>JAFBJW010000459.1:1111052-1601030 GCA_016785235.1 Pseudorhombus dupliciocellatus | reverse complement strand
TAAGTACCCCCCCCCCCCCCCCCCCCCGCCCGCTCCACCTCTCACCTGAATAATGTAGAGGGTTTATAACAGGAGGTCATAGCTGACATCTGTGAGCGTGAGCATGTGTGGCTCGATGAATTTATTTCTGTACATTCACGTGGTCAAGTTCTATCAGTTTGCGATCGGATCGGCCCGAACACGTTTGAATGCAGGTTAAATGTCACCATTGCAAGAAACAACAACATAACAAGGGCTAGATTGAAATGTTTCCGCCGCCATCTGCCTGTACGCCGTCGCCTTCACTGAGTTGTTATATTTGTCCTTTGTGTGTTCTGTAGCACCGAACACTCTTCATTTGTGTTCCTTAGACATACAGATGGAGAGAATGACTCACTGACAACATCTGACATCTCTCTGAATCCGATCGTCTGTCTGGCGTTCCCTCCGTCTCAGGGTGGACGGGCTTCAGGCTGTCACATGTCACAACGCTGTCTCCTCGCCTCTGTCCCACTTACAGTAACATCCTTCCTCATCCTCCCTCCAATCACATCTGTCAGCCAGGTTTCTGTCTCTTCTTTCACCATCTACCTGTCTCTGTCACGTCACGTCTGTGTCACTCCTTCTCTCTTAATCTGAACTGCTCTGATGTTTCAGTGGGACATCGCCCCCAACCTCCAAACCCCTAACAGTTATTGTGGTATTGAGTTTATTGGGTTAAGTAAAGGGGACTCTTCAGTTATTAATTGCATTTGCTATATTTGAATGGTTCACTCCACCGCTCCTACTTGGTCTGTCTTGGTTCTCAGATTATTCCCATCTCAGTGCTCTGGCACAGCTTCACACCTCTTAACATCTTAACATCTTTCTCACCCGCATACAGATGTGGCCACTTGCCAGACTGTTGGAAGATAAGGGTCACCCGGTCAGAGTTGAACCACTAGAATGGAAGGATAGAAAAGCTGGAGGGAGTGTCCCCTTTCGACTGTCAGCCAGCGTTTAACCAGTGAAACAGCAAGAACACATAGTCCAGTGCCGAGGGGTCGTCGACTTCCCTCTTACCTCTTTGAATATTTAAAGGAACCACAGAGGTAATCCTTATTTGTTAACTATTTATTACACCCATGAATTCAAAATCATCTAAATACGTGTGGGAAATTACTTGTTTTTTCAAAAATGCAAATTCAACTATGTGGGGAAACACAGTGACTGCAGTACTATCAACATTTGTGATGTTTAGGTATTGGCAGCACAGTCAGGGATTGATCATGTTGAGATCAAATCCCATTGTTCTATTTACGTCTCTTCCCAGACTCACTGTCAGTCATGTTAAAGTAAACATCATTATTAAAATTACTTTGGATTTGTATTCAGTGCAGTTTATCTTCTATCTACCTTTAGCTTTTCCCCCTCTCGTCCTCCTCTCTTCTCTTTTATCTTTCTTTATTCTACTCCCCCTGTCCTCTCATGGCAGCACGACCTGGATGCTGACATGGCCTCTGGGTCGCTGGTTCACTCGTCTGTGTGCACAGGAGGTGGGTGACGCTTTGCCAGTTGCAATGTTTTGATGGCAATGAGTAAATGGAGAGTATGGAGTGAAATTGCCAGGGCTGGTCTCCATGTATCATTATGTGCCCCAGCATGGCTAAGACACATTTAAAAATGAGTGATTCAGCCGCAACCTGGCACTTTCAGTTGATATTTGTGCCCATGGCTCCAGAAAACACACACACACATTGCTGATACTCATAAGAAAATGTCAAAGCAACAGCTAAGCCCCACGTAGCAAGTGTTGAATTCACAGCTACAGTCTTTGAGGGCAAATAAGGGACAAGTATTAAAAAAATAAAAATAAAATAAACACACACACACACACACACACACACACACACACAGCAGCAGCAGTTGAAAGGTATTTAGAAGCTTTGAAGGTTTCACTAAATTAGAGGATAATGAATTTCAAATGGCTGTTTGCTGGTAGACGTGGTGGATGCAGTGTGTCTAATCACCACTAGGGGGTTGTGAACGCCACACTGGAACATTCAGTGGAATGCTACATCTGTGAGAATGTGTGTGTGTGCATGTGCGTGTGTGTGGGAGAGTGGGGATGTTGTTGGTGGTGGGAGTTTGGGGTGGGGGGGGTGGGGGGGTGTCAGTCAAGCAGATCCAGGGTCAGCGGAATGGAAGAGTAGTCTGTCGGATCAGGATGGAGGCGCTTGTCTCAGAGCAGCCAGTACACGGGAAGTCCTCGGAGACCAAAGCGATGCATCCTGCTCTTAGCTGTGGGGGAGTTGAGAGCGGAGAGTTGGAGTGGAGCTCTGCAGCAGCAGCATGTGAGCCACCAGACAGTGTTGGTGAAAGGGGAGGGGGGGGGGGACAACACTGCAGCAGGGGAAGAGAAGCGAGAGGAGCAGCATCAGGCGTGGAGCTCCGCTTCCCATTTCAGACTGGAAACAACGAGGGCAACAACTCTCAACCTGTCGAACAGACACCCTTGATTGGGGTGACCGATGGCATTATCACACCACCCGCTCTCACGCTCACAAATCTGCGAACAGTTTGGGCGAGCTGAGATAAGCGAGCAGGAGAAGTTTGGAAGTACAGAGGGAAGGAGACACAGCTACAGGCAGAGGCAGCAGCCGCCCCCTCTCTCACAGCATTACCTGCAGGCAATGAATCAACAACAGCAGCCAAGGGAGGAGGACGCCGTGGAGGAGCGGTGCTGACTGATGTGTTCTTCGCTCACTGTTTTCATGTCAGGGATATTATGCACTTTATTGGCATTTACTCTGGTTTCAGGAGATATATCACTGAGTTTAAACACTGCTGCAGTTAAACACTCGTGTTGCTGCTCTGGAGATACGTTTTGTTTAGGCTTCTCCACATGTATTCAAAAATAATAAGATGAAGCAATGCGAGTAATAATAGATTCAATGATTGGCCAAACCAGAAAAGCATAATACATATACAGAACATTTATAGAAATTGAGAACCTCCATGAGGAGTTTGCTTTAGACTATTTTTCTTTTAGATCATTTTTACTGGGGGCCACATGAGAAACCTGAACTGTGTTTTCATGTTCTGATTGACCTCACGCGGCCCGCAGGCCAGGTCAGGTCATAAAAACTGTTGTTTACAACAATACTGACTTCTTTGGTGCAATTCTGAAAAGTGTCTAAGAGGACAACACTATTTTTTTTCCACAATGTTTGAGATCATGGACCAACAAGTCCAAGACAGTTCAAAGGGTTCTCGAGGGGCTGCTGGGTGAAACAGTGTCAAAACAGTCATCCTGGATATTGTATTTCCAAAGATAGTGCCAAGGGGAAGCGTGTATGTAGTGAAGTACGGTGAATGCCACATTTATTGGGAGCAGAGGATGAAGAACAGTTTCCTATTCTAACTGAAAAGGTTTTATCTCTCAGGTAAGTGGGAAACCATTTCAACATTGATCCCTGTGGAACAACTTCGCCCTCCAGGCGTGTGAAAAAGAATGTCACGGTCGACTGTATCAAATCTTTTGCTGAGATCGAGCAGAAGTAAAATGGCACCTGAACCAGAGTTGGCACAGAGGAGGATGTCATTTTTCGACGTTGTGCGTGGCTCTAAAAGCCAAATAGAATTCATCAAACGTGGTGACACTGGAATTAGTTAAGTAAATAGAGACTTGTAGATGACATCTTTATTAAATGGTAGAATATAAATGTTTTAATTTAGAAAATGTCAATACGTATTTGGTTGTAGTCAGGACTTAGGTATAAGTATCTTATTAAAAGTGGAAACTTAGGGGAAAAAAAAGACTGAAAAGAGAAATGTTGATGATAACTTGCTTAAAGTAACACTCAGGTCCACTTGGATAGTGCCCTTACTTGTCAAAATGCTGGAAAGTACATTTTATTTATGAAGAGCCATTCATATTTACAAAAAAATAATATTGACCACAGCAATAAAGGGAAACAAATGGCTTTATCATCATATTGACACAGAGCAGAACAAAACAGTGGTGGAGAGGACTGTAGTCCTGTATTAGTGAGGTGCGTCAGCTGCTGCAGGTTTTTACAGTTTTCCTTTTGGATTGCTCTCAGGGCACTTCCAGACTTCTTTTAAGCTCCTAGGTGCTGAAAAGGAAAAATGTTGTTATGTTGCTTTTCACTGCAGAGGCAATAAGTGGTTTGGTTCTGTGGGCTGCAGCCATGACACCAAAGTTGTTGGGTACAACCTTGAGTGTCCTCCCTTGCAGTGGCACTGTTCTGCTATACGGAGGGTTCAGAGGAGAGAGGAGATGCATGGAGAGTGGGCTTCAACTCTTCAACTGAGTGTCTGTGTGAGTGTGTAACACTGAATCTTCACTGATTCTCAACACAGTTTGATTTGAAACATGTTCGGAAAATAAAATGTTTTCCTGTGTTTAAACACATTCATCGTGGGTAACATACTTGACTGTAGCGCTATTAGGAACAGGCATGTTTTTGGAGATGGTTAATTTAGTTATAGACATTTTTGGGAGGCAAGTGGTTATTATGCATTTGTTTATTTCTTCTGTGTATGTATTTGTCGCTTGCATTTCATGCATTTTTAAAATTAGATTAGTCTCATCTGATTGTCATTAAACATGTACAAGTACAGAGCAACATAATTTAAGTGCCCAACTGAGGAGGCTACAGTGGATGAGCAGGTCAAACTCAGGACTATCATCCAGGGGACAGGGCTTTGAATTTTTAATTAGCAATTTTTTGTAACTGATTTTCACTTTTTATTTTATAACTGACAGAAACAAGCACTTAATTTTGCACTGACCTACAAAATGGAAGCCTGAAGATAAAATGTTTGTCTTCCCTGCAGACTCCCATTCTGACTTATTTTGCAGACTCTTCAGATTTCTGAATAATTTCTCTTTAAAACCGTTAGTTTAGAAAATAATTTTTCTTTTGGTTGATAGAAAGTAGTTACATCCTCAATATATACGCACAGTTTAAAAATATCCAGCTCATTCTCCACTGTGGTCTCAGACGTGTGGGTTGTTCATGCCTACATAGACAAGTCTTACATTTCCAGCTGATCTACTGTGCATGAACTAAAATAATCTCTGGGCTAGAACTAACCACTGGAAGATTTCCATGTTCCATGTTCCCCTGACCATATGAGCTTTACCTCTGGAAGTGTTACTGCTAACTTGGATAAGCATAGTACACTTTAGTTTCACTTTTCTCTCTCAACACAGACTATGCACATTATTCTCTTTTTTGTTACATCCAAACAAGGGTGAAAGTTTCTCTGTGTAATGGACTCTCCAGTGAATCATTCGGCAATTTTCTTTTTCAAATAATTAGGAAAATTGAATTAAGAGTTTGTGTTCATTTGAACAAAGTATGACATTTAAAGATACTTCTGAAATCAGTTAATCAACTTATTTGTGATTCAGGTTTAAAATGCTGACCATGTAACTCAAACCTCCCCTGACTCCATGGCATTGTGAGCAGTTAAATAATGCACCACTGTATTGGTTACACTGAAAACAACGGAATCCGATGAAATGAACAAACACAACGATCTCTGCAATTAGTCAAACGAGTCCCAAAATATATACAAAGACACACAAATATTATATTTCCTTGCTGTGTTCAAACACACTCTCGCATTCAGACACACATGCACAGACTCCATCAGCCGTGATGGAGGAGTGGACTAAAGGAGGAGATCAGTCTCCTTGGCATCTAATTCTCCTCTCAGAGTATTACACAGATTAGTATATCCTTCATGTAAACAAATGTCTGTCCTTCAGTTCTGCAGTTTCACTTTCTAAAACTGTCGCTGCCTCTAATGTCATTACCGCATAAGAAATATTCTGAACCTGCTTTCACTGAATGGATTTTTGCGTCGGAAGAGGAGGGATGACTAATGACTGACAAGATGCTATTAAACTGTAAAATGTATTTTTGCGAGAAAGTCAATGCAAATGGTTTTGAGTCATAAGCTGAAAAATTGAGAGATGGAATCAGAGAGAGAGAGAGAGGAGAGCTGGAAAAAGAGAGCTGAGCCTGTAGATATACGTAAGGTTTGCCATCAACATTTGTGTTGAGACATCTGGGTCCTAACTGGAGCAAATAGTAACGTCTGACAGGACTCGACACGGCTTAACTGACTTTTTTAATAGCATGATTTTGTGACTTAGACAAATCACTCACTGACGACCTCAAAAGTAAAGATCAGCCCACAACCCCGGAGCAGCAGCAGTTCTCAGTGTTGGCCCATCTCAGGTCTGCTCACTTGAAGAATGTCACATGGATTCTGTTTCAGCTGCTTTAGTTTTCCTTTCCTGCTTTCCGTTCTTCATCCCACACCCCAGCTCCTCCTTTTCATTCTCTCTCTGACTTTATCAATGTCATGTCTGCTGTCACTGATGCCTGTTCTCTCCCCTTAGGGTTTTAATGCTGCTGCTCCCGCCTCAGGCTGTCTTTATATGCATGTTATTTTGTATGCATCCCAATTACTGGAATTCAAATTGTTGTTCACTAAGTGGATCTGACTGATCTGGAGGATGTGGGGATTAATAAATGAGCCAGTCGCATCACTGGTCTCATGGTGTGAAACATGACGGCTCTAACTCAAACAGCTCGACGAATGAAAAGAGGCTTCTTCAGGGAATCACATAGATTGTCGAATGTTGCGGTGCAACGTAAACACGCAGAACTTCAAATCTACTGCCAATGGCAGATGGTGTGGATGTTTATTTAATTTGTACAGTCATGAATAAACAGTGAAAATAAAAGTTTGATGACGCCATTTATGTGACACATTCCGTCATTAAATGTGACACTGCTACAATGTTATGCATTTCAAGTAAAGAGCATTCAAGTAAACTTAAATCTGGAAACGAGTTATTGATGAATTCCTGCTTTAAAGGACATAAGAGTCGTGGTGTCTGTGGTTTCTTTGTAGAAGCAGGTTTCCGTTACAGCATCTGTTGGGGAGGTAAACAAAGTAGATGGCTGTGTGTAATGACATCAGCTTCTGGCGCCACACATTTAATATAGTTTATCTGATGCAGGCAATTTTGCAATAAATATGAGCTGCTACCTTCAGTTGGCTGCAGCCAGAGTTTCAGACAGTCCCCGAACTAGCTTAGAATAGAGGAGGCACAGAAAAAAGTGGTTCTAAAAAATCCCTCAGTTCAGATCGCAAGGCATCTCTGTAATAATGTCAGGAATTTCAAAACTGCAAAAAAAACAAAAAAACAAAACAACAACAACATCGGTTCACTTTCACTTTATTGAAAATGTTCTTTGGACACCAAAATACCAACAACTTGCCTTGCACCCCTTCACCTCAAATGAATGAATTTGCCACCAGTTTGCATTGACTGATGAGAAAAGCAAAGTTTTTGTGAGCAAAACTCTAAAGCGTTGGATGTGCTATCTAGCTAGCAGCATCGAATATTCCAGAAAATGCAATTCTACTTCAAAACCCTGACATCCATGTGCTGTTCTGTCAATTTATAACAACTGTGGCTCAAGTTACCTATGATCCTGCAGATTTCTTTCAATAATTAAATTAAATTGCTTTTTGGATACACAAGCTCTGGAAATAGATATGATGTTTTGATACAAAATGCAATTTGTTCATAAAGTAAGAAATGAAAATCAAAAATATATAAAAAGTAATGATTTGTGGTAATCAGAAACATGAGATTTAAGAAATGGCTGGAATAATACATTACAATATAGATTCATTTCAAATATATAGCAAATAAACCCTCAGCCATGCATGGAATAACAGGGACTGAATACCAATGTTTTGTATTAAAGGGGTAATGATACAAAAACAAAACAAACAAAAAAAACAAAAACATTTTTATTCACAAAGTAAGAAGTAAGGCCAATTTTAGGAGGAGTATCTGTGATAATCAAAACATTCTGAGCAGTTAAATAAAAAATAATTTTTGAGCCATGTTGTGCATCAAAGGGTCAATGCATTTTTTTGACTTTTTTTGACACAATCACACTATTATGATCAATGAGGAGAAAATAATATTCATAGAAACACGGGAGGTAAGTGAGTAATTCAATTAAAAAAAATGAATAGTGTGTTCTTAGCCGCATTAATGTAAAGGTTAAATACATGAATGCCGAGAATACAAATGTTGATTAGCATAGCTGGCAGCACCAGCAGCTGCTGTGCCACTATTTCAGCTGTCTGTCTCCCACACTCATTTACACTGTTTCCATTAAGATTCCATTTTTTTAATTAAGATTATATTGTTGATACAGTATTAATACTCATTTGTTAGGTTTCAGTCCAAACGGTCTCTTGTGCAACAAAGAATGTGGCAGATTTGCATGCACACATTGTTATGTGTTTAGTGTTGTTTACTGTTGCTAGCTGTGTGGCCTGGTGTAGTATATTTAATCATTGGAGTTAAACCTGCATCAGTCTAATTGGTCAAATCCATGTTTTTTTATTACATCATATTTGCTTCAATACATTTTGGGGGAGGGGGTTTGAGCATTTGTTGAGGGAATGGGAATTTTCTGCTTGTGATAATGTCGCTGCCTTTGGCCAGGATACCTGTGTCGTGTTGGGACGTGTATGTACATTCATGAGGCTGATAAAGTGATAGTGGACCTGCACGTGAGGCCTCGTTCAGCAAGTGGCTGCTTGACCTCTCCAACACATAGTCCATTATGTTAATTTATAATGCTAACCTTGATGCGTCAACTTTGAATCACAAAAATAGATGATTCCTGTATCAGAAGGACTATTTTAGTCTATATTTTTACCTCTGTCTGCCAGCAGCACTTTGCTCTATTCAAATTATATTATTGAAATCTAGCAACCTGTAGGAAGCAATCCCACAAAACACAATGTGTACACACACACACACAATTCTTGCAGATGATCTCAGTTGTTCAGGAACTAAAATGGCGAACATTCCCATGTCAGCTCAGAGGTCAGGGTTGGACTACTTTGAAGAACCTGGGGTGATATCTTTTTCTCGTTGTGTTTTGCAAATGTTGCTAATGGTCAGTGAAGCAGTTTTGTGTTTTTCACAAACAAACAGTCCTTGAGGTTTTTTTTTTTTTTTTTTCCTGACACACAGCCAGCAGTTTATCCTTCCAAGCAGACCTTCTGTGCAGCTGCCAGATGCAGTTGTGGAGCATGTGTTTTGGTTTTCTCTTTTTTTCACAAAAAGGACAACTGCATGCTGCTAATGCTCAGTTATCAGCACAATCACCAACAGCTCTGCCACTTAATCCCAAACCAACTACATCTCACAAAACAAAACATTGCTTGAACGGGTTCATAGCTTGACTATCACAGTCTCTACTCAGCCAACAGCCATAGCTACAAAAAAAATCAAGGGGACGTAACATTTTTTGTGATTCCCATCTTCTGACAGGTTGCTAGGCAACAGCAATAAGCACAGGACGAGTTGAGAACGCAGATCACGAAAAGCTTCTGTAGATAATACTGTCCCATTTTGTCCGCCCTATGCGGTATGTACTGTAGTTCACAAAGACTGGACTGTGTCCTCTGAATGATGCAGACCCTGACTTGAGACACTGCTCATTTTCATTCATTTTGTCGGGTCTCTTGACAGAAATGCTACAATACGCAGACTGGTCAGTGGCAGGAATCGGGTCAGTATTGGCACAACAACAAACCTGAACTCCTATAAACTAAACTCAAGTTCAATGTCAAAAACATGTGACTCAACTCGACTCGGTGATTCAGTCTCCTGATCTTAGAATCCTTGGGCAAGGCACTGAACTAAAGTTGCCCCTGATAGTTATGCAATAATCGTGTGTGCATATGGGAACATACTGTATGGCACTTTGACTGATCATTAAAACTATGTTTGTTTGTTTTCAAATGCAGTCCTTTTTTCTGCTGCTTCTTTGCCAGGGCTCTGCGCCTATGATTTAACTTTAATGCTGCTGCCAATGTGTAAATGTGTGTATGTGTTGTTTATCAGTGAGAACCAGGTGGTTGCCATGTCCTTGATCAGGTGTGATCACCATGCTAACACTCTGTATGTGCACAGGCTTCGACCAGTGATTCACCAAGGAATGCTTCACTAAGCATGTCTAGTTTTTGCTCAAAGGAAAAAAAAAAAAAGAATGCTGTGAAGCATGTTGGTCGGAGGTCCACCTGATTATTCAGCTGTTACTGGCTTTATTTCATAATGACTTTCTTTGCAAAAGGTGTCAATTGCTTTCTCACAAATTAATGACCAAAGATAACTGACCCAACTCATGGCATTTCAATTTTTATTCAAGGAGGCCTGAGTGACTCTTAAGTTCATGAGAATGTCTGCACTGAGCTGCTTGCTTCTCTGTTGTGCTTTCTCCCTTTGTTCTCTCTGCCTGCTTGTCCTCAAAACACACACACACGCACACAGAAATAGGATGCAAACAATATGAGTCCAGTTCATAAATGTTGCATTTCATTCTCTCTTCTGAGATTTGCAGCAATGTTTTGTTTGAGTGCTTTTTCCTGGGGTCTTTTGTGTGCCTTTGTGTGTGCACCCTTGTGTGTTTTATAAAGCTATCTGGGTTGAATGCAGAACTTAACAGATAAATACAACTTTGGTGGTGCGCTGTCTTTGGACTCCCGGTCACCTTATCAGAACGGCACAAACCCCGGCTTGTATCCGTGTACCTCGACATCTTGCTGCTTTTCCATCCTTTTTTTCCCTCCCGATCCGCACCTCATCTCCTCTTCCCTGCGATCTTTGCAGACGGCGAGTACAGACAGTACAGAGAGTGGTTTGATCTTTTCTGCAGAGCTCTGCGGTGTTCTTGGCATTGTTTGACATGGGCTGGTCTCTGGATGGCATGTACCAGATGGCATCAGCTTTGGATGAAGCTCAGAGGCCGGCGGGCGTCAACATGTCTGCAGTCTTCAAAAATCTACATTCCAGGATTTCAAACATTTTATACCTGGAGCTGAATATGTGAGCCCTTTAAGGTAGACATATTTTAGCATACGGCATTCACAAACAGTAACTAAACAAAACTACTGCAGGCTTTCTTAAATTTCCAGTTATATTTTAATAATATATTTCACAAAAGATAAAGTGCAGAAGGGTCCATGTTCTACTTACATGGACAGATAACCTCACTGGTTAAAAATTGGGCTTTGGCTTTGGCCTAGTTACCTACTTCCTAAAATAATAGCATATGTCTTCTTCTGGTGTGGATATGTTTTTTTTTTTTTTTTTTTTTTTTTTTTTGAGGCTGTTGGTTGTTCATTTAACAACAAGTAATGTCTGGGTTTTGATGAATACAAATATGAATGCTGTTCAAATCTATGAGTCTGTGCAGTTTGAATACATTATTTTTGCTTTGACAGGTGTCCTCAATTTATTAAGTGATAATGGGATTGTTATAAGTGGACTCTAAAGCGATAAAAATACAAGTTTTACAGCAGTACCATTACACGGTCACATTGCGTCACATGATTTGCAAAACAAATTCAAGGAAAAGAAAATAAATTACTGATAATAAAAACGAATGTATTCACCAAAGTCAAAAATGACACAGTACAGTAATAGAATAGGTTTGGAAATGTCTAAGCAAATGGCCATTAAAGAGCTTGTGTTTAAGGTTTTGGTCCCAACACAGGGATAATGGTATAAACCCAGGAAACCTCCACAAAGAGATCTCAAAAGAAAGATGATGGTCACTCAACTGGTGAAAATAATAAAGGCTATTTAAACGGAGGACACAACAGTGTTCAAAAGCCATAGATAGATACAATAAGAAAGGGGAAAAAACATCATTAATTCAGCTGTTAAGTAGGATCTGCCTCCAAAACCTGAATCTACTCCAGCATCATGAGAAGCAGGGTGAACCAGAGCTATGACCTGGGATGGAAACTGAATGGAAGGTTTTCTTTTAACTGCTGAAATAGGAGAATTTGACATCAAACAAAAAAAAATCACCAGTATGCGAGTGTATGGTGATGCATCCATTCTTAATTATTTCTGTGTGCTGCTTGTTCCTTTGTGACAAGGCCACTTTCTAAGTCCCTCTATAAAGAGCTTCTGTTTGTTTGGCAGCTGGCATGCGGCCACTAATGTGCTATTTGTGCTATACGAGGTGAGGGGTCAGTGTGGGGAAGTGCATAAATATGTGTCACCTTGACTCGTTAAGTGAGAATGGCTCTTGTCAGCCTCCGTGTCAGCCATCACTGGCACTGCTCGGTTCAGTACATTCCACACGGCTCTGCCAATTAGCACCAGCACATGCAATTAACACTTATTGGTGGATAAATAGACACAAGCGAATGGAGTTTGAGGAAGTCTGAAGGTTTCAAAGTGACAGAAGAAGAAAAGAAAAAGTGTGAGGAGCAACACCCACATTGTGAAATTAGAAAGACATATACACTGACACCTGGTTATGAAATGTGGTAAAGTCCCTAGGGCCTAGAGTTGACATGTGTTAATTAGGTTGTGGTAACTTTAGATATTAAATGTATTTACTCATTGTATTTATTAATTTAATTTGTATTTTCCATCCAGCACAGTGTTGCCTTTACAAATAGCTATTGTAATATAGCCTTCATCCTTAAGGTGATCGCTGACGGGTGGACATATGGCATCTCTACCTGACATGGCCTTGTTTATATTGATAGCATGTACACATTGTGTTTGTGATAATGTTTATTTCCATTTCTGAAGGCCCATTAATGAACATGGACCAAATATCTCCAACACTTGGACTGCATCCATCGGAGGCTGCTTTGCAAGACGTTGTTGCATTGTTGGTATCACAGCAGTGCAGCCAGGCTGCAAAAAGGTCAGGTTTAAGTTTTGTTGAATTTATGTTTGTTGACCTCAAAAACCTTAAAAAAACAATATATACTGAAACATGAATGATTTGCTTCCAGCTGCTATGGACAAAAGCCCAATGACATGACTTTACAGACCTTAGATCTAGGTCAACTGAAAAAACTAAATATTCCTCCATTGGGGGAAAATTACTGAACAAATCCTGTCTAGCGAAATCCAGAATAACAGGATAAATAAAATGTGCTGCGCAAAAGACACAGGGGAAGCTAAAATAAACTAGACAACACACAGAGGAACAGGAAACAAGAACAAGAAAGGGCAGGCATGGAAGTGTTGGTAAGTTTCAACATGGAACGCCAAGAAAAAAAAACAAAACAAAAACAAAGTGGCAAGCAGAGCAGAGAAAGACACAGACTGATATACGCAGAGATTAATGGGACACAGCTGGAGCACGTTAGGGCTGGGCTGACAATCACACAGGTGGGAAACACAAGAGGCAGGTAAAGCAAGTGACCTGAAACAAGAAGAGAGTGACTTTTCCAAATAAAACACATGACGTGCAAAACAGAAAAAAAATGCAAAGTGACATCAACTTGACACACTCATGCTCCACTGAGGACAAGGCAGCAGACATGGCCTGAGCATGGATCTATACTAGGTGACTTGACTCAAACATGTGCATTCAACAGAGATGAGATCAATATGTATTTCCTGATGGGGTACACTGGGAATATCCACACTACATTCATCCTTAGTGAGACAGCTGGAGTGGTGGACAGTTGCCCTGCAGTCTGGAGTGGTTACAGTCCATCCAGACCTGGATTCAGACACGCTTGTTAGAAGCTGCCAGTCAAAGAGTTTCTGGTACATGGTGGTCAATGAAAATAAAGAGGACTAGTGAAATATTAATCCAGGCCATTGTGTTTGGCAGCGGCTGATGGTCTCCTTTATGTGTGCATAAGTGTGTGTGTGTGTATGTGTGTGTTTGTGTGTGTGTGTGTGTAAGAGAGAGAGAGAGAGAGAGACACCGGAGAGTTGAGGGCAGTGTATTTATGTTTCTGATAGCAAATGCATTGCGTGGCATTTCTTTTCTTCCAGTGAGATGCAGCTGGGCTTCTGAGAAGAGGTGCATGGCGCCGGGATACATTTGGTTCAATATGATGGGGTAAACTGATCATCTTTGAAATAAAGATATCTGTGTGTATGTGTGTGTGTGTGTATGCATGTGCAATCATTTCAGTCCCAATCTGCCCTGGAGACAGTGTGTAAAGATGTCTGTGAGAAGTCATCCACTATAAATGAACCTCCATTTATAGATTTTAATGAAATCCTAATTGCCAGCTTAATACACTCCCCAACTTTTATGGAGACATAAGTAATAGGCATGAGGACATGAAATTATTTTATTAAGATATTTATTACACCCATTTGACTCCTCTGCAATAAAGTTCAAAATTAGATCCAGCCCGAAAATTATCTAACAAATGATATAATTTCAATCAGCTAATTAGATGGGACAATCTCCACTGTTTGACGGAGGTTCGAACTCTTAATAAGACAAAAATAAAACATGGGATCTATGTTGGGTCTCTGCTGATGCATGGGCAGATACTGATCGAGTTAGGGATACCTTTATGAGAAGTTATTGTCACTTTACGAGCAGCTGACTGTATTAGGTTCATGTTGGGGCTCCAACCTTCATCTGTTCTCATGTATCTCTAGTGAGAAGGTTATTAATCATGGAAGTGAAAAGGGATACAATCTCCACAGGATGTTTAAGGAGCTCAATGTGGCAACAGGAAATGGCTTCATCTCTAACAATGAGGCGGAGCGGGTTACCAACGAACCAGGGGGTTGCTGGTTGGATCCTAGTTTCCTCCATTCCATCTGTGAGCGTCCTTGGGCAAAAAAACTCCCCCAAATGACTCCTTGTGGTGGAGAATGATTTGATGAAGCTGCAAATAGAATGTGAATGTGTGTGAATGGGAGCGTGGTTAAACAGTACTCTGTGGAGATGTCTGTGTAGTGTTTATCAAGTCCAAAGAATCACTGAACAACTGTTCTCTTCATCCAAAAGGATGGAAGTATTTCAGGGGGCTCTGGGAGAAGAGTATACTGAAGAAGAATACATATAATCAGTCAAAATATTATAGTGAAGCGAGACAACAAATACGACTGAGAAAGGAATTCTTCCCTTTTCCTTCAGCTATTCGCTGTGTCTGAAATCAGCTAACCACACTATCCTAAGCTTTCATACACTGCTAACAGACAATAACTATCAATATTTATTTAACAATCCCCATGGTATTGTGTGGACTGAAGCAATCGGAGGTCCACTGCAGTAAGTGTCAGAGTTTATTTTTCACTTTGAAGCATTTATGTAACGTGTGTGAGATGTCCTGCCTTCAGTGGCTCCGAGTTACTTTCCATCCACCTCACCAACTTTACCTCCATTCATCGTGTCAACAGCAACAACCTTGAATGAAAAATGATTAACATTGCTTCCAATGGCTCCAAAAAATGCATCTGCAATCATGGTCAAAGATCTGTGTGCTATCCATCATTGTGACGACCGTGTCGTGAGTTCACTGGAATGGGATGGGGATGAAAAGAATGCGGATGCCCAGAATGCAGACGCTGTGCCCACTAACTTAAAAACTCATTAAGTCTCTGCTGCATGTTTTTGCATCAGCAAACCAAATGATTAGTGCTGCTAATTGAAGCCAGGTCTGTCATTTCGGCAGTGGCCTTGTTTGTGTTTCAGCTCCCCAGTGGCTGCATGCTTTGTTTGGTTTGGTGGAAAACCCTGTTTATCACATACCAACATATTAATTGCTGAAATTAATTTCAACCTTAACATTCGATACCTGTTAGAAATAATCATAAAAAAGCTTAATTGAATTTTACATAACTTCTAAACCAATGTATTTTGAAGATTTCAGGATGCTGATTATTATTCAAGGCTTTAAGTTCCTCAACATCACAAGATAGTATTTGTTTCTATATTGTACGGAAATATCTTATGTCTTCAGTTGTCTTTATTTAGGTAATGCTTATGTTAAAACCAGGAAAGGCGCCCATCAGTCCACAGTACAAATGTTTTTTACATTGTCACTTACTCCTGCTGAGGATGTTTCACCTTGTTAAGCCCTAAGAGACAAATTGTGTTTTGTGAATCTAAACAATGCAAATCAAATCCGATTGGATTTGATTAGTAACGGAACATTTCTACTTCTGCATGCTCAAAACTCAATCATTAATTAATAATGAATAATTGTCTTCTGTTTCGTCACTCTGTCTTGACACCTTTGAATTTGTCGCTCCAGCACTTTGTAACTTAGTTCCAATTTGTATGACCTCTGATCCCCCTGGTGTTCATCTGTCTTTTGCCTGAAGATTTAATACCACTTCTATCTCTGAGACTGATTAATATGAACTGAACTTTAATACTTGCCATGGTCTCATGGTGTACCTTATCAGAAATCACCGGATTCAGGATGAGAACCTTGGTCTTCCTTCCGCTCGTTGCCAGGAATTATCCAGTATTGGCCCCAGTTCTGTTTTTTCGGTGCTTGCCTGCTTACGCTCTTTGTCTCTGCCTGCCTTAGATAACTAATCTGCCAGCTGGTCAGTTTCCCTGTTGTGCACCCTGCTTGAATCCTGTCTGCCTGTTACCTGCCTGATCATCATACCTGGCCGAGGACCAGCCTCCCATAATCGGCCAGTCACCTGCTGATCTGTCAGTGAGCGGCCCACCAGCAGTAGCACCACCATACTCAGCCAAACCATGTGTTGCACCAAACACCACAGCCTTGCCGGAGACTTCAGTGATCTAGTTCATATTGCAGCAGCAGCAGCACAGTGCGTGTGTTTATGGTAATGCAAGAACATGTCAGCCAGCGTAGCTCATTGATAACAATGGAGCTCTGGAACACACAGGACTAGGCCTTATTCATAGCAGACATTTTGACTTGTCACAGTGGGAAAGGCCCAGGTGTTCCTGATAACAGTACCTCTGCTCCATGAGAAAGGCCCATTAATTCATTTCATTATTTACACCTCTGCCTCTCCTTCTGCACCATGTCAAAATGTCTTCTATGAAAAAGATACTGTACGTTAGACTTTAGATGTGAACAGATTTCCCACCGGTGGCATAAATTCACTATATTTTTGGGGGGTTTCAAATGGAAATTAAACATAACTGTCAAGATCCAGGCTTTTGGAGTTTCCCCTTCTCTCTTGTGTCTGTTTGTTTTTCCCTGTCTGTGTTAGTGTATGAGTTCAAGGGAGAGTGTGTGTGTGCTTATGTGTCAGGTGTGGCCTCACTCATGAAGACCCAGTCCAATTGTCACTCTCTAATCCGAGACCATGTACCATACACTCATACAGAAATCACAGACAGTGTACACCCATATACCCTATACCTATATAAAACCACATGCATCATGCTAAATGCTTTATGTCATGGCATTATGTCTGAATATCTGTGTAAGTTCTCTACCTTGTACCATATTTCACCTAGTTTAAAAAAAATGAAGAAACAAAAACAGCCACCACATCACATGGAATAAACGGGGCAGGTTGGTAAGTCAGCCTACTGTAAACTACAGCACTGCAGGGAGTGCACTTTATTTTATCTCTTTGTTTTAATGCAGAGATAGATTCAAACTGGTGTGAAAAGGGAAGTGAAGAAGATATCAGCACAAAAGAAGGTGTCATTGACGACTTACCACCCCCACATTTAGAAATAGAGGCAACACTACTTGCTGCAAAGGTATGTTCACTTATGAAGGTGTGGTCATTACATAGGTTGTAATTGTTTCTAAACAAAGCTTCAAGCTTGTATTTCTCAGAGTAACAGGAACACCTCAAGACACGGAGGGTATTTTATTATGAGCATCACATTACAATGCAATCATTTGTGTATAATTAAAACAGTCTTATTTTCATTCTGCTGGTAGTCTTGAGAATTGCAAATTAAATAATACAAAGGGAGAACGTTATCTTCTTTTCAATAAAGGCTCTATGAGTCAATTACACATTCACAACAATTAATCATCAGTGTATTCTTTCTGAGATGAGCAGAATTTCGGAAGCGGCATAATTACTGCAAACAAATGAAACAATCAACAGAAAGGTTGGTGGCCTCCTGATGGTGGAGAGGCTGAAGGAAGAATTTATCATGATGCTGAAGCACTTAAAGGAAAAGAAAACTGCAGCACTAGAGAGCTGAGAGAAGCATACGCCAATGCAGTTTATGGGAAATGTGGCTGAGCTTCAAATAAGGGATTAGATCCATCAATAATACGGGCGTCAATTAGATATGACTAATCTCAATTAGCTTTAATTGTGGATGGCGAATAAATATCAGACCCTCATTTGATGATGAAAGATGATAAAACAAGAAGCAGTGGAGAGCATAAAGCATTTTCTCAATCAATCCAATTGTATTTGTATCACCCATATTCACAAATTAGTGCTAAGTTTGTCCTGGCCCTGTGATAGGCTGCACCCCTCGCCTCTGATGTGACCCCATTCAGGGATGAGCAGTGTTTTTGGTGAAGCCTCCAACATGTGAGTGCTGTCTCAGATTTGGAATGGGAATTTTTACGCAGTTAGAATTTACATTATGAATGTTAATGTATGATATACTCACTCTCAAAGATACAGAAGACAGAGGAGAGAGATGACAAATTATTTTTCAAGGGTAATGACTGCTCAGCAAATGACATTTGATAAACTGGGAGGAATTTAAAGCTTGCATAAGTAATGTCACTTTTTTTAAATTTTAAATCTGGCATTTGATTTGCACTTCATTTGCTTTTAAGCGTTGTCTCGTCTATTCGTACTTTGAAATGCCTTTGAAGTAGAGCAGCGCAAGTTCTAAACACGCCTGTTTGGAGTGAGCTGTTTGCTTGGACTGTCTTAACGCTCCGCAGCAACTGAGTCCACAAACAGTTCAACAATATACTCCGTCTTCGGTGCGGAGAAATGTTGTGTTCATTTATCTGCAGTGGCAGTTTTATAGTTGATGTTTGGCATTGCATGAAACAGAATACGCTCTGTTGGTGTCTGTGTGTATGGTTTATATGTGAATATTTGAATGATCTACTAAATTGTTGTTATTTTTGTTTAACATTACATTTGGTGAGTTGAACCGATAAGGTGAAAGGACAGACTATAGAATCTGAAAGTTTTTATTTACATTTTCAGGACTTATTTATCCTGATGAAGAGCAGGCTGTGGTTTCCATGGTCACCCATTTCATTTCTAGCTGATGATATGTTTTGCCTATTGTTCGTTGCTGTCCTTCATTCCACCCTCATACTTCCTTATCCACATTGGCTGTGTCCTCTCTTCCCCTTGGTCTTGTGCTTGTCTCTCTCTGATTGTCCTTTCTCAAGTATCTCTGGTTCCAGAGCTGTTGTTGACCTGTGGTCCTGCCCCACTGACCTGCCCAGTGCCACCTGCAGCACTGACTCAGCCTTCACCTTCTACTCCTCTGCTTATTGTTTGACAATAACCCATAACCTGCCATGTCTGTATTTGCATATCTGATATGTGTGTGTGTACATTCCTCTCTCTCTCTCTCTCCCCTCTGCCTCTTCTCTCCTCCCTCGAGCCTGGTTCTGCTCAAGGTTTCTTCCTGTTAAAGGGAGGTTGTTCCTTGACACTGTTGCCTACTAATAGCTCGGGGTCAGGCTCCGGGTTTCTGTTAAGCACCTTGAGACAATTTTGATTGTGAATGGCGCAATACGAATAAAACTGAATTGAAATTGAATTGTTCATTGATTGCTATGGCATAAAAAATACGATAATGAGCCATGGCACCATGATATCTCATGATTTACTTGCTTATATAACTAAGAACGCAGATGGCTAAATCCACAAAGAGCAGTTGACCTGAGATCCATAGCTCCAGCACAGCCTAGATCACCTGAAGAAACGGTCCACCAGAGCTCGCAGTGAAAATCAATACGGGTTCATTTTTTGAGGTGAGTCAAATCATCCCACTGCACAGCTGCACTGGATCTTAGGGTTTCCCAACCTGCCAATTCCAATTTGAACCCCTGCTTCTCATCACACAAATTCCTCTTGTGGTTTAATCACTTAATGTCTTGTGTGCCATCTTCAATTCAGTGTTAAACTTTGACGATCAAGCTCTGTAGTTAGCTGTAGCTTTAAAAAAAAAGTATATCCATCCTCCTTCAGAGTGCTGCAACAAAACTCTGCCAGTGGGAAAGGTCATCAAGAAATATAGGATTGATTTTAAGATTTTTTAATCTTATTTATTTATTTTTTGTTTTGCTGTGTGGATTAGCACCAGAGCATGCGATCTCCTCATCTGTATGTCCTATACTCCACATGAACTTCACATAAATTGCTTCTTTATATTCTAGATGAAAAGGGTGAATCCGCTTCCTCGGTTGCTTGCATACTGTGGAACATCACCACAGAAAGAGAGCTTTCATTATTGTTTTGTTCCATTTCCTATTCATTCATTTTGTTGTGTAGGCTTATTTTTTGAACAATCAATCAAATGGGAAAAAAACTGGAAAGAATGGAGAGAATGTTTGTAAGAAAAGATGTAGGAATCCTATTTTTTCTGGAGAGGCATGACTGTTTCCTGTTGTGGTGTGAGTGGATGCATGCGGTGTGTGCGCTACAGAACATGGTGTGTGTCAGAGTGATATCTGCTCTGTGTCCCATCTTTGTTACCCAGCATGCACCCCGAGGCACTCCCTCTTCCTCCCAACCAACACCCTCCCACCCCCCCACTGTGTCAGTGTGTACAACCCCAGGCGGTGGAAGGCCCACTAGGCGGTGACTTGTGTTGGGAATCAAGTTGCATTCCCAGTTTTACTGCCTGAACCACAGACAACACACTGACCCAGATCCCTGCTCCCAGTCTGCAGGGGTCCCACATGATGGCATATACCCTGTCACGCACACTGACACTGACACACACACATATATGCATTCAGCAGAGAGACTTTTTGTGAGGAAAATAAAGAAATATGTTGTTATTATTATTTTTTTTTTCCTTTTTAAAGCCTTTTAAGTGTCTGCTTTAAGGTTGCGGAATGATAAAAAAGTCTTAGTCTAACTCAGACAGTGTTCTTTTTCAAATCTGAATAGCAGGAGTAGTCCCGTTTCTGCTGAAACCTAAATGATTAGTACAAATGTAAGAAGCTTTACTTGTGTCTTTTTTTTATGGTAACCATGACTTCAAAGTTGCGGTTCACCACTGCAGGCACCTTCCACACACTCATTATTTCAGGAGGCGCTGCTGTAGGTCATATCAGAGGGTAGGAACAAATGACCTCCATGGTGGTTCAGACGCCCCCTCTCATGACCAGTGTGAAGAGTGGTGTAAACACATCATAATGACATCATAGGTGACTGATGTTGAGGAGAGCAGCAAGCCTGTGCAAGACGCTGAGCGCACACTGGGACTAGGTCAAAGGTCATCAACGAGGAGTTAGTACAAGGCTGGGAAAAGATCAAGGGGGCACCAGAAAACCTCTTGGAAAAGCAACATGTTACATTTTACTATCTGCTCTAATGTGACTCATGTGCTACAACTACAACTGAATAGCAATTTAAACTGGAGTCTGTCTGTGGTGTGATATAGGCTCGAGCTCTGATGATCTGACACTGGATTCTGGGTCATGGCGTCAAACTGTGATGGACCCACAGATCAAGATAAACACTATATTTAAAATATTGATATCATGTGTGCCTGTCCATCCTGGCAGTGGATCCCTCAGATGTGACTCTCTCTGAAGATTGTATTGTCTTTTTTCCTTCCGTTAAAAGTTTTTTTTGTTTGTTTGTTTGTTTCTTTTTGTTTTCCCCTGAAATTTGTCCTTAATCTTCTTCATGATCAAAGGACATAAGGTGTCACTCACCCTGTGAAGCCCTGTGAGACAAATTGTGGAATGTGAATGCGGGCTAAATAAATAAATCACGCCTTTAAAATATGTTTTGGATCAAACCAAACAGATGCAGAGGTACTCAGGCTATTGAGGCTGTTTCCATGTGCAGATGCAACACATTGTGACCTAAAAATGTGCTGTACATCACTTTTCTTATTGCACAATGACATAAAACCTCATAAAAACCGCAGCACCCACGAGCACAATGCTGTTTCCATCATATATCAGGCCCAGAATAAATTATGTCGCTGCTGAAATCTTTATGCCTCCATTATAATCAGCAGGTAAAGAACTCAGAGTGATTTACCTCTCTGACCTGAACGTCTCCTCACGCTTCCCAGTCTTGACTAAAATTGCCTTTTATCAGCTCCAAAGACACTGCAAGGGTCAGACCGCAGCTTGCCCTGTCGAATGTGGAGGAGCTTACGCATGCCACCGCCTCATGCAGACTGGATTACTGCACTTTCTCTTGCCTGGCGCAGAAATCGATAGTAGACTGCAGCTTATTCAAATGCAGCAGCTCACATCCACAGCACAACCAGGAAAAGTCAAGCCGTCCCTGTAGTCTGAGCTTCTGCCGGTTTAAATTTTAATCAATTTAGTTAAAGACCTGACTTGGGTCAGGTGGCTGGCTGCATCCGGGATCTTTCAGCCCAGAGTGAACACTTACGATCCAGTTCTTCTTGTTCCAAATCTAGGCTAAGTATGGGATGGGGAGGGGGGTGTAGTTGTTGTTTGGGGCTTTACATAAGGTTTAACAACAAGCCACTGAGCAGGGACAAAGCAACCCATCCAGCTTCTGCGTTGGAATTCAGCACTGCATGATGTCCATGAAAAATAAAACATTTTAAAAATGCATGAGTGAGTGTTTATAAATTTAGAGGAAAAAAAAAACATAAAAAAAAAAACAAAGGTGAACTAAATCATTTAACATCCTCTATGGGCATATTTAATTGCACCAGAATTGGATAATTTAATTGGAAAATGTATCTTTTGTCAAGTTAATGACCGAGGGGAAAACAAATGCAGCAGAAAAAGAAAAAGAAATAAGCAGGCAGTTGGCTTCATTAACTGTTTGATCAAAGGGGGAGATAATTAATGTTGTTTAGTTGGGACTCCCCCCTTCCTGTCTGTAATGAGCTAAAGAAACGAATGCTGACACGTGCGTTCACTTGAGCAGTGTGTGTGGTTTAGGCTGTGGCTGGCTTCGTGATGGAACCCTCCCTGGTGGTGGTTGCTTGTGGTGATGGCTGACGGCTCATGCTGCGGTGTCTCCCTCCACCAAACTCACGGCCCATTCCAGGAAAGCCGAGCGCTGAGCTGAATAATTGATCGGTGAGTCTCCCTGTTGTCTCCATGTCTGTCTGCCACTTTGCCCCCCCCCACAACCACCTCAGTTCCTCTCATCTCCACCGACAGAGGGGAGGGGGATTCCTTTACAGGAACAAAGGGGAGGTGGTCATCTCCTGTTAAATGTTTCTCTGATCCTACTGACTTTGTAGATTGCACTTGAAAGAGCACAATTTTTAATTAATTTCCTTTTCAACGTTTTTAAATAGATAGATAGATAGATAGCCTCTACTGTGGTTGTGCGACACCAGCAAAAAAAATGAGTGATAGTTACACATAAAATAAAATAAAGTGAAATCTAAAAGTGAGTTCAGTGTCTGTGTCTAATTCTGTATATAATATAATGTATAAAACAAGACAAGCTTCACCTTTTCTTAATGCATCGTGTTGTTTTCCCATCCCTTGTATTTTCCCACCAACAAGCCTGCTGCAGCCCCTAAACACAGTTCCATCCCACCAGACTCAGTCAGCCACAGTAGTAACGTTACAGATGCTCTCTTCCTTTCTGCAGCATTCGCTGTGCCTGTTCTCAGCCCTGCTAAAACCTTGCCTGTGCCCGAGGATCATCACTCACTCCTGCCATACCTGCCACTTGAAGCCAGCCGCGGTTTGGACCGGGAACAGAGCTGCTGGTGTGTCTGCCTGCTCTGCTCTAAGGATTCGGAGCTGTCTGAACCTCTGCCCGCCCTGCTCTCTGGAGACAGACTCCTGGACTCATTCAGCCTGTCAGCCAGCCTCAACTCATTTTACAAGTTCAACAATAAATATCATAAAACTTCTGTCTATGTCCCTGTCTCCTGCTTCAGGATTTGGAATGCCTTCACAGGTTTAAAGGGCCTCTGAATCCTCACCATTACTCTGCCCTATGTGACGTGTGACTATGGCTTGCTTTAAAAATTCACAAATCGATGGATGAAAGTGAATTCAGACATTTGTCTGTTTTCCAAATCGACTCAAAAAGTAACTGTGCTACCATCTGCCTGTGCTCTGAAAATCTTGTACGCATTATTTTTGTTTGGAGTTACTTTTGTCTCGGAGATGTGTGCATCGTGTGCCAGCGGGAAGTGGAGAGCAGGAATTGTGCCAGCAGGTACAAATCATGTCCCTGAATCTGAGGCAGCCTAATGGAACTCTTCTTTGATTCCATTTCATCATTTTGACCTGAGCTTTTTCTAAATGACACATAAAATATGCTGAAAGGAAAATGCCTGTTGAGCGCTATATCAGTGCCAGGAGACAAACTGTCGCCTTTTCTGGTGAATTACCGACTAAGAAGTGTTGTTCACAAGAGACCAGCCATCAGCCCTTATCAATGTATCTGTCCATCTGAAACAGTCAATAACTGCTGTGACCCCAGTGATGTTTATATAATGACACGGTACTTAACCTAATGTCTCTCTGTAGATCAGTCATCTGTAGCCGTCCCTTCTATCTCGTGCTTCCACTGTGTTAACCCTCCCTCGTGTCTCTCCTCTGAGTTTGGGTAGAGCGACGTGCATCCCTTCAGGAGCCCACCGACCACCACTCACAGTCGACCCCCTGCTGCAGTATTGATAGCTCATCCTTCCAGACCTGGTGTGAACTTATAGTTTCTGATTATATATTGAAGGAGATGCTCATATGAGACATTGTTTGCAGAATACTGTTTGTTTCATTTGAAGACCTTTGCTCTAATTCATTTTTTTTTTTAATGTGTGCTGACATCACTGATGAGAAACAAGACTTTTCAGGAAAAAGAGACCTACATTTACAGAGTTTTTCTGACTCATATTTATGCCAATATCTCTGACAAAGACGGCAGAATAAATGTTTTGGGCAAGCACATACTGCAGGTGGTTTCATTCTGTACACATTCGAGTAAGAGTGATTGCCTGTCAGTGACCACACACACATGCACACGTGCAACACACACACATATATATTATATATACACGCAGACACACTCGGCCCTGAGGAGTGGAATCACTCACCAGTTCTTTGTTCTTATTTTGTTTGGCAGATGAAGAGCAAAGAGTGTTTTTGTTGAAGCAAAAAGTGTGAGGAGTCACCTGTGTCATCCATTTAATCCCACTGCCGCCTCCCCCACGGCGCCCCGCACACTGACAGGCTTCGGGGGGGTATCTGGGAGGTGAGTGCTGTGCTTAAGGCAGAGACTCTGAGAGGTATGCGCCGCAGCCAAAGCCATCCCTCTGCTGTGGCAGTGGAAATGGAATCAGCGACTTCATGGGCGTTCTGCATCACTTCAACAAGCCCGCACTATTAGGCACAGACTTTGAATTATGGCAACAAAGAGTTATTAAGTAAATATCAACATGCACATTTATGCGCCAAACAGTTGTGAATGATTATGCTGCAACCAAACTCAGTTAATCAAATTCAGGCTTTGCAAATATTCTCCTGCAGTTTACCAGACGGCAGTTGCAGCTGTCTTGGAGCCACATGTAGTTGTGCTTGTATACGATGCTACTTTGGTGACAGGAAGCTCATCATTAACTACACATGGAGTACTTCTGTAAGGTTTTGATCACCTCTGCCAAGAGGTTATGTTTTTATGCTTGTGTGATATGTCAACAGGGTTAGGCAAAACTACAAAAGTGATGTCTCCAAAACTTGGACAAGGAGATTTCATGGGTCAAGGAAAAACCCATTAAATCTTGGCAAAGACCAGGACAAATGGACAAAACCAGGAGCTATAAAATATAATAATAAGACCGATAACTAAAAGTGTATGCAATTTGGTGTGGCTCCAAATAAAACTTCAGATCTAGGAGATTTATATGGCTGAAATAATGTTATGTGGCCTTCGCTATAAGTCTTACTCTAATTTATGGGGACTGCTGGGACCAGTGAGTGCCCTTCTTGTGGTTCCTGTTTTTAATGTTTACAAATACCAGTTGAATGATGGTCGACGGGGCTGCTGCTCTCTAAGTAATCCAATCCATCCCTTAAATACACTGTAGACAAGCCTCCAGAGTACATGTTGGCGCTATACCTTTCAACTTGGAGTACGTGTGCAGTATCTGGGAGACAGTATAGATACTGAATAACACACATTTACCAGTAACTCACATGACATAATCAGGTGTTGTCAGACATCTACATACTATTTGGATTGGTCATAAATAGTTAAAACAGAATCTACTGATAATTAGCACAAACTGCACATACATCACTCTTCCCCAGCCTCCAACATCACTCCTCTCTCTCTCCCTCCAACTCATCTCACCATGAACCAGTATTGGGGAGTAACGAATTACACATAACATTACGAATTTAATTACAAAAGGTCTGTGATTGTAATCCGTTACATTACTGGGAGAAAATGTGTAATTGAATTACAGTTCCTTTTAGAAATTCCCATGATTATAATTTTAGTTTGAAAAATTACCACAAAAGCTCATATCTTTTTTTTTTTTTTTTTTTTCTCATGTCAACATCCTCTTCTCAAGCTAATGCTTCTGATGTAATTAGTTACATTACACTGAGAAAGTAGTTCAAATAGTTACACTACTATTACATTTTCAACAGGGTAAATTGTAATCAAGTACATTTCCAAAGTAATCTTCCCTACACTGCCCCTATGCTGGGGTACTGTCTGAAGATGTGATAGGAAAGAATTAAGAAATTATTTTCCATCATGTTAGATGCACATGAAATGTCTATTATTAATTCAGTGCTGCTATAAAAAGGATGAAACACGGGAGCCATGTCTCGTCTGATGTCGGAGGGCTGTGATGATGATATATGTATAAATAATCCATCCATTAAAAAAAACACCACTTGATATGAAAAAGAATCTCCTACCCAATATTCCACATATAACCTTTTACTTTCTCCACATTTGCCATTATGACAAGTAAGAGCTAATTGCATTTCCTTCAGCGTGACAAAAACAACGAAATGCTAAGTCCTTCGAAGGCCTACTAAAAGTGTCTCAAAGACCAGAGGTAGGACACCCCTCACTCCTTTCTTAAAGCAGTGCTATGCAAGACACTGCACGCTTACCAAACTACCTAAACCAAATAGCATTTTTCTTACTGTGCAAAAATATCCCTTTAATCTGAGCTGTATAATGGCTGGGGAGCATGCTAACCTTGTCAGGCTGGTATTGAGGAGCGCCTCCCCTGACAGAGCGAGACAGCCAGCATCCCTTCAGCAATCCGATCCAGCGCTGTGCTTCTTGTGCACTCATGTGCTCAGTTGTATTTATGCTCCTGTGGAGATGTGGGATTTGCTACAAGAGTAATCAGCCAGGGTTTGAGGGCATGTCCTCAGTCCCCAGCAATTATTCACAAGGTTAAGTTGTCGGGCTCTGAGTGGTATGTGTGTAATTCAAACTGCGCACTGACCGATGGGCCAATAATTTCTAACAGCAGCTTGCTGAAGTCAGAGTCCCACCATGCTGTTATGCCCAATGACCAGTTGGTTACCACAGTTAGGATATTAAAACATGTATTACAGATACTATTCATTCACAACGGTATTCCTCAACACATATATGTACATTCATGTCTAGGGTGATGGGTGATCACCATGTGCACAGGTGTGTAGGTGTTGAATCGACTTAATCAAATCTAAGGTACAAGCTTAGTTTATATGATTTCAACAATCTCTGGTTGTGACGTGTCTTCTTTGTGTGTCTTCTTTGCTCATGCACAGCCAGGGGTGTTACATTTACACACTGTTACAGAGATAGAATAATCACAAATTCAGAAAGATCACATTACTGTTGTTAATAACAACAGTTGTTTTGATTGTAGATTTGGCCTGAGGTAAAGGCCCCAGCCTCTCTTTGAAATACACAATATGGTATTAGCTGTTTATGGAGTGCATTGTTTTTTTTTTTGCTAAAGGTGAAGAAAAAGACAGCGATCATATCGTCACTGTTGAAAAACGATTCTGGCACATGAAGTTTTGCCAAACGCCTCATGGAGGAGCAGCTTGAGGAGTAATATAATATTATGGATCTCTGTTGGGGTGTTGGCTGGTGACCAGAGAGGTAGCCACAGTTGTTGAAATGCAGATGGGATTAATGATCTGCCAGTACTCTTTCCATTTTGTTTCTTGTCTCACTCATCTCTCAATCTGCACAGATTTGTTTAGCCATAGATCATAGCTGCTACAAAGTGTCTGACTAATCACCATCCATCATCGTGAAGACCGGCTGAGGGACGTTTCCCAGGAGCAGGAGCTTTTTTCCCCCTTACTTTGGCACAGTTAATGCATTTGCTTTAAGTAACGGCAATTCGAATGCCAATAATTGTATAACTGCTTATAAGCCCTGCCGTCATAGATATTATTTTCAGCTGCAGCCCAGGAAAGAACAGATTTATATGTCAGAATGTATTCATATTCTATTCATGAAGGTTTCTTTTGAGTGTTACAGAAATTGAAATGCATGGCATCTGTTCAGCATTGTGCCGTGGCTGTATAGAATGCAGCATGCGACGCCAGAGCCACACTCTCTTGTGGACACTGTCTCGCACCTTGGATCATTGAAAAGCCTCCGACAAATAGTCACCAGGGACGTTTGCTCTATGAAAGGCAGTCTGCAGGCTAGACGGCTAATTAGCCACTCAGCTGCAACACATTAAACAGCATGTAAACATACTGGGAATGTCACTTTGGTCCAGTTTGATGCTACTGGGCTAGTCAAACTTTTACTCCAAAAAAATACATTCTCAATTTTATCTACAGTTCCAAGAACGTGCATTTTATCGTGCTCTTTGCTGTAATAACTGCATATTCCGGCAATTATTAAGAATTTCATGTTCAGTGAAAATGCCAAGATTTCATAGGCATTACAGAGAAACCTTTGTAATGACAAGCAGCTCAGGTGAATAGTGATGCCCTTGCAGACACATTTAGATGCAGCTTGATGCATCTCCATTAAATCTTGGTCATTACAGCAGCAAAACTCCTTCATGTTTAATAGGTTAGGCGCTGAGCAGGAAATATGTGTTTCTAACTGTCACAGCTCCCAATATATCAAGATGAATACATATGTACAAGATAAAAGTGTATTCATTACAGTCTAAAAGTATTTTCCTTCTACGCTAAACTTTCAGTTCGGCTCAGAGATTTTCTCAGTTTACCTCTGACGAACAGTAAAAATAGAACTTCACTTCTTTTTTCCACATCACTCCATTATAAATAGTTCAGTTCTTCAGTTAAGGCTGTTGATCATTAACGTGATGTGAACGTGGATTATTATCATTAACATTAATATTTTTCACGCATACTGGAATACGCCATAAAACAGCTGCTCATGCAGATGGTATCTTAATCAAATCAAATCAGTGGCGGAGTCATAAGCTATATGTAGCTTCCAAAAGATCCTCAAAGTGCTACTTTTTTAGAAAACAGATTGAGGCCCATATGCCAGGTAAAAACCCAAAGCAATAAACAATATATCTCTGAAATCATCTCGGGAGCCGCACGCACATTGAATTCCTCAATCCGGTCTTTTTTCCCATGTTTAATAAATTAAGGAATAAGCGGGGTTAGGGAAGTCAGATCAGCGAGTGCATTAGATCTGATTATTGCCTTTGCCTCTGTCACTGTTTTATTGCTTTGGGATCCCCAGAGAAGGGATCTATGCACCAAAGGTGGAACTGAGAAACTCAGGTTGGTGAAATTGGGCGGCAGAGAGAATGCTGTGGGAGCAGAATAGGGCAAGGTGAAGGCAGGGGGAGGAAAATACAGAGGCCTTGGAGGAGTTCAGCTTTAATAAGAGCGTCTGGTTTCGTGGGAGATGGAGCAAGAGAGGCTGGTAGACGGAGTGAGGGAAACGAGAGACAAATAGGTTTGCGAGGGAGGGAGAAAGTTAAGTTGAGAAGCAAAATCTGTCGCAGTGTGAAGGAAATGATTCCACGATACACTAGAACAATAACCGGGGCTGTTTTGAATGTCAAAGGAGAAATAACATAGAGCAGCTATTCCTCACTTGGACTATAGGCTCATCATCACTATGAATTTGATATATAACAGCACAGTCTGAATCCCGATCGATCATAATACGATGTGCCAGAGGAGCAGCCTATTAGTCGTCTTAGTAACTGAACCAAGTGAAGACTCCTGGGCCGGAGCTGCAGCCTGTGGAGAGTTTCACACCCACATGGGGTAAATGTCTGATGAGGAGCTGGAAGCCTCCTTAACTCCATCAAGATTGATTGTGTCAGTGATCCTCTTCATCATACCCGTAAGCAGTGGCACTTTAATACATATACGGTAAGCGGTGTCGATACTGTGTCACTTATAGAACACTGAGCGCGCAAGGAAAAAGCACATTATGGACCAGTGATGAAAGGATGTTCGCGACAGACGGGGTACGTGATAACTCAAACGTCGGCATCATCTTACAGAGACAACCACTCACACCCATGGTCAAAGTATAGTTCCTAATTAACCTAACCCTGATTTGAATGTCTGTGGAGGGAAGCAGAGGGAATTAACCATCTGTTTCACCAACTGCATGCTGTGGAATGCTATGTGTAAATTGAGGTGGCACATATTCAACCTCATCTAACATTGCAAGTGCATTCAAATGTTATTTTTAGTAAGAGACAGCCCTAATGCAGACAACTGTTATAATAGGTGTGGTGTGGCAGGTGAGTTCACAAGTGTGTGAAATTCCCTGTAAAACATCACAGCAAAAGTGTGGCGCAGAACATTGTGCAAAGTGGAAGACATTTTGAATTAACCACAAACAACGCTCATATGTGACTTTTAAACTCGCCATAAGCGGCTTCAAGCCAAGCTGTGTCACAAAAGATGAAGGCAGTCCACGCCAACTGTCAAAAAGCAAAATAAACTAATTTTCCTTATTTTCCTGCTTAGATCAATGTTAGGTTAATGGGCATTTGACACTGTGTCTGACACAGGTGCATGGTGACTTCAGAATATCATATTCCAACACAAAAAGAGAGATTCTAGAATTTGACGAAACAATGAGAGGGAAACGCAGTATGCACACTGACCCCAAACAACAAAGCAGGGGTTTTATTCCCAGGTCCAGTGCTGGTATATCATCTCAAGCTGATAATTGAATCAATAAACTGTCGGAACCTTAGGTAGGCCTCATTAGCCCATGTTCTCTGACAATGCTATGTGAAGACCTTGATCTTGGGAAGTTTGAATTGCCTTGATATCATCGCATGAACGAAATGCTGCTAATGCTCAATAATGACATGCTGTCATTCTTGTAAGGCCCAGCTGATATGTTTTAATTGGGAAAGGTATTAAGGTTATGTATACTCCATGGGAGCTTTTGCAAGTGTGCATCCATTAAAGCAGCTAAACGGTGTGTATGTGCTCAAAAAGAATGACACACTCTCTGCTGCTTCAAAGGGATTAACAGAAAACATCAGCATCTGCGCTAAATGTGGGGAAAAAGAAGACACGCACACACACGCACAGCAGCCTGCACACACAAAGACAAATAGAGGAGAGTAAAATGATTTGAAATAGAATTATTTCTGGTCCAGTGCGCTAAGTAAAAATCAATTCCCCATTATAGAAATAGGATACAGAAAGGAATTAAAACTTAATGAGGTTTTCCAGCTAGAGTCCACCCACTTTTTAACCCTGCACTTGGCAGCACTACAAGACAGCGGTGTCTGTGCTAGACTGCGTGTGTCGGGGTATTCTGTGTTGACTCGGCTGTGCGCATAAGCCCCCTCTCCTGTGCACGCCAGGAAACAAGATGACACTAATGCCGCTGCATCCTTCAAAGCTTCCCTTTCCTCACAGGTATTCAAACTCATTTCTCACCCCCTTGCACACATGCAAAATCTCACACACACAAACACGTCTCACTCTCAGCTGGCAAATATCGATCTGCACTTGATCCGCAGTGACAAAAGACAAAGCTTTTCATGTGACAGGCAATTAGATGGCTGTGGAGCCTGCGGAGCTCAGCCAGAGCACCGTCTGGGTAAATACTATCAACACCAGTCCAAACGCAAGTGGAGATGGGAGGAATGGAAAGGGATTGAAGAGGACAAAGATCTGGCTACACATGCATTCTCCTCGAGTTATCCCTCTCTTCTCTAGCACCTGGTATGAGGCTTGCGGCACGTATTGATTTTGGTATTATTAGCTTTCAGGAGACACATACACAGTTGGGTTTCATACCTCAAATCAATCAATCCGTCCATCCATTCCTCCATCCATCCATCCATCATCTGTCTCCTCATTATCTCCCTCATCATGGCTCATGTAATATACAGTATACAGGCGCAAACAGCAGATGAAGAGCAGCTTGGGATTTAAACATCAACGTGATAGAACAACTACCTACGCTGCTGCTGGAATTTAGTACCGATGTTTGATGGCGGTATTCACAGAACATCGAGACATCACGTAAAGAATTTAGGAACACCATGAACTGTAAATTCAGACAAATAGCTCTACATTTTTTGCAAACCTCCCCTTCTTAGGAGGTCGACTGGAAGACCGCTATCTTTCTGAAATCTGTGTGCTAAGTTTGGGACTCAGCACTTGTGAATGGGAACATACTATCCTGACTTTGTTTAAAGAGGAAAAATACACCTGCCAACAGCTCTAAAGATGACAAATTGTGTTTTGCTTAAAGGAAACAAAATGTTTATACCTGCTCTAAGTGGCCATGCTTCCAGGCAGGGCGTAAAACCTGCTTTTACAACATCCCCAGGGCTGGACACCACTGCCCTGCTGATCTTTCTCAAAGTAATGTGTACAAACTCTGACTACATCCGCACACCTGCAGATACAATGTTGCTGGAGTGTTGATTCCAGGAACCAAGCACATGAATTCTCAGATAAACATCACAGTAAAGCAAGTTTGTTGAGCCCTTACAGGTAATATTAACATTCCAAACACAAAAAGTATCCAGCCTATCGGCAACATTGGAATTAATTTTAATCCTTATAATAAGGTGAAGAGATGGATTCCGCACACTTGGATGCGTTTTCCTTGTGCAGCAAGAAAAAGAAAAGTCTCTGTCAGCAAGGTTAATTTCAACATCATGTAGCGCCACAGCACGTTCCCCATTGAGTCGGCCTAATCCTCTGCTGTGTGGATGGTTACATATCATCTGAGCCCCACACAGAACATGCAGCTTTTAGCCATCACCTATAGGGGATCTGTTTCCAGCCGTTTCTCCTATTCCAAAATCTGACATCCACGCCCACTTCACACAGGGATGAGCCAGCTGTCTGATGTTCAGGACGGAGTCAAGGATTGAACTCTGACTCTCAGTTTTGCATGTGCCACAAATAGTTGGAGTGCAAAAATGCAGGCACAGTTTTAACCAAGTGACATCTCCTCCCACTCAGTGATACACTTTGAGTGTGGGCATGTTAATCTGACATTGTTGCACCTAAGGAAAGGTGAGGACCCAAAAGGTAAATGAAACACTTGATGACCTAAAATAAGACTTTGATAAGATGAAAAAGGTTTGATACGCAGTGTTAAAATACATCAGTTACCAAGGTACAGTAGAGTTCCCTGAAATCTACTCACAATGGTGAGTAACACAAATTGAAAAGGGAATGATTGAACCGAAGCGAAAACTAAGGAGTAAAGAACATAAACATAAATACGAAAAATAAAAGGCAATTCAACGAAAGAACCAAAACAGATCAATTAAAACACTTGAAAAGATCATTGACCTTGGTCAGAATACACAACAGCAATCTTCTCAGTCCTTAAAAAAGGGAGTTTGTACAGGTCAGTTTTGAAGGAAAAGTCCAGACACTGACCTGTTGATGTAACTATCACAGCGCAGTCTGAAACCTGGTCTTGTTTGACACACATCTAATTGCAGGAGACATTTAGACAACAGACCTGCTCTTGGGGGATCAGATAATAACTTCTATGGTGGTAGACTGCTGATTTTTGATCAGACTATTAAACAGGTGTGTCTTCCTTGAAGCCAAACCCTTACAGCAGATCTGGTGAAAATAACAACACTTAAGTCATGCAAGCAGGCGAGGTTAAAAAATTCAAAAGTAAGGTGCAATATTTGTTATTTTTGGAGTAAACTGCATCATTATAGGGAAAGTAGCTAAACCACATGTAATCCAGTAGAGGTCTACTTGGTGCTGTGCTGCTCTCTGGGTTGGCAGCTGCCAGCTTTCTCTACCTAGATCCACTGGATGTTTGGCAGCTTGATGACAGTCTGTCAACATCCTGTAGGTTTTATATTGGACCGCCGAACAGATACAACAGATTGTAGTTTCATTTCCTTTTTAATGAGCAAGATCGTGAACAAGCTGCAGAAAAGATCCCTCGGAGCTATCATTCCTCCTCTTATCTTAATGAATCAGTTGATTATCTCCAGTTATGACACCATCAGTTTTCTTATCTAAATCCATCAATGCCCAATAGACTGCCCTGCGATACTCCGCTCTGTTTACAATTAACAATCTGATATAATCTAATTCCGAGTTGTGAGAGCATGAGCTCCAAGAGATATGCATGCAATTCCTGAGGCCCTTGTTGCTCCATTCCTCGGAAAGCCTCTCTTTTCTCCAGAGAGATAACTGTGCAACAAAATGGACTCTAGATTTACTGCTATTGACTGAAGGATGGTATACCAAATAAATGTGGCCGTAAACAAATTATTGTGGTGTCGCAAGGAGTTATGGATTCCTGCATCAGATTGTTTAAGCCCCTAAAAGGTCGGAATGATGATAATGATAAATTGTGTTTAGCGGGATAGATAATCTATTCTTAATTATGATGAAATTGAATATGTTTTGGAGGCATTACACAGCGGCCCATGGCCTTATAAGATGCTATTAACGGAGGAAGAGGGAGCGTGTGAGAGGGTTTTGTTTTGCTGGGAAACAGGTCGACAGCTTTTCAAACACTGTTAGACATGATGGGCCGTGATCCACCGAGAGCAGCTTCTGCCCACAGCTGATAAATGGAAATGCTGAGGATTAGTTGTGTCCCTGTGGGCAATGTCATCCAATTCACTGTGATCATACATGTTTCTGTGTGGGATAATTGTTATGCAGTGATTCTATAGAGCCTCTCATATATTATTACTGCATTACTATATGACAAATTCACAAGCAACTCCGTCATGATGGTTTTATTCACACATACAGTCAGATTGTGGAAGTCCACTGGTGCTGTATTTTATTTAGGGCCTCAAATACAGCACCAGAGGATCTAACATCTGATATGTATCCTGGAGAAACTAATGTTCTTTATTGAAGACCATTCTGTTCTATCCACCCTCCAGGATGGGGCAAATAACCTGAGAGGTAGTACTAATAGGTGTAGTCATCTACATCAGATTTGACCTTCCACTCTTTCCAAAAGATGCATAATAAAATGCTTCACAAAAATGTAATACTGCTGTAAATATGCATACACTTGCAGCTGTGATAAAATGAAAATCAATATGTATGTAATTTAAATTTGTTTGTTTCTCTGCCACATTTCAGTATGTGGGTCCTAGTGCATCACAGCTGGATGGGAAAATGACAACTGTGTTTTTCTGAAACTATAAAAGACAGCCATTTCTCACCAGGGATGCGCTATTGACCAAGAGTTGCTATCCTGACCCTCTGGGGTCGCCTTCAATGCCCCTCTGATCTTTGCTCATGTGAACCTGTTTGCCTCCTCAACCTTGCTGCCACGGCACCTGAGAGGAGCTGCTACGTTCAAAGGTGCTGTACCCTTGTGCAGATTCCTCATGATCAAGATTAGCCTGCCTGTTATCCAGTCTGGGGGACTGTCTGTTGTTAGCAGCTCACTCATTTGTGCTGCCAGGCGGCCATGGTCGGCTTCTTGTCAGCAAGCCAGGGAAGTTCCAACTGGGGGATGACTGTGTTTAGTCTGGCCACATTTCCAATGCTCAGCTCAGTGGATGCAGCTGTCGTGACTGATGGTGGGATATCATGTAGTTGTTTGACCCTGCTCTCCTCAGGATCTGTGCTGTATCCCCATGCAGCCCAGTATTGTTCAAACATCAACAACAAAAAAACCTAAGGGCAGACTTCCAAATAAAAATAATAATAATAAAAAATGTATTAAAGAAAGGACACAAGATGAATCTTGAATATCAAAAAAGAACAACTTTGAAAATTGCTCCAGAGAAGAAAAACTAATAATCAAGTCCTGACTAACAAAATCATTAAATGGATAAACAAAAGGCTCTATGCAAAATACACAAGGGAACCTAAACTAGACAACACAAAAAGGAGCAGGAAGCAAGAACAAAACAAATAAAAAAGGAAGTGCTCGTAAGTATACTGGGACATGACAAGACAATCTGGCAACAAGAGCAGAGGAAGACACAGACTAGATATACACAGTGGTTAATGGGACACAGCTGGAGCACGTTAGGGTGGGGCTGACAATCACACAGGTGGGAAACACAAGAGGCAGGAGGAGCGAGACATCTGAAACGAGAGGAGAGTGACTTTTCAAAATAAAACAGAGTGACATCAACTTGACACACACATGCTCCGCTGAGGACAAGAAAATAGACATGAATCTAGACAAAGTAAAAACTACAACTGTCACTTCAAGCAGCAGGAACACCATGTGTGTAACCTGAAGAAACCCAGAACAACGCAAGAATATCCACCTCATCATTATCATCAGCATCACCGACTTGAGATAAAGTCTTAAACGTTCATATAAGGGTAACCCTGGGTACCCTCTGCTTTCACTGAAATAAAGTAAACTGCCAGAGCTTAATCTCCCAATATATACTATACATCACATTACAACTTACCATTGTTGCTACCATCCTTTAGTGAATGTTATTAACCAATTCATTAATTTAAACATGTGGACTTATATAATAATAATAATAAGAAGAAGAAGAATTACAGAAAAAAAACAGCCTTACTTGTATAGGCTTATCTAAATAAGGTTACAAAGTGCTTCATACAAAAGTCCATGGCAAAATGAAAAATGAATTGTTATAAAAAGGTATTCAGTTCAATTTTAAGAGCCGAATCATAGCATAATAAGGTCAAGACCTTATATTTATAGAGGAACCCAATAGTTCCCGCAAGAGCAAGCACTTTGGTGAGTTGGGAGAGAAATAAAAAAACCCTCCCAATTGATTCTAAGTGTGAATGATCATTTTAAAACTATGGCTATAAATGCTTTCTTACCCACAGGGGCTTTAACCAAAGGCTCTCTGTAATAAATCAAAACAGACACACACAAACACACAAGGACACACAGCTACACACACGTCAGAAGACTCACACAAACTGATAAAGACATTTTTGACTCAGTAATTCACTTGATTTGCCCTCTAATGACCATGTCAATATGTCTCTGAGGCCTTGGTTTTAGATGCTCACTCTCCGAATCCTGCCATTGAAAATCTATTGGCATTGACAAAAGCATGTGCACCCATGATTCTTGTCCTTCCCTGTCAACTTGTCTCCAGCCTTTCACAGCGAACAGTGAAAACATTTGCCTTGCCCTCACCTCCTAACACCTACCTGACTATACCACTTAGACACGCTGAACATGGAATCTGTGGTGAAAGGCTTTGCCGAGATTAAACAGTTCAACACGAAAGTGTCTGTTCTAAATTAGACTTAACATTCTGGAACATTATGTACAGTGCAGACCTCACATATATCAGGGAGTTGTAGATTCTTAACTAATCCAATGCGCAGCTGACATTCCTCGTTGTAGCTTGTGCGTGTGTGTGTGCGCGAGCGCGCGTGCGTGTGTGGTGTTGGGGGGTGGGGGTGGGGAGAGGGAGGGGGGCAGCAGCAGAGCCCACGACGCCAGAAGCCTGAGTAAAATTGATCGAGAAGGTCGGCTCTGTAATTGGCTGCAAACCAGACTCCTTTGAAGTTGTGGTGGAGAGGAGGACACCGAACAAACTGTTATCAATTATGGATAATCCTAAACACCCTCTCCACCATTACGGGAAGGGCAGCAGTGCACTTTTTCTAAAAGACTGGTTTAGCTCCTCCGACACAAGGACCAATACAGGAAATCTATCCTGCCTGCAGCCATAACACTTTACAACACTTAACAACTTCATCACGCTGTCTGACCCAGAACTCCGTGAGTCTGTGCTCTGAGCTGCAGCCGAAACCTTCCACACTCAATCTTTAGTGATGATTGATTAACTTATGTTATATATATCACTAGCGAGATATATCTGGGTATGTATTGGTCTTGCGGGGTTTTGCAAGCTAATTTACTTTTTGTTTTTTGAAGTTTTAGTTTTTGGTTGTTTATGTTTTCATTGTCATTTCAAAGTGTCCTTGGGTGTCCTGAAAGGCGCTATATGAATCCAAGTTATTATGATTAATATCATTGTTATATCCTGCATTATCAGGAAGTCATCTAATGACTAATTTAATCAATCTTGTTTTTTTTTGTGCCGTCAACCTAAGTCTGGCAAGAGTCCCATGATTATCTCCTGTAAATCCAGTAAAAAGGTTCTAATCAGTGCTTTTTTTTTTTTTTTAGAAACTGACCAACAACCTTGGGTGCATCCATCAGGGCAGACTGACCGTGTCCATATTATTCATAATTTTTTAATCAGTCAGTCCTCAGAGTGAAAGTGACAGTACAGTAGTTACTGACCCTTCCATGTCAAGACAGAGTGTGTGGGGGGGGTTATGAAGAGCATTTGCCTTGAATGAGGTGACATTTTATAATTATGGCCATGTACAACTCTCCCACCTTAGTACTGACAGTATGTAATTTCATTTTTTTTTAAATTTCTTTTCATGTTACAGCACAAGCATCAGGGAAGGCACCCGGGCCTTGTCAGAAAATTGAAATAAAAATCACATAATTGCTTTGTCTCACTTAACAGTTTTGTGCGAGCAGCACTGTGGGCGAAACCTCAGAGCTCAGCCTGCTTAGTATGCACTGCAGCACGCGTACCTCTCTGCTGCACGGAGGAAGTAATCATCGCTGCTACTGTAAACATACATGTTGTAATCCGCGTATACTGGATATTATAATACCATTTATTACTGAGCAAACAAAACCCCTCTCATCACTTCACAAACATCACCTGGAGAGTTTACCTTGAGAATATGTTGCTGGTGAGGCGAGTGAATTCTTCTCCACATTGTTTCAGGTTTCCCTGTAATAAAGACAGATTTTCCCACTGCATTCTCTCATGAGATTCTCTGCTGTTATTACATGTTTTATCAGGATCTTTCCATCATTGATCTTATCTTATACGCACATCTGCTCTTGTTATATTGAGTTATTCTGTCGTCTGGCTTAAGGTGGGATTTTTTTTTTTCTTTCAGCACAATTCCAGGTTACAGTAATAAAATGACTGATTAGAGAATAATGGGAAGGGGACCGACGATACTGATGGGAATCATCGAACCTGTGTGTTACGTCTCTCAGAAGAATGCAGGTATGCATCTGTTGTTGTGGATGTGTGGCTCTTTACATGAGGTGTAGGCTTTATAAGTGCACTGTGCATCTTGAGGCAGTGGAAAGCGAGTGAGCACAGATCAATAAAGCCAGGTCTGAGGACAATGGCAATTTTTTTTTCAATTTTGTTAAGGTTGCATTGTTAAGTGCAGTGTGTTATGTGGGCTCTGTAGGTGGATGCACAACACTCTGCAGAGAACTACTCCCTCATACCTGGCAGTAGCAAACCTATCATTACGTTTTAGGTGCAAGCACATCTGGCTCTTGGATGAAATGAGTAGGAGATGGCACCTCCAAATGACACTCATGATTGGACTGGACAGATATTTTTGATTGGTCTGGTCTAGTCTTGCTTTGTTTTGTTTGAGCTCTTTATGAGTGGAAACATGTGGAAGACATTTTTCAGCCTGTCCAGAAGAGGACAGCTCTCAGGTGTGAAGGATGCATTTTGATTTGATTTGTCTGACCACATTCAGAGGGAGTCTGTTCACGCACAATGTGTATGCAAATGTGTCCGGGTGCACTCTGGAGGACTGCTTACTCAGCTGATGTCGTCTGTGAGTGTGTGAGTTACTCAACAAGAGGGGTGATTTAAGGCGCTGTAAAATTACGGAATAACTTCCTTCCATACTATTATGGTAATCGTTTGAATTGTTGGAGGGAGCGGTGATGGGGCTTTGAGAGACACACGATCAACTGTAACAGTGCACCAAAGCACAACAAAGTTTCCGAAAAAAGTTGAACACTGTGGATTTGTCTCTGTTCTCCTGTACAAATATGGGCAAATGTCTCTGATGCATTTTGCAGACAAAAGACATCAAATCTATTATTACCAAGCTATCGATCAACATTTGAATGACATTCATACTCAGCTATCTAACTAGAAAACGACTCATGAGGGGACATAAATTATAAAAGGGCTAATATTGACACATGAACTCCCTCATGCTGAACAAGCAGCGGCGTCCGCCGACAGCCATTGCAACTCAATGGGGAAATTGCTTCCAGGAAATTGTATGTGCAACACAACTGTGTTTGATTGTTACTGTGAAGGGTGAAGACGTGAATGTTAAATTACACAATGTTGGTTAACAATAGCTTATTGAAAAGGAAATGGACGTGTCATGGGAATTAATGAGCTGGGCGAGAAATGACCTCAGTAAATATTACCGCTGTATCACATAACCCAATCTTCTAAAGAAATTAATCAAATGTCGATGACCAGGTCCTCTTCCTGCAGGAGTCGGAGAGACCTCCCCAACAACCACAGTTCCCAATTAACTTCATCTGATTAACACTGACCACAATTACAACCAGTGCCTGAACTTTAGCCTTAAACGCATCCATCTTGTTAGATCTCCTTGAATGGGTCAAGCAATGAGGAAATGGAAATCAATAATTACTGCTGATCACTTCTACTGCCCACGTGCATGAAGCACACACACACACACACACGGTGGTTAGCAAATTGAAAATGCCATTAAAGGGAAGCTAGTGAAACTGATTTTGCTTTTCAGGCAACACAAACTGTCATTAACTTAGCAGCATCCTGGTGTGAAAATACAATGACAGAAAGTGGTTTGGGCCATTTAGGGAAGTGTCTACCACAAGTTGAGTCTAATGGGAATGGAAGTTTTTCAGATATTTGATTAAGTGATGGAAGTCAGCTAATCAGCAAAAATTATCTTGGTTAACTGTAAAAAATCTGGATCAGCTGTTATAGCCTGACATGTACTAGATATCAAAGCTGTAATAATGAAAGCGACATCTATACCTTTGGTTTGTTACCACAGGGATGGAAACCTGTTGTACATATTGTTGTCATGACATTTGAATCCCCATTGGATTGGATTTTCTAGAGAACATGAATATCAAGATATTTCATTCTGAAAAAGTGCTGAACGGACTTACAGTAACTATCTAGGGGCAGGCATCATCATACCATTATTCATGCTGCTATTGTGGCTAAAGCTGGTATATTACACACAAGCTGTGTCCGGGGACCTCCGTCTGTGGAAGGTTGAATGCGGAGACATCCAATGAGATTAGAACTTTTATCGCTTCATTTTCCAACTTGAATAAAAATAGTGATCTCATATGACACTGCTGTTCATCTTGCCATACAAAGAAATGAGACACTTCATCTGAACAGATGGAGTCCGTGGCCTTAAAGTCTGTGTATTTCTGGGTCTTTGACTCGTCATTCCATAAAGCACAGCTACAAAAGCCCTTACAAGAAAACAACATCAAACATGATTATAAAAAAGGCAAGAAACAGGGAAGAATGAGTCATAAAATGAAGGGGTCAAAAGGGTGTTTTCATAGAACAGTTGCGAGTTCAGAGTTCAGAGATCTAAATTGTTGCTCCAAAGGCCATTTGACTTACAGTAGAGGAGGAGGACCAGCACGCCATACAAGAGGACATGTGCATAGATCACAACAGGCATAGCAAATAACCAAATAAAAAAGACGGATCTGTTCGTTAAAGGTGTCAAACCATTTGAAATGGTAGCCGTAATAAAGTGCTGCTGCACTAAGTCAAAGCTTAGTGCGAATTAAGCAAGTTTATTGCAGGTGGAACAAAGAAAAATTTAAACCAATTGCTTTTAACCTTAGGGGACCTGTATCCCCACCCAGAAGTGGTGGAACAAATTCCTCCAAGAGTGTGTAGTCTGAGCTCTGACACTGTGTTCCTCAAAACGTGTCTGTGGAACATATCTGCTAAAGAAAGGTGCCAATTATTTTGCCCACTCCTTTAACAATGTTGGAAAATCAATTTGTCAATTTGTGTTTTACACTGCCCGCTTTCATCACAAAAGGAGAATAAAATAGACCCTGCCATCGGATTATGAAATAAAGCCATCAATGTCTTGGTTCTATGTTGGTTTTATATGTTTAAATGCTTATAAACTGTCCATACATCTGCATTTCCCAAACTGAATAGAAGCAAACTAATAAACCTGATGGTTTACAGTATATTTGTCAGCTAAACCTGAATTTTACGAATTTGATATTTGTCATAGTACATTGTACCAATACATTTTAAATGCATAGTAGTTAGGTGTGGGCAGGTTTCTTTTTTCACAATATCCTATGTGCATTCATCTTAAAGCGGCAAACTGAATTAAACCTCCTCAATTGGTTTGTCATTGCTGCTCCCCTCATTTCTCCATTATGTTGAAAACTGTTTCTTCCAATCAAAGTTGTAAATACTGTTATTTTGTTGACGTGTTAAATTGCTTGTGGCATCGAATGCACTTCAGAGAGGGAGCCTTCTCATGTGGTTCTCTGGGTTGTTGTTTTTCTGCAGGGTTAAGGGCAGAGAATGTTGCACCTTGTTAAACTCTATAAGACAAATTGGGATTTGTGAAAATTGGCTTTTCAAATACATTTAATTGATACATTTCACAATCCAAATTCAAACACTGAGGGATGTAGGCTGGAGAACACAGTCCAAGTAGGAGTACAAAGAGAAAAGGTAATTTCTTTAATGAAAAAGTATGTAACTGATAATGAAGTTATCAGGGAATTAATTTATGTTTGACCCTTTGTGCCTTCTAAAGCAGTGGGACCCCAGAGCCTCTAAAAAGCAGGAGCTAATCCCATATAAAGCTGTAAGTCTTGTGATGCCCTCAAAACAACACAGACTCTCTTTTATAATTGGTAGACTGATAAATGCATGAGTACACTTTGCCTCCGGAGGAGCTCAGTTAATCCATCAAAACTTCTCACAAACAAGAGTGTTCGTCCACTCACATGTGACTGTTGTTAACTCTCCATCAGTCTTACAGGGCCAACGGGAGAGTACACAGATTTGTGTCACACGCACATAATGCAACACTGAGTGTTTGATAGATAGAACAGATCAGGATTCAATTTACGGATCAAACAGAATACAAATCTAGACAACAGAGTAATCCTCGACTTTAGTTTGTATGACTCCAGGCGTGCTTGTCTATCTCGCCCCTGCAGAGTCAGTGGATGTTTGGACACAAAACCGGCTTGAAACCCTTCCACTGACCAAGGGAGAAGTGTCAGTGGGAAGATTCCTTCAGGGTGGTGTTCAGAAAACAATGCTGAGTGGAGACCATGCGGCAGCGCACAATCACAGTGAACACATTCATATTTCTGTGAATCTTGAATGATGAATGTGAACAGCATAGAATCACGGTTTATGAACCCCCATTATTATGCAGATGATAGCCAATTAATGGAGCTAGATAACATCATTTCTGTTGGCCAAAATTCAAACATGCCTCAAGGACTTAAAGCTCAGGAGAACAGAAATGTCTGCTATAAAATTGAGACAAAACTCAAGTTATTGTACTTGGCTCTAAACTTGTCAGAAATGCATCATCTAATAGCAAAGCCCTGGCCTCCAGCACCACAGTAAGTGGTTCCAACAAACTTCAAGGACTTTGAGAAATAATGTTTTTCCAACGATAAAACATTTGGACAATCAGAGCCCTACGTTCTATAGAAGATGCAGAAAAAAAACATTTATTGTTTTTTTTTTGTTTGTTTGTTTTTTCTTCAGCTGTGCAGAGTCTGTTTGACTTTGTAACCTGTGGAAATGGTTATAAAAGGACCACTCATATATGGAAGTAAATTTAAATATTCTCTAATGTTTAAGATTTAAGCTGCAGAACCATAGCTTGGCTCATCAATGTGGATATTAAAATCATATATGATGGATAGCCCAGTCAAAATTTAAAATATTGAAGGATAAAAGTTGAGATAATACATGGGCAAATTAACATTTGGTTAGGGAGTGCCATAAATCACTAGGGCAAGGACAGGAGGGTCCGCTAAATCTTGAACACAGCCACCTTAAGACTAGAAAAAGTATCTGTGGATATGGGGGAAACAAGTAGCATGTGTTTTTTTCTGTCTCTTAAAGAACACCATAGCAATACAAACATTTTCCAGGGTTTAAGGTTCCAACTTTCTAGCCAATGGGCAACCCACCCTGCTCACTGTGCTGCCTGTTCTTTACTGCACAGCAGAAACACTGGATATTAAGATATTAAACGGAATTGGATTCTCTTGCCAGTCTCTTATAAGACTGCATGGAGAACTAAGCACTCACCTGAATAAATAGGGTTGGTCTGTTTAATTTCTCATGAGCTACTGGCTTGAAATAGGGCTGGAAAGACCACTGCTACATAATGTGATAGTTCTGCAAATTTACATTCCTCCACAATCGGTTTCTTTTAGATTGCTTCAATCACTTGCCAATTCTGTGGATAGCAGTAGATGGACTGACAGCTAATACAAAAGTAAATCCAAGTTATTACATGTGTACAGTAAGCAAACAATGAAGGCATTAAAAGCACTTCCCTTGAGGAATGTTTGATGGGCAAAGCTATGGAACTAATGGATTTTTTTTTTTTTCCCCAGGTGAAATAGTAATGCTATCAGGAATGGTATTCAATATACTTTCAGGTGTGAAATCACAGTCTAGTTTGATCCAAATATTTAGTTTGATGCATCTATCAATGTGTTGTTAAGAATCCTATTTATATGGAAGAAGAAGTAGTATCTGGAGGGAGCAAAGTGTCACAGAGTTAAAGTCGCATGCAGTATTTACTCCTGACATATTAAATAAAACTAAAAATTTAAGGTTATTGCTGAAATGTGACACATATTCAGTTTCCAGATTCATAACAACGTCTGGTGGCTGTCCAGTGGGGAGATGCTGGAATTCTTTGCTGCATGAATTACAGTCATTTCGGAAAATACATATCTACTAATCTTTGCAAACAACTGAGAATGAGATTTTTTTTTTTTTTTTCCTGAGTGTGAGGCATTAGTTTCCATAGAAAGCTGGGCTGATTCATAGCATAGCCAGTGACTGTCTACTGAGGAGCGATGTGTCTGTGTCTTTGACTGTGTGTGAGGCTGGGGTCCTGATGGATGGAAGGCAGGGTGACAGGGAGCAGATGGAGCCTCTGATGGATTGCAGCTACATTAAATGTGAAAGAGGAGCAGGGCTCTTGGTCGGAATACAACAGCCCTACATGCGTCATCATTCTCCCGTTTCATTTCTGGCACACCAGTGGCATGACTGTTTTCTAGAAGCTCTGTTCACAAGCAGGGCACTGAATGTCACCTTTAAGACAACAGGTTAGAGCAGTCACACCAGCTGCATGCCCATGACTCTTCTATATGGCTTTATTCAGATTTAATTGCGTATGTGTTCTTGTTTCTGTCTGATGTGAAGTAGTAGTAGTGAGACAACAAAGAGTGGCATAGACGTAATGCTGATCTATGCTGGTTAATTTCTGGTTTAGCTGATTGACCACCAGCAAGACCATGGTGATCACCAGCACCCGATCACAACATGTGCTGGCATAGCTGTTATGACCAGTAAGTGTTATGCTGGTAGTAGGAAACCCGGATAACACAAGACTCAGCAGGAACTTACGAACAAAACATCAGCCTCTTCACTTGAGCCTGAAACACCTCAGGTTGGCTGTGACCAGTTTACTAATACAAAGTCAAGTATAAGGACCACATCCTCAGTAATTTTTTTCTCTTCACCACAGAGGAAAACAAGAGCATAAGGTCACTGTAAAGACACTGTACAATGTGATTGAATATAATGAATATGGAGGCTAATGAGAGGTAGCGATCGACAGCCACATACTTGTGTCCCTTTGGTGACACTGATCCTCTGCCCTATAAATAACTAACCACAGAGATTCTAGACAGCACACGTCTAAAACCAACATACAAACACAAATAGAAAAGATAATGACCTTATGGGATGTTTTCAGTCACATAAAACTCAGTGATAATAATCTTAGCTGTCAGATTAGCTGCTTAATTAACACCCAGAGTTGTTAATCAATGCAGTAACATGCGTCTCCTTCCCTGACATTATTTGATGAAAGTAGATGATTTATTGCTTCCTTGGTAAAGTTTATTGACTCAACCTTCTATGGAGCTATACATAGCTTCTATTGCCCTCCTGTATTTGTAACTGTCTCGCCACACTCATCTTGGAGCAGGCAGCCCCCTCCCTCATGAGTCAGGAACAAAGCACAGATACAACATATCACATATTCATGCCCAGCTTCTACTCAGTGAAAACAAAGTTGTGGTAATTATGTCAACTCAATTTGTACACTCATTTTTTCTAACATGTCAAAGCGTTCGGCCCCAAGCACAAACGTTTCCTAAATTGTACTAAATCACAACCATTCCACAACATTGGCTGTGTTTAATTCTGTTACCATAAAAAATGGTTATGCAAGCCTGCCATTAGTACAGGGGTTCATAGTACTGGTACCATGATTACAAGGGTCTAGCCCACTACCATGTTCTTTCTGTACCCAGGGTTGAGTGAAGTTACCTCAAAGGACCATTTGGCTGTTCCGTTACAATGCGGATTGGGCCATTTGTTTCTACCTGTAGATCCTGACATCTGCCATGATTGCCCAGTAGGAGCTGCCTACAACCTAAGTGATTTGTTTTAAATTACCCTGCTGCTTTACACACGGTCCAGTAATTCACAGTCTAGGGCTGCGGTCGGCACCCTTCAATTTCTACACATACTCCAGACACATAGCAAAGCATTTCAGCACCTCTCCCCTGGGCAGCCACCGCACTTTGTAATTAAGCAGGTGACCTGAATAAGCGTCATTTTTCATCCAACAATGAGCTTAACATTTTAGTTTTAGTAATACTCAATTTAATAATTCAGAGCATAGAGTAAATACACTGGCGAGAACCACAGCAGGAGAGCCAAAGAGCCACAGGTTGCCAAGCCCTGCTCTAGGCTATGCTAAAGCTTTGCCTAGGTGGGGTGATCGTGATCCTATGGGTAGCATCATGTTTCTGTGTGGAAGGGATGCTCCAGTTCAGTTGGTGCAGGGGGATGTTCTTCTGCCCCTCTGGTCATTGAGTTTCCTGTAGTTTCCTGCTATCTGTCATCACAGCTCTATCTGTCCTTGTAAAATTCAAATCTGCATACAGCACAGAGATACATTCTGAGGCATTCCTGGCACTTACCCAACCGCGTCGGCTGACTTGAAAGCATATGCACATCTAATTTCCACAAGAAGCAACGCAGGCAAAATTAAATTTCCATAAAATTTGTAAGGGAACATTTCCTCACACCACACTGATATATTGAATCGCTTATTGAGTTTGAAACACGTTTTAGGGCTGCTGAAAGGTAACAAATGGAAAGAACGTATGCTGACCATGAAAACACAGATGACATTACAACTGTTCGGAGAGAAAAGGGAGACAGTGAGCGTAATGAAAGAAATGAGATATTTCAATATCTCAGAACACCAAGCCCTCCATGAAATGGAGCAATTTTTTCTTTTTAATAAGCCCTCTGTTTTTCCATCGAGATGTCAGCATTGTTAAAACCTCGGCACATTCAAATTATGTCGGATATCTTTTTGAACGGCGACAAACACATTAACACGAAACATTTAATTGACACAGCTGAAATCTAATTAAGATGGTTTGCGCCGCTCGAAGTCAATCCTTGAACCGCAGCCCGTCAAAGACACCTCTATTGGCGACCCCTCGTCTCATAACCGAGCCAACGAAGTAACGGGAAGGTGAAAGAGCCGCCGTCAATGGGAGCTGCTATGACTCAAGCTCCGTCCTCTTAATCGCAGTATTGGAGAAGTTAGTGGAATCTTAACTGCTTTCTCATCTTCGCCTTGAGCGCTGCCGCCTACTCTCAGCCTAAGCAACTCCTGATGTGTCTCCCCAGTCTAATGAGTGTAGGGAGGATGAAGAGAGGAGAGAGGACGGATGGACAGAGAGGTGAGGCTGGGTCGAGGCAAGCAGAGACTGTGTCTGCAGCTTGACAATTAATGGATGGCCATTGTAGCTTCTTTAAAAGGACTCCTACACGCTTGGCTTATGAGATCAGCTTTTTCTCAACAGAAGCTCGACTCTAATTAGACCAGACTGACGGCTGACTGCAAACCACGACCAGCACGCTGCTGGGAATTCTGCAGCGTTGTAATGGATTGAGTAAATACCATGTCAATTAAAGGGCTGACGCATAACAGACTGAATATTCAGAGTAATTCAGTGTCGTTCAAACTAGTCTTTCATACAGTCACCTATACTGGACATGGAGCGGATGTGTTACAGATACTGTTGTTGTTTCCCCTCAGGACACTTTGACAGCAGTTGGCTGAATCGTTATTCATGAATATTCACCTCACCGAATCACCTAATGACGTGGTCTTGCAACCACAACAGGTAAATGTGAGCCAAGGTTCAAGTGCTTTAGCCCAGGTGCACCACAAGGCTGCGTGATCTTTACTGTCCTCTACACGCAGCTCTCTAATGAATGCACAGGACAAGATTAAAGCCTGTAAAGACTGGTGTGACAGTCATCATCTCATTTGTAACATCACAAAGAGGAGGAGATGATATTCGACCCTAGAGAGGTGAGAGTACATGAACACTTATCTGGGCACAGCTGGATTGTAATGGTAAATGTAATACCCATGTAGTGTACTTCCTGTGTGGGGAATGGGCTAAAAAGGCTGCACTTCCTACGCAGACTTAGCCTGAGCACAGATGTCATGTCAATATTTTACGCTGCTGTGCTAGAAAGCACAATAATATATGGAATGGTGGAATGGTCTGATACTGTCACAGTCGAGCTAAAGTCTTAAATTGAGAACATGGTAAAAACAGCAATGGCGGTGATGGGAAAGAAGGACTGTTCTCTGAATGTGACAAATGACCATCAGGAAGAAAAGAGAGTCTCTTCAGTGTGAATCCAACCATCAAGCCTCAATCATCCCACAGTCTGTCACACTGCTCTGTGACGGAGCATGTCGATTCAGTCATGTATCTCAATAAGCATTTCATCTGATATACTTTACAGTTCAGTTGAATGTCAGCATTTGTATACGAATCGATTTGATGTGCATTGGTTTTAAAGCTCTGAATGATGAGGCTATGTTCGATGGACATTTGGACGAAGCAGTGATGAGCCCAGGACACAGTTGAGAAGTGTGTAGGTGGGATGTGAAATATGCACATCACAAAAAAAAGTGATGTGACATATTCCTGATGATACAGTGGGATTCCATTACTAATTCCACTGAACCCTGGAATAGTCAAAGACGATATATATGAATGAAAAGTGTGCTGTTATAAGTCAACTCATTCCTCCTCCCGCTTGCCTCTGCTTTTGTCTTCTCCCTGATACTTAATAAGACATTATGTGTTAAAGACATTCTGCTGTTTCCTTTCCCCTGTCTTTCTCTCTGATCCTCCCTCCTCCCTCTATCTCTAGGGAGACAGGAGAAGGCAGAACAAAAAAGAATCCTCCCTTTATTAGCTCTTCCCACGTACACTCCATGCTGCCATACTATTTAGCATAAGGGAACAAAGAGAGCAATGCATTTTTTAGCGTCCATCAACAAAAGAGTTTTAAATTGCCTCTGTGGCAGTATGTATCTTTGAATGTGTGTGTATTTCTGAGTGTGTATGTCTGCAAGTTTGCCTGTGAGCTAGACTGCATGGGTGGGTGGGCCCAGAAGATGAGAAAAAGGGGCAATAACATTATTTAAAAACACTGAAACATATCAGATGAGAATCCATATTTGAACATGTTTTGACCCTGAATCTAAAAGTCCATTTGAAAGACTTTTTGAGTGGTGGGCTCCAGAGTAAGACTGAGTCATTAGCTCGTTGGAAACTCACAATCTTAACTTTGAAACACCAATGCATCTTTTGTTCAGTCAGAATACTGGCCCTGGGAAAAGAAAGGCAACACCATCCATGGGTAATACATGGATACATCTGCAGAGTGTGAGCAGGTTATATGAGTGATGCTGCAGTTTGCAGACTCAGTGTTTCATCAGATGATGGTTCATCACCAGAAAAACACAGGAGAGTAAAAAACGAAAAAAAAATCACACCCTTTATTCCATTATTCTACAGAACCCAGGCCAGTCTTTGTCCTGTGCTCAGTGATTGCATTAATCTTGCACACAGCATTAGGTCTCAGCACACCTAATAAGAACCTTATGTGCAGTCAAAATGCCTGACTGGTATGTTCCCCATTCACAGAAGGTTCAGGCCGTCACAACAATGTGCACACACTGAATGGCGACACCAACACCCCCGGGCTGTTCTGTCCAGTAACGAGTTTCCTTAAACCAATGCTGCTTAATGCAAATAAGCTTTGGATGGAAGGAGAGCAATATAAATGAGTTTCTTTTCCACAATGAGTCACAAAAAATAGAATACGACACAAACGAAAAAAGATCTGTTGCATGCTGTTTCAAGTTTTTGCTCCTCATGTGTTTCCGGCCCCTGTGACTGTCTGCTCTGGTTCCCCATGTGTTTCACCTGAGTCCTATTATCCCTGCGATTCCCTTTCTCTTTGTCTGTTTTTTTGTCTTTCATGAAAACCCTGTTGTCACTTCGCCTTCCTCAGCCCCCACGTTTTGTCTAGTGGTCACTTGCTTATTCTGTTTAACCTTTTGTTTTGTTTTTGAAGATCACTGGATAGCAGTGGTCTTCTGTTTATGGACTTCTTTGATAAAGTGTATTTTTGTGAGAACCTTGCAAATTATTAAAGGGCACCATCTTTCGGCTCCTCCTGTTTCCACTGAACACAACAAAAAAATGTTAACTTGAAGATGTGGAACACAAGCAGAGGTCATAGAGAAGAGGGCCTGATGGTGAAAAGTCAAACTGGTGAAAAGTTGGTAAGGGTTGATCCTCAACATATGTCTGCAATAAGTCATATAGTAACTCAATAGTTGTGGAAGTATTTCACACTCAAGCTGTTAGCAAGGACTAACACACTGACTACCCTTTCAGACAATCTTTTACTCAAGATATGAGTCAAACTGCTGACGGCTGTTTCTAATATTATAAACATCCTATTGTGTAGCAGTTAAATCTTTCAACATTGAGACAATTAATCAGGAGTTGGAGCCCCAGGGCATTTCTTTTTTATTTTTTTCCAAATGGATGCTGAAAGAGCCAAATTAAATGGAACAGCAGCCACTGCGAACCTCACATCACTACATAAGAGTATTTACTGTAAATGCAAATCACATTTCTCGGAACCTTTGCAACTGTGCTAAATGGACTTGATAAACAAGGTCAATTAAGTGCAAGATGTAATTTATTTTTGGCATTTCCTGACTTTCTTAAACAAAGGGGTTGTAAATTGGCAGTTATACTGCATTTATACAATTTCATTAATTACACAATTAACACCAAATACTCATAATATACGGCTTGTTGCCATCAATAAACTGTCAGTGGCATTCCTGTTGCTCGCTCCCTCTCTGAATTAACTGCTCAGCGGCATGCTGTGAGATGATGGCCAAGTTAAATGGCTTGTTGTGATAAATCAGTTTGGTGCAGGCAATATTAAGCAAGTTGTATTTTTAACCTGCATAGCCCACACTTTGATAGATGGACAATTCAGTTCCAAGTACAGTCTCTGACTAAACAAATGGAGAAAAGTCATACAAGCCGCTGAAACTTGGACAGAAGGAAAATGCAGCTGGAACTGTAGAACTAACGTCTAAAACCCTGTGACTGTCAGGGGGTCCTGAAATCAAACTCAGTTACTGTTAAACCTGGGAATCTAATATTTATCACTATGCTAACATAGTGACGGAGAGAAAATGATGTCAGACGGAGTTGTGCAGCGGCATCTGATTTTTATTACAACGGGCACACCATGCGATGACAAATCCAAAGCTCTTTTATCTCTTGAAGATCTGGATGACAAATGCCTGGCTAGATATCACAAATCACTGCAATCAGTGCCTTTTCAACTCTAAATTAAACAGCTAATATGTAACAGTATCAGTTAAAAAACAATGACACAAGAAGTTCCCTCCAGAGTAACAACACTTGAGTGTAGAATAAAGTTTAACATGTAAAAAAAAAAAAAAAAAACTTCTGTTGGTCTGTCTTGTGTCACTAAAATAGGAATATGAGATCTACATTGTGATGTAAAGTGTGGTCACTTATAGGTCTCTGGGGGTTATAGTACTGTATAGTACCTTTCAAGACAAGTGAGGGGTCCCACTCCTCGGTAAGACAGATTGCAATACGTGTTATTACAATATTTAAAACATGAATTACATGAAACAGTAATACACATAATAGATAGGTGTATTATTGTTAAAATATGCATAAGAAAAAGTCAGATCTAGTTGCAGAGAGCAGTAATGACAACTGAAGCAGAGGAGTTACTGCCAGTCATGGCAAAATGTGTGAGTAGGCATATTGTATATCACGAAGTCCATGATCGGCTGCCACCAGGGCCCACAATTCACGATCACAAGCCACTATTACGAGTCACATTCAGCTGCCACCGTGATCATGATTCACCCTCAGCCTTAACAAATGATGTGCATAAGAAAGCTACTGGCACAACCTAGAATAATTCACTCAGACTTCCTGTAGAGTTAGACTTCAAACTGTGAACTTGAAAAGGAGATCTGCTGTAATGGCGAGCATTAGCGTGGATGTATGGGTAGAATACAGAGGGGATTGTGGGGGCAGAGATGGAAGACTTAGGCCAATGAAATTGACAGTTTACCTCACCATTACTTTATTCACATTTCCTTCATGTATTAGTATACATTCATTTATTTTCTTGTCAGGTTACAAAGCGTCATGAACACACACACACACACACACACACACACACACACAATACTCAGTTCACTGCTCTCCACGCTTATTAAGCCCACTTTTGACACTGAATACATTACAACTAACACTAACACTGTCCTTTAAAGTGTGTGATGAAATTCTGGGGGATACTTCGACTCAGTCTTGTGGCTTTATCAGTTTCTGTCACATGTGATTACTTTTCCTATAAACTCTGAAAAATAAGTGGTCAGACAAACTATTTAGTATAATTGGCTGGCTGATTTTGTCTTTGTCATAAGAAAGAGCTAAACTGTATTGATCCCTGTGGGGAAGCTGAACATTTATAAGGAGCACAGGATGACAGGATACAGCAAATATCTGAGTATAAGCAAGTACAAGGAAATTGCATCACAGTAACCGAGGCCCTACAGTTTTACACGTCAGACAATGATATCCGCAGTAATGACTCTTCCCTTGTGAAAATGTTATGAGAGAGCAGTGTAGGAGCGGTAGCTTAATAATGAAAAGCTTCCAAAAAAGAACTCGGTAGATATTTAAAAGCAGCACTGGGGAACTGATGTACTACAAAATGAAAATGATGAATGAAAGAGAAGGGAAAGGAAGTTTATTAGACAAGGAGGACGACAAGAATCATGTCCACTGGGACATCCGCAGTAACTTTTTTTAATAGTTAGTTTGATAGGTTGACCATCATGATGACTAATGTTTGTCCACAGAGTTTACCTAGCTATACATAGACCTGCTTGAGTAAACACAGCAGCAGAACACCCTGCATTTAACAGCTGAAGAGATGTTTATTACACAATCAAGGCAAAATTACCGTTAAACAGACCGAATAAATCCACCAAGTAGAAACACTCCTTTTTTTAATTTTTATTTTACTTAAATTGCTTTATCCTTTCCTATGCATACTTTTGCACATCCATTCTCCTGAGCTACTGTAAATGTGGATGAAATGTTGGTGGATACAGCCATGAAAACACGTGCTTATGACCTTCAGTGCATCTACCACATATGAACATGAAATGGAAATAAACAAAACAGCACAGCTTGTCTGTAGGATACGGCCATCAGGCAGCGGAGGAGGAGGAAGAGGATGGAGGATGAAGAATGAAGGGAGAAAAAACAGGAGTGAAAGAGATGGACGGAAAGGACTAAAACGGTAATGAAAGTAAAGATCAGAATGCACTGTTATGTCGTAAGAGTCTGGATTTCAGGACCTTTGTGCTAGAAAGCTCCGCTGTCTCTTCAGTGGAAATTCTGATTTATTTATATTTGAACAATTTTAGATTTATATAAATACATTTAGGGAAAAGTGAATCAGCAAGATTTTCTGGGCATTCCTTAGTCAGAGGAGCTGACAGGGTAATTGCAGAACTCACTAAAGGGTTCTGGTCTTTGGTACCAAAGCAGAGGCTGCTAGGGAGAGGTGCATCTGAGCGCCCTGCGCAGCCTGCTGCCACACGCGCTGACCTCAGATCAGAATGAAAAAATGGATGATGGATTTCAACTCCATTTTTTTGGAAACATTACCTGTGAAAGCTCACAGTGCTGTGACTTCACACAATCTGGATGACTAGTCTGAACTCACCTCGCTGACATGGAGCAGAACTACAGCTCAGCCAATATCAGTCCTAAATTCTTGGAGCATAAAATTGTGCACTCCTTCTCAGTAACCAGTATGGTTAAGATCAGCGTCAAAGCCACCGCCAAAAGTTCAAATCATCTTGCAGATGAGCTGCTGACTGTTTAAGGTCATTCAATCCCATGACTTCACACTACAACCCTAATTAAGCCACATACAATACATCAGAACCAACTCAGTGGAGGCTTTATTGGTTTATTGCCATAGGCACTGGTGACAGGCTGAATGAATCAACAGGCTGATACTGACGCGTGCCACTTTGATGACTTATTCACACATTCTAGTACAGGCTTTATCTCTACTATAGCTACTCTGACCTCTGAACCTCCTCTTTTAGTAATGATGCACATTTGCAAATGGATGACTTGGCCCTGTTCTTTACTGAAGCAAAACCATTGACGTTCTTTTTCTTTTTTCACTTGATATATCTTTTTTATCCATTTATTCTTTAAAATGTGTTTGAAATTAATATTCCTCTTTGTTAGCCTCTCTGTTAGCCTCTCTGCAGCATTTGGTTTTGTCAAAGGCCATCTATTCAAAGCTTCACACTTCTGTGAGTTGCCGAGCCTTGATGAGGACAGGTTTCACATTTCTTTTACACACATACGTCCTCTGGCCTGTCCTTCTAAGAAGGAGTTTACTGGGCATATTTATCTGGATAAGTTAAAATAAAAGGTTCCAATGGGACATTGGGACACGTGGGATACTACAAGGGCTTTCAAACATTGTTAATATTAGAACTGTTAACATATTAACAATGAATATGAAACAAACAACAATGTATCTTAGTTAACAGGTAAAAAGCCATGTGATCACATTCTGTAATCAATGAGTGTGGTGATGGGGGTGTACAGCATTAACCGTTTTCCCTCAAGACATCTTGGGGACATGATTTTATGCAACGCAAGAAAAATATGTGTTGCCTCCTACTCATCCACATTCAACTAACAGCCATAAAGAGACATTCATTGTCTATTCCCTCTCTGCTCACATCATGAGGCCCGTAAACACACACAGATAAAGAATAATTCATACATGTGATGACGGAAACCGTTAGATCCGCCCTCTAACTTTTGCAGCAATGATCAAAGACCACATGTCCCGTTACTGGTAATAATCACCTTTTTTCCATCCTATGGGAAACATGAATGTTTAGACCGAATTCCTCAAACGGTTGCTGAGGTTTTTCACTCTGAACTAAAAATGCCAACCTGTTGGTGTGGTGGTCTTAGATGAAAAGTCAACAAACAAAGAGTGGGACCAATGTCTGAAGAAAGCTGCTCCACAAAGAGCTACAATGCTGGTGCAGACTGGAGGACATCAAAAGATTGGCAGCCTTTCAAGGTGAAACACGTGGACACACAATCCTGAAACAGACGATACAATAGATGAGTTTTATGCCATTTCAAATCATTTCAGCTCATATTACAGGCAGCACCCTGTTCTTGACTGCCTCACCCACAACATGATAGTCTAGTTAGAGTCATGCTGAAAGGTTGGAGGAAGCTGCTGTGCTTTGCCCTTCACATCTGGCTCAACTCACTCAGTCTTTTGTCTTGACAAACTAAAACTACTCCTGCCTCATGATAAAGTTCACATTCTTGTTGTTTTACCAAGTTACATTCTGTAGTATCTGTAATGGGGTCATTACTGCTCCCCAAGGCAGGAGGGCAGAAGACACCCACTTGTATTTGACTTGAAGTGGTTGTGTTGTTTGCTTGTTTGTTTGTTTTTCTTCTCTCTGTTGAGTTCTCTGAACTGAATTTTAGGGCTAGAATAGAATTCAAGTTTTGAACGCAAATTTCCAACCTGCGGCCCTTGTGGCATAAAATCTGCATGATGGCTAAACAACCATCCACTCTTTGCAGTGTGTCAACTCTGAATATCATTAAAAGGAACGCACCATCATTCAATATTTGCAGTCAGAGCATGTTTATTGAACATTCACACTATTATATAATAATAGGTCAAGCCCACGTTGCCAAGGACAGCAGATATTGGGACTGCCTGTAAGGACTTGAATGGCACCTGTCACAATGACAGAGTGGTCTCTGATATCATGTCTTACCTTGTGAATGAGCAGGAAAACCTAATGGATATTCTTTCATATTTGGCAGACATTTTAATTTGGACTCATGGATTAACTGCTTAATCTTAAATGGTCAATGGTTGAGGTCAATCAATCAAAGTTTAATTATGCAGGACCTTTTGTGCAGGCTAGTGCCATTCAAAGCACCTCCCATATGATTGACAATGTGATAAATTGACTGACGTGGAAAAAAGGCCAATAAAATGGTAGAATAAAAAAAAAAAAAAAAAACTGAAATAGGAAAAAAGTATATCAGAAGGTCACAGTGATACTATCTAAACCTCTGGAAAATCTTTCCAGTCTGCACTGTTTGGCAGAGCATATAAGGGCATGACCTTTTTTCTACAACATACAATAAGGAACTCGGTGTTTTAAAATGTTTACTTTGATGTAAAAACCTCAATATATTATAAACTACCGTTTTCAAGTCCCCCAAAACCCCCAGAAATATGTCTACATTGAACAGCTACAACATTTATTTTGCAATCATAACAAATTTGAGAATCCAGTAATGTCTCTATTCTGAGCCTCCAGTGGAATACATTCAGCCGACCCCCAACACCTCTTATGACGTGTGGGCAGATGGCCAAACCTCACACCTTTCAATGTGAAAGAGCAGCAGTTCCACTCCAAGCTCCTTTAACCCCATAATTACATTGAGATTTTTGCTGTCCCCTCGTCCTACTTTCGGTGATATTTCTGGTAGCTTATACAAATTCAATTCTCAAAAAATGGGCATTCAATTGTTGGCTAAATATATGGGATAAGAGATTCTGCATGCAAACATGAAGCATACTGGTGTCTGTTTCTAGTTTAACCAATGTCTGCAGCTTTCGCTAACTGATGACGCAAAGTCCTCTCATGCACCCACTCGCTCACAAGCCTCCACCAGTACCAGCTTGTTATCCTGTAATCACGCACATCTGTTAGTCGTTGCGAGGCTGCCCTGCACAGTGTTGATATTCAAATGTGTACCTGCTGCTGTCAGAGCGCTCTCATTTGTCAAGCTGAAAGTGTTTAAAGGCGCTGATGGGTTGGTGTGATCGTCCTGCAAAATTGCGGATTGATGAAATATGCCGGCAGCAGATGAGATGTGTGTACAGGTGGCGGGGGTGTCATTTGCTCTATGTTGTGCCGACGTCGTGTTTCTTGAGATCTTGTGGCCATACCCAGTCAAAGCCAATAAAGATCTCATATTGAAAGGTAGATGTTTTTTTTTTTTTTTTTTTTTTTTTTTGAAAATGTCTTGAATTATGAATGGTATGTGAGTTACAACTGATATCAGACTGATACTGGGCCTTTCATGAAGTTGATATGAACCAGTGGCGTCATCTCTCTCTCTCTCTCTCTCTCTCATATGATGGATATGATGCAGGTTGAATGGTTCAAATTAAACTGTAGCATTAATCAAGCACAGTGGAGCACACTGCCAGTCTGTTGAAACACCTTAACCCAATGTTACACTATGATGTGATTAAGTATGTAGGTATATGCATTTATTATGCGAGTGAGCCTGAGGGCGTGAAGATTCTATTCTGCTTTCGACAGACCAAGAAAGGAAACTCCTCTGCTCTCTGTTTTGACATTAATGAGACATTGTATGATACACTCTGGTTCTACAAACCAGTATTTGTTTAATAGGCATTATGGCGGACACTTTAATTCAAAGCGACTAACGTTTAGTGCATTCAGCTTCTATGATGTGTTTTGCCCAAGAAAACTTTGGCATGTTGATTGGGGAGACTGAGGATTGAACTGCCACCCTTCCTGTTAGAGCAAGACCACTCTTCCCCTCAGACACATCTACCCATTTATGAATTTAATGACCTACTATGAATTTATTTCCTAAAAAGAGTCCTCAAATTTAACTTACATTGATCTCCCTAAATGGCATAACGGGTTTGGTCTTATATATGATTAGCCATGAGGGGCAATTGCAACAATATTTGTAATTTGCAAACAAAGAAATATGATGGAAAAAGTTGCTGTATCAAGTCAGCAGATGTGCCATGCAAAATCAGGGTTCTGAAGGACAGCGTAGTTTGTCCTTTGTTATTCTGCCTAAGTGCGTTGGCAGAGTAGAATCATGGTGAAACTCTGCTGGCGGCACAACTTCTGTTTGATGCGTGACCTGAGAGGGATCCATTTAGCATCAGTCCAACTGATCCCCATACCATCAACTGAGCACTCTTTGTATGTTTTTGCTATCCAGCCTCAGTAGTAAAACAACCAATCAGACAGGTCACGTCAAAGATGAAAGGGCATCCTCTGCCTGTGCAAACTGTTGCACAAACGCGCATCTTTTGAGTTTTTCAGCATTACGGCTAAAGTTTCAATAACTGGTTCAAACTATGGCCAACAGGTTCCCTGGGACAGAGAGCTGTCCGCTAAGTGCTGACCATTTATTTTTCAATGCTGGGGTGAGGACACAATTGATGAAGACAAATCCAGGAAAACAAATTCTCACACATCACTGCTACCCCTATTTAATTCTTCAAAGGATTTTTCAGTTGAGTGATTTTGCCGTTGAAGGTTGAACAAGAATAGAACTAAATAGATGCCTCCGTAACGTATCTAGTAATGGAGCTAAGTGCTATGCCTCTGTGTGTCGTGACACAATCTCCTCCTGTAATATCCAGGGCAGATGTGGAGATGACTTAAAATTGTTAACACACACAAGGCACCTGAACCTGATGCCATCCCTCATTGAGCTCTCAAGGTTTTTGCCAATCAGATGTGTTACTGTGCTGCAGTCTACAGTCTCCCCAAAGGTTCAAGGAGACCACCATCGTCCCAAACACAAAACACTTTATTCTTGACTCAGTGGACCCAGGAGGTGGCATCTCCCTCACCCTTCACACTGCTCTCACCTACCAGGACTAAAGGAAAACATATGTGAGAAACATATGAGACATATGTGAGAAAGTTGTTCACTGATAAAGTTCAGCGCTCAACACCACCGTGCCCCTGAAACTTGTCACCAACCTTAACAAACTTCGTCCTCTGTGATTGGTACATTAAAACTCCACTGGTATTAGACCAGCAGCAGATGAATGAACTGAGAGGTGTGGTAGCGTGTGGAGCTGGGGGCCCTGATGACATTCAGATAATCATTCAGTGAAGTGTTTGGCCCTTGGGACACTTTCTCTTGGATTGCTGGGCTTATTGCTTGATTACACAGTAGCACAAGTAGTTTATATTACTGACAGGCATAACTGGTTTAGCTCTAAATGTGTAACATGTTGTGTTTACTGCCCCCGTACACAATTAAATTCATATATATGACTTAGAGTTTCTGCGGGGGCTTCGTTGAATTGCAAACACAAACAGCAGCATGTGTGAGAGGCTGCATTTAGCCAGTGTGTTTGGCACTTTACACACAATGCTGCATACAAAACAAAATAGAGACAACACCTATAGTCTGCAACACTCTAGTCCTCCACACTACAAGCTGTCATTTAACTTAAAGTTTTTTTTTTTTTTCCAAATACGTCTCTGTGGTAATGCACCACAGTTTACAAATTGTCTGAATCTCATTCAGAGTGACTGATTAAATTGTTTTCACAACTTACTATTTGAAATAATTGTTTCAGGTTCGAACTCAATAATTCTTTAACTTTGAAATTTTCTTTCTCCCACTCCCGGGCCAGAAAATTGCAATTGTCATCTATTGAATGGCTTTTAGTGGAAAGTTTAAGTGTAATCTGTTTTATTTGCAAATCTCATCACATGGAGTGTTAGACCTGGGGAGGTATCGACGTGGATCCATACCACTTATTTTAATGAATGTAGGAGAAAAAAGCAGGACAATTAAAGTAACCGTAATGAGATAGCATAAAAAAAATAGAAATGTGAAAAAGTATTGCATTCTTGCTCAACAACAAAATTAACGATTTCACAGATAAAGTATTACAGATTCAAACTCATTTTCTGAGCAGTGAGGACTCTGGAGCCACTTTTCACAGAAAACATAAAAAGCAAAGCATTCCAGTTATTTTGCCCTTTAAATTATAATTAATACAATTCTGACAATGATCTCTCTCTCAATCTACGGATTTATACATCGGGTGAGGAGATGATACCAAGCTGGTAACTATGTGTCTAGGACATGGCTGGAGTAGGCCAGGCTAACCTAGCTCAACATGAAGACTGGAAGCAGGGGGACACCAGCTGCTTAAAGATTCTGCCAAACACGCAGAATAACCAATGTTAAATAAAAACAACTCTAAAACACTGCCTGTTTGAGTGCTGCACTCAGCACAATGACTACATACATGTGTTTTATACTGTATCTTTGCTCATTTGGAAGACAAGACAGATGGACAAACATATGCATTTCAGTCTTTCTCCCCCAAGTCATTCTGACACCCCATCCTTATGTCTTCCCTTCTCTTTCAGCTGTTGTCTGTCAGCTTTCTGTCTTCTCCCTCTTCACATCATCCCCCCATTCTGTCCAGACCATTTCCTCCCCTCAGATTCTCCTTCATCCCTGGCAGCAGTGAATGTATGAGACACACCCTGTGTGAATCATATTTCGACAGGGTCTGTCTTATTATCCGCAAGTTGGTGCAGAGAAGAGAGAGAGAGAGAGAGACGGGACACCGAAGATGACATGCGACTGCAGTTAATGGGGCCGACACAAAGCCAATAGGAGGACTTGAAACACAGGGCTGATCCATGATGTTTCCATGGTGTTGTAGGTTCAAGACCTCCTTGTGACCTTTGAGACAGACCTATAGTAGTTGAGTTCATCTGACAGTACGTGCACCTTATCCGCTCTGTTCCTCCATCACTGGTAATGTGCTCTGACACGCCACACTGCTTTGAGACATCAGCCAGCGCAAAGGTGCTGTTGTATCAATCTTAACTTGTGGTCAAAGTAATTATGATTTCATTATCAGGTTATATGTGTTTCTATCTCCAGATTGGTCAACTGGGAAAGCCAGACACAAATGATTCCTTTGTAATGACTTTGTACAGCTCTCACAGTGTCAGTTTCAGAAATAAATAAATGTAGAAATGCTGAATTAAATGCATATGTGTATGAAAGAATGTATTTATCATTTAATTATGTGGTAAATAATTTATTCCTGCATTTATGTATTTATTTCTACTTGTGTTCGCAGAGAATCGATACAGGCCACAACTATTACTACAAACTGGTAATGTTTTGAACTGGTGCAGTGGCTGTTCTAAACCTGCCAGCTATCAACGGGCTGTTAACTTGGCCTGTAGTAATTCTCTGTATTCTACTTTAGTATTTTTGCTTATATTTACAGGTCCTCCACGAACAGTTCCGTTACCAACCGCTCCTGCATTTTATCTGGCAATGTACAAGACAACATGTTCAAGTCCATTCACAGAATAACATTAGCATACCATCATTCAAAATCATCCATTTCTTTCTTCTACCAAACCTCAGTGTTGTTTCAACAGCCTTTCACAAAGGAGCAAGTAAAAACTTGTGTAAGATTGGCAGAGTAGTCTGTAAATACTTGAGAGTTTTTTTTTTTTTTTTTTTTTTAATGACATATTCTTTTGATACTTGACAGAAACCTTTTAGAGGTAGTATTCCTTTGATATTTGATACTGAATTTTTGGTGGGGTATTTGTTGAAAAAATAAAATGTGGCAGATATTTAATGTGAACTTTATGCGTGTTATCAATATAAGAAGCCTTTTCAAATCCTTTGAAATTCTTTATTGCAATGAAGTAATCTGTCATTGCAGTTTTGGTGATCGTGTGGTAAATCTTTCCTTTCAAATAAGGAATAAAGCTCACCAGTGTAAGCATTATTCATTATTGATTCACTAAGAGACATTGCTTAGGGGGAATGCAGCTTCACGTCGTCCTCAAACAGGCTACAGTGTGTTACAAAAATAAAATCAATGACAGACTCAATGTAACACACTGATGTGGATCAGTGAAGTGCAGCAAAGGTGTTCGATTGGATTCATATCTGGTGACTGGGGAGGCCACATCAGGTACATTACATATCATTTTGCTGAGGCTTTTAACCAAAGTGACTTAAGAATGTATTGAAGACAAATGAATGAATTGGAGAGGAGTGTCTTTAGTCTGTGGTAGAAGATATGTAGATATTCCGCTATCCTGGAGTAAACGGGGAGCTCATTCCACCATTTAGGAGCCATGGCAGTACACAGTCATGATTTTGTTAACAGGCTACCAAAGAGTACAGACTGGAGTGTAAGGTTCAACCACGTCAGCTCCATACAGTCACAGGCAGGTTTTTTATTTTTTTTTTCCCATTATTCCACCATTCTGTGTAAAAGCTTAAAGAGACGACTGAGTGTGCATGGTGTTATGCTGCACTGACTGGACGTGTTTAGGTGTTATTGTTAAAGTGTTCAGAGAGCGTATTCCACGAGCCTCGATGCTATCAACGTAACGATCCAGACTGCAGCTGTAGCCGTTGTTCCAAGAGCACTCACTCCTCATGTGTCGGCCCATTTTGTAATGTGGCCTTCATCTCACCTACACCTGTTAAGGACCCACACTGTTGTCCATTTCTATCCACAGAGTGACTCACAGTGACTGGTTTGTATTCCTCGTGGTCCCTGACCACGCAAAGAAGCCTACAGTGAAAGCAATACCAGCCACACTGTCCTGGTAGATATTCCGATCTAAAGAGGGTCATTTTCAATACTTGAGAATCACTTTGTGTGACTTATCGTGTACAGTCAGGAATCAGCACTGGTCTTCAGGCTAGTGGGGCACCCTGTTTTTAATCAAGGTGCAGGCTCTGTTACGAGCTCACGGGACCTGACTGATCGATGTTGTCAGTTGTAAATCTTAAATGTGGACAACAAGATTCCCATCAAAGGAATATCATACTCTGGTCCAGGAACAGCCTGGCTCAAACGTGCGTAGAGTACATTGCTGCAACTGGGAAATAGCCATCTTAGCTAGGCATAAAAACCTAGGACAGGCAGGGACTCGATGAGTCCAAAGTTGTAAAACACGCCCAGCATGCTCCAAAGCTCTCGCGTTAACATGATGGAACAGTTTATCTGTTCACCCTTCTTCTGCTTCTAATACATGTTGGCGACTACAGGCTACAAGTATTTTCATATCCTTGTTTAGTAGAGCTGATAGACATCCTCTACCTAAACTACTACAAGCGATCTAGTCAAATGAGCAAGCAGAATGACACAGCCACAGAGAGAAGTGCCTTATTTCATTTGTTTTTGCTTTTTCTCCTATTGGCAGATACAAATGTATTGCACGCATGAAGCAGCAGTGCATTTATGGATTGCCATCAAAGAAAAGGGAAGAGAAGAAGAAGGTTATTACAGGGTTGGAATGAAAAAAAATCCATGGTGGTCAGGGAGCATGTTGGCCATATTTATGACTGGGATTTTATCACCAGTAGGACAGTGATGGACAGTCACACAACTAGCCTACCCTGTGGATGGAAGGCTCCCCTGCAAACCTTTGATGAGGAGAGGGGAGGAGTGTGTGAATGGGGAGGGTTACGATGTACAGGCTGTTGCTGTCAGCACAATAATTACCTTTCAATAATCAAAAAACACAATTCTGCTAAAACGCCAGGAGGTTTCACTGGAGGGAAATATTGCTTCAAATATACAGTGCAGTGCCAACACATGCAGGGAGGCAAGGAGGGTGGGCCGGTGGATGGCGGTGTTGATGGTCGAGGAGGAGGAGGAGGGTGTGCTTGGGTCAGTACTTCTGCACAAATTGCAACCTATAGCTCCATGATACAAACACATTCCATGTAGAGAGTGAGAGAATTCTAACAAGCATGTCAATCAGTCACACTAGGAAAACCATTGTGAGCCAAAGAATAAACGCAGCGCAAATCCAAGTCCAACTCATAACAAAACATATGTTTTGATAATCTAAATGACCTGCTCTGCATGTATATCTCATATCATATCTCATGAGTACACCACATTAATTCTGCATATGCAAGCCGGTCTCCTGTTCTGCAACACACTGTCCCTATTCCCATCTGGGGACAGAGCATGGTAGCTGTTTGTATCAGACATACTGCAGTTGACCTCATGGTTAACAGGAACCTTGCATCTCAAACTGTGGCTCTCTTCAACACGGGCCAGTGTCGTTCATGCTCATCTAAATTCCTGCGACACACTCCTTATAAAGTCAAGCCGGCTTTCTTTACAATTCCTTTTTCCAATATCTGCCTCTGTCTCGCAAAGCTTTAATAACATTTGGAGATATATGCTGGCCCAGAAGAGGGAGGAGCGCTCAGGCAATAGATACTTCCAGAATTTGAATTGAGATGTATTATTCACAGCCTTCGCTATAAGTTTAAAGATATTGCAGTTTATCTTAATATCAACTTGCCTCAACTTCATTACCCCAGTGCTTTCAGATGTGATTCCTTTTGGCATCCTGGATGAAAACATTTGTCCAAGAGCAGGGGCTGCTTCTTCACAGGACAGTTTTTTTTTTTTTTTTTTTTTCAGGCACATTTCATCTTGGGGATTTAGACACACTCAAAAACAGTTCTGGAATTGTATTTTCGCAGCAGTACTCATGCTGTTAATGATGGACACTTGATGGCAGAAGTTAAACTGAAAAGTGATGTTTGCAGAACTGTGGGATGTGACACACATGCTGTGGAACATGCAGGCACCGTGTAGCAGCTGTCTTTGGTTGCAATATTTAAAGTGGCACTTTGACAAAAGTGTGCTGCCCCAGATCACGAACAGCTTTCAATAAAGAAGCAGTTTCCTCTTCTGTGCCTATACCTAAAGTAAAACTAAACAAACATGCAGATACATGTCAGTCATGTCAGCGAGATTCATTCATACATAATATAAAAAAATCACAAAACTAAACTTTGAAAAACAATTCCGTTAGCTCAGTGCTAACATGAATACAAATTCCCATAGTGATGCTAACCGTTAGCATCAGCGAACGAGTAAATGACAACACTATAGCTACAGCAATTAAAGAAACATGATCTACACATATTCATACAAGAAATTATCACGTATCTACTTACAGGCAAACGTTTTCTGGCCGTGTGACATGAAAAAAAAAAAAAAACTACTCAAACTACTGCAAAATAAAACGCCAGAACATCACAATAAGTCTGTGCGTGGGTGTAGTGAATTAAACATATACATGCATACCCAGGCCTGTTGTTATTACTCTGTGTAATAGTTGTGAAACACACTTGGAAATGCTGTTCAACAATTGACTACATTTAAAAAAAATATGGCACCATATGTGTTTTAGTTTGGCAGACTCCCTGTCTGTTGGTACATTGGAATGTTGGTTGCTGATTTTTGTCTGGGTGTGGATTCTCCTCTACTTTTATCAGTTTATTAGAAATGCATTGCTGCATAGAAATGAAATGCATAGCATGCCTGCAAGAGGATTTCAATATGCAGAACAAATGCTCAGTATTCAGACCTTATTAAAAATTTGATTTAATTTATATACAGCCCTTGTCTTTTCTATTGAACCAGGAAGTGGCCTAGATTCTCTGCATGACTGAACAACCACCTGCCCATTGACTTATCTATGGAAATGACAACATTAAAAAGAGATAATGGCTGTGACCAGTAGTGCGATGTGTAAGATAAAACAGAAAGTCTTCCTCAGGTGACTGATAATGGGTTAGGGCATGACCAGACTGAGTCAGCAGCAAGAACACTCCATTGATAATTACATTAGGAGGGGTGTTATAGTAGAGTTGTTGTCCAAGAACCCTCTTTACTAAGATGGATCTCTTTGGGGATTGTGTGGATGTATTATACTAGCGTGACAGGAAGGCAGCTGTGTACCGTTCAAGTTATGTTGTTTGGGACATCAGCTGGTTCCCCTTAACACAAACATACCTTTCATGTCCTAAAAATTCCTACTCAAATCCTGCAGCATCCTGTTCTGGAAAATTGCTCTTGAAAAATAGAACTAACTACTTTTCACTGAGGGTTTTTTTAATCAATGTCTTGTGCCTTATCAGTAATATGCAATGGTTACCCAAGGTTCTATTTTACTTCAAGAAAAATCGGTATTATGATAATGAGTGTCCACTTCTATCAGAAATCATGACACTTCATACCAGCTGTAAATTGCCTGGAGGTCAGACATTTTTACTCCTGCCTTAGACAGATGGCAAATCAATATGTTTTTCTGACTGATGATCTTTATCAGATAGAATAAAACATTTCTCTCCTGACAGCAGGGGTCTCCATCAGATGAAGGAATATGAATGATATTCCATCTCCCTAATTCAGTTCCTAGACTTGGGCATCAATGAAAAATAATTTTCTAGCTTTCACAATGACACATACCTCACTAACCTAACTATCTTAACTAATCAGGTGACCTTCAGTGCTCTGTATTTGAAATGTCAAATATTATTGGGATTATTATTATTACTGATGAGATTGTGCTCCCAAAAAATTGACAGTGGTTGAAAATAATAAGCAACTCAAGCATCTCAACCGTAAATTAAAATAAATACAATAAATACATACATTTATCATTGTTAACATTATTCTGAAGCTGAAATCTTAAGAAAAAATGTGAAATAAGAAAGAAATGCAGGACTTAAGCAAATGAATGGAAATCGTAGGACAGCATGTGCATGTATCTTGAGTTTTAATGTTATTGAGCAAATTTTGCAAAGATTGGAGCAGGCTGCCCCAAGGCTCATTGGCCTTTGTTCGTTTTTGTGAAGAACATGTAAAAGTAGAGCCCTCACCCCACACCTGTTTGTCTGATAATAAACCTTTTAAGTGTGCGTCTGGCGGGGTGAGCCAGGTTCAGCAGCCAGGGTGATTTGACAATACCTCAGTCTCGGGTTGACAAACAAATAAATGTATGCCATAATGAAGACATGATGGAATTTCAGGGCCACGCAGGATCGACTGAATTTAAAAACAAAGTTCCTCCATTGCTGTGCCCCATCAATCCGCAATTAAAATTGGAATGTAAGAGACTCAACGTGACTATCGTTACTTTCACACAGCTGTGTCTCACGGCGTCGCCCTTGTTTGCACAGCTTTAATATTTATGTTTACTGTCATATTTCAGTTGACACATGTTACATCGTGCATATCCCAAATATAGCAAACTTGGCACAGGATTTCAACAGTCAGGCAGCATCGCTCACTTTTGCCCCGATCCACCCTAATGGGCTCATCCAGCTCCACTCTCAGACATCCTCAAATGCATTTGCCTATTAGATGCTGTTGAGCACTTTTCATAATGTCTGCCACTATTGTGTAGGGTCAAGAGCGCCAGTGTGTTCAGGTTCTTCAGGGCAGTTCTAGGGGCCCTTGAGGTGATTCCAGGCAACCCGGGATTGGAAACAGTTCACCTTTGCTTTCCATTCAACGGATCAAGACTTGTTTCTCAAGAATGTTCTTCTGAAAGCTTCTCCAAAAATGTCTTGACAAAGCAAAGCTTCGAAATTGAGACTTAACTAAAGAGTAAGTTTCGGACAAACTCTGAGTCAATGGCAGCTTTAATGTTTAGCTTTAAATTATGTTATATTTCAAGATGCACATTTTATCCTGAAACAAATTGCTAAAGTAATGTGACATGGAGGAAGACAAATCATGAAATAAAAGTGGTTGCTGCTGGTAGTCTGCCTGCCATTATCAAGTGAATGATTTACAAAGAATTAATGACATATCGCTCCAATGGTGACTATATTAAAGCGGCAGCAGGCCTGGCATCTTATTTCCTTTTCAACATACTGTTGTTGCCTTCAACATTCCACAACATTCCTTGTTGCCACTATTTGGGTACAAATACTCCAATTTTACAATTAATGATGATCAGAATTGAACATCATTAATAATAAAAGACTGTCAATTCAAGTGTTTTTGCTCTCTCTCCTCTTTTACACATTTCAAATGTAAAGCCCTCGCACATTAACCTCTCATCACTGCATAAAGTCACAAATATTTATGGATGGATTGCATTCCTCAGCATGGGGTCTACAACACATTTCAGTCAGGCTTTTTGAGGCACTGTTGCACCCAGCTCTGGCAGTGATGACAAATGATCTGTTCTCATGTGTAGACTTATGAATTCAAAGGATTTCTGCTGCCTTTGACACATTCTGTCACCTCTGACAGATAAACAACAAAGAACACAAAACAAAGCAAACTAACTAGAGGTATGCGTGTGAGTGCAGCTGGACCTTTGCACAGCCAAAATAAAATCTTGCTTGAATTAGAAGATAGTTTGGTCAGAGCATTCTTAGTTGTTCTGTTCTGAGTTGAATGAATTGCAATAACACTCACCTTCAGCTTGCATCGAGCTCAGCTGGCAAAAAGCTTAAGGAAGTGACCTTTTAAGACCAGCCCACAGGAAGTGGAAGAGACCAAACCAATCTGCTGTTCTCTGCCTTTCTGTTGCTTCCTTTATCTCTTGTGTTGTTTTGTTTTTTTGTTTTTTTCAATTGCAACTTCTTACTGCACTGAATTCCATTGGGACAATGGGTGCTAAATAGGTTATTGTGTTTGTCTTTCTGTAGTTAAGGGCCACCTGATGGTTTTCAATCACTAAAATGAAAGATTAAGATTAGATTTTAGGATGCACTTGCTCAGAAGTACAACTCATCAGTGGAGGCAATGACAATTTAGAGAATTACAGTTTGTTTGGAGAGTCTGGCTCCCTGTTTTGCCGAATAACTGCAATCTTCATTCCAAGTCTGCCTCTCCGCTACTGACTGTCAATTAAAGGCCAAAGACACCAAAAGAAATAAACATGATTTATTACAGCAGACTAACCACTGCAGCAGAAAACAAAACTTTTTAAGAGAATTTCAAACCTAAACTCAAAGGGCATTTGTAGAGCACATATCTCTGCCAAGGCTAATGCCCCATCTTGCCAATATTCAGAATTGTACTGCCAGGATTATAATGAAGAGTTTCTTGTGCTTCTCGAAAAAAAAAAACAACCAAAAAAAAAAAAAAACACAAGACATCTTCAACTTGATATTTTGCTCTTTCGTTGTTTTGTGTGAGTTGTGCATGTACTTCGAAGCAGCATGCTTTACAGTTCTGTTTCTCACAGATATTGTTACACATGATTGTGTCCATGTATGTGCAGAGTGCACACCACCACAGATTGAATGAATTCTGTTCTGGAAATGCTGCAGAGAGATGAACACAACATTTATTGATCCCGCTCCAGAATTAAGACCAGGTAAAGCCACAACCTGAAACCTTGCAAATGATAATGTGTTGGTTATTTACACACCTCCCTGACTTTGAATTGGGCCCAGCATCTCCAGTTCTGTAAGATTGCAATTACGTTGTCATTGTTATAATCATAGTATTGTTTATTTTATTTTTATCTGGGTCACAAACAGCAACAGTGGATGGCTTACTCAAAAGCTTCAATGTCCCATAGCCCATAGTGTTGATGATCGATGTGACGACAATGATTTTAAGTGAGCAGAGCTAATCTTCAATTTACAACTCACACAAAGGAGTTTGTTACCTTGGGTGAAAACCAGGGCATAGTCAGTAGGTACACAATCAACACAGGCAAACAATGTCACAAAAGGTATAATCAGGGAAAAAAGAAAACAGGTGACAGGAACGACAGACAGTAAGGAACACACACTAACACATGTAGAGGATTACTGGAGAAAGGAACCTTGGATTATTCTTTGCGTTTGTTGTGCTATGAGCCAGACTTTCAGTTTCAGAATGTGTGCGCTCCTATTGTTGTTACTATTCTTCCTTTTTCCTTATTCTAGCAAAAAAAAAAAAAAAAAACAACATTTTAACCAACATCTTAACCTACCTAAGCAGCAGCAAAAAAAGAACAGACACACGCAGAGACTAGTTGGTGGTAATAGTGGAGCATCTTAACCAACATCCACATATTATTTTAAGTCATTTCTTTTGCATGTTTAGGGTTGGTTAATTGCTTGAGGTGAAACATATAACTGTCCATGACTTTTGAAGGTTCCAACAAAAGAACTTGTCCCTGCTCAACATGGTTTCATAAAAACGAGGGATGAATCGGCGATCGTTTTGCTACACCATAAGCACCAAGGCAAAGCAAATTAATCAGCAGCACAACAGTAAATCACATGGCAGCAGTTGGTGCAGACCGAAATGTAAACAGAAACATTTCATACTGCAAAGCCAGAACTGTTAAATAATATATCTGATTCTGACTCATGGCACTTTTAATAAGGTCCAGCAGCACTCGACCTTAGCTAACCAAATGTAATTATCTTAAATGGAGAAACCTGCAAGAGTAATTTGACAGAGTGTAATGAAAAGAGGGCCAGATTTAGGGAGTAATTAGCAGCTAGAGTTGCGACATTGCTAATATGGAGCAATAATTTCAGAAGATATAGCGTACTGCAGGCTGCGTGAGGCAGAAGCTACTTTTGATAAGGTCAACCCTGACAGCACTGCACATGCGAGGCTTTCCTGCACTTCTAATTAGGAAAAAAAAGACTAACTGATACAGCGAGATGGGCTGATCATTACATGGGGAGCCCTGGAAGGTGAATTTCCACTGGAGCCCACAAACAACCATCATGAAGCATGTTTAATTTCAGCATGGATAATTTTTCCCAGCCATCTTGGCATTGACATTGTTTCTATTTGGATTACACTGCAGTGGAGTTTCTGCCAATGACATCTCGCCTGTCCTTAGTCAGGAAACATATCCAGGTTCAGATCTTCTGTTACGCCCTGCATCCCCTGACTAAACAGGTCACATCCCTCCGTGGTTTCAGCCAACTTTTATGGAACAAACCTGTCCATGGTGTGTGATGGTGCACTCTTAGAGGTTGGCAGAATGTGCTTTAGGGTTGCGTTGGGGGCATTGCAAAGGGAGCACAACATTGTTTTGCCAAAGTAACAGTGCAGGTTACATGGACCTAGACGTGTGTGTGTTATGTTTCAAAGAAAGTCTTGTTTGACTCTTTGATTTCGTAGTTGACAGCCCAGTCCAAGATAGTCCGCTGTCCCTGTTGTCCTTGTGAAAGAGCCTTGATATTTTTCCCACATGCATCTCACTCCACCAGCTCCTTTCTCTCTTTCCAATTGGCCTGAGATCAGACTCTCCCCTCTTCAAACACTTGAGTCCTGCCCTTCTTGTTTACACCTGGCCAACAATCACAACATAGTCTATATTTAAATTTTAACAGCGTGTCATTGAATAGGCATGTAAGACAGATATTTAGTCCAAGGACACACTGCTTGCATTGCATGAGGATTATTAATTGCGTTGCTTTCGGCAGCACTGTGATTGATGAAAACAATCACAATTATCTGCGAGTTGTCCAAAGAAAGAGGAGTTTTCACCAGAAAACAGTCGCCCTCAATCACGGAAAGACAGATAAAAATACTGCCTTTCATCTGTCAAATTATTGATATCATGCAACTATAGCCTACAGAGGGTTGCTCTGCCACAGACTCAGGTTGTTACCATGGTACTTTTATCTGTGTCCCCCTCCTTTCCTCCACCTTCTGTGTGTGTGGGCGCGGTCTCTACTCCTGGCACCTGGCGCGAGCTCTACACATGGCTTCAATCATCATCATCACCAGCTCGACAACAACCCTTGTCTCTCTCCCACTCATCGCAAGATTGTTTCAGTCACTTCTGCTTCTAGAGGATTCTTTCTCATTCCATTTTTCCTCGTGCCTGCCCTTGCTCCTGTTCACTCCAGCCAGCCACCAGCCTGTCACCTGCTTGCCACACTTCCTCTGTGTCCAGGTCCAATCACAAACAAAAATTTCTGCCTGCATACATGGTGTGCATTTGGCCTTAAATGTCCCCTGCGATTACATGCATTAGCAAAATGACATATGTCAAATAAATAAAATAATATATTGTATAAGTTCAGTAAAAACAATACAATATGTTACTGGTATGTCAATGTGCATATCAACAGATATCTTGCTGTCTGTTGTGAAAATGTCTTTTGACAAACTTTTGCGGTCTGTCCCCTGAAGTGTTATTATGACCTCCAAGGTATGACAGGTTCCTATTTCTGTCCTTGTTACGCATCCAGCAGATACCGAGCAGCCTTGTCTTTCATTTAGAGCTGTGTTTATGTTTACACCTAATGAATTCAAGCTGCTTTTAGACATGTGCTGAACTATCTGGAGGGACCGTATACGGGAATGCAGTTGTGCGAGACAGTGGCAGCTTCATTTGGTGTGGTTGTCATGAAAAACTCTGGAAATGACTGATTCAAACTCAACTGCCCCTGTGAGAATAGAGCAGGAGGTTATCCAGAGGATTCACTAAAAGAAATTGAAATGTGGCGGACACAAACCAAATTAAAAAAAAACCCAAATACCTCTTGCTTAAGTTAAATAGACGAGATGCTAAACCTTTTACTGATACAGGTCTAAGTAGGTGTTTCTGTGCTGAAAAGCATGATGTCATCTCTGTGTGATTATTATTCTCTGGGTGTCAATGCGCATTTCTGTTCGGATAATCTCCCGCTGTCCTCAGTGAAAACCAAACTCCAGAAAAGGTGTGCACCTCATTGTGCGGACAGGGGGTCCATGTTAAAAATGGCTCAATCACAAAACAGCTGAGATCATTCATGGCTAATCATTGATATATTTGGCACTTAGCTGCTAAATGCTCCACTATTGCCACCAACTAGTCTGCGTGTGTCTGTTCTTTTTTTGCTGCTGCTTAGGTAGTGAATATTGGATTTATCGAGGCTGTTCCACTGGAAACAGCTGCCAGCTTCTGCTGGAAACAAAGCTGACGATTGCACTAAGAGTGGGCCGTAAAACCAAAAAGTGAACGGCAAGAAGATGAAATGCTCTGCAGAGCGGGGTGGAAATTGCACCTTTACACATTTCACGGTACTCAGTGTCACAATACCCATTGTAAATTGGTGTAGTTCAGCTTTAATTGAGAAATACATCCCAAGTAGTAGAGATGAATTGTCACGTTAAGAGTATTAAGAGAAACTGTCGTAAAAGTATGATTGTCAGATCTTGTAGACCCTGAAGATGTAAATGGATTGGATTTCAAATGTTGTTTGAATACTCAATAATAACAAGAGAGTTCAGTTTTAAGTTGTAATTATTTTTGAAAAGACTGAACAAAATACACAAACACACCCTGGTGAAAAAAAGATTCGGCAAGATGGGAAAACTTGATATTTGGAGAAAGACATTACAATAATACTGATATATATTTAATTTAAAACATTTAAGCATTACTGTCACATTATCACATTGCAGTTTTAAATAAATCCCAGAAAGAAAACACACCTTGATAACCCTGTTTGTCCAGTGTCCTTATTCCTCTACCACACACTTGACTATACGTTTAAAGACCAATCATTTCCAGACATTTTCCAAGATGTTTTCAAGAATCTCTCAATTTCCTAAAGCCAAATTTGACAGCATTCGCCAACAATTTGACTTTTAAATGTATCTTTTTGGTAAATTCAGCAACTCTCTCCCTCTCACTCCTACTACACTTGAGTCCTTCGATGATGTGGGAGCATGTTTTTTACCCTGAGGGCAGCCGTCTCCAAGGCCTCTGCCTGCAGTCAGCCCTTTAGTAATTCAGGTACAACATCTTCATATTTCAGCTGCTGCATTGGAGCAAGCCCCTCCAGACGTTTGAAGAATTTAAAAATACTTCTCGATGATTTTAAGATATTTCTCTATTGATTCAAATGAGTTTGCTTTGTCTTGCACACGCACGCACACACACACACACACACACACACACACACACAGGAAGAAGGGCTTTGTTTATGCCTAAGAGGCTTATCTGTTCTCTTTTTTTCTCTGAACAGAAGGAAGATGAACTGGGACACTGAAAGACAGAAAACGCTGTAGATCATCCTTCAACCTGCAGACAGAGTGAATTCTGATGAGCACAGCATTATGATTAATGAGTTAGATTGTATCTTTTATTGGAAGTAAAATTATGGAGTGACATTTTTCTGCACTTGGGGAAAAATGTGGAAAGGGAATGATTACTACAGCAACACATTTCAACAGACCTGCATTAACACCGTCAATGTTTGAAATGCTGATGACGACATTCTGGTGTAACAGGGTTTGACAGACCTCTTAACATGAACCTTGTGTGAGGGCTATAGCAGCTGATTTTAACGACAACACACCAGACTGTCACATCCAGAATTCCTGTGATGATTCAGCCAAAGCGGGGCGTGTGTTGAAGGGGAATGACCTGGAATACAGGGAGACCATCGCAGACTTTGTTCGCTGGTGTGAGCTTAACAAGCTGAAGATATGGTGGTCAACTTCAGGAGTAAAAACAGCACAGGCCACGTCAGCCAGGGTGTGGACATAGAGGCGGTCAAGAACTCCAAATACCTTGGTGTTCACCTCAAAAATAAGTTGGAGTCACCCAAGCCCTACACAAGAAGGGTCAAAGCCACCTGCTGAGGAGGCTGAGACATTTTGGTGAGTGGAGGGCACTGATCGAGGCATTTTACAACACTATCATTCTGCTCCTAAAACAGAGTTTATACAAATATATTAGATCCTATACAATTTATAAGAAATAATATACTCATAGGCAAGGTATGAAGATAAAGCTGGGCCAAGGTTGTGACAGACAATCCATAGCCTCTGAGGTGGTTTAAAAAAAACGTAAATACATAATACGTAAATACCTTAAGCACCACACCTGACAATCAATGGTTTTTCCCTTCAATCCCGCAGCTGCTCTATCCCGAGCTGTGTTTTCAGGAAACTGATGAGTGCAGCAGAGAGATTCATAATATGGTGCACCCCAGTGTCTTTTGCCCATATCCTCAAACTAGTTTTTTTTTTTATTTCTATTCCAAAATCGATACTGCAGCCTTTCTTGTATCCAAGTACATGTCTTTCTCCTCGCTCGCAGCATAAGCCAGCTGTTAGCATCACTGATGCAAAGTTTATTCCTTCATATCCTTTGACCTTGCCCGTGCTCCAAGGAGCTCAAACTTGTTGTGTGCTCTGATTACAAAAGGATGTGCGCTCTGTTTGAGCAGATATGTTGTGCCTAAAAAGAGACCTCGACTGAAAAGCAACTTTTAGACTGGAAAAGGGTATGACTGGAAAAAAAACAAGCTGCACATGCATCAGTTTTCATTCGGCACTGCCGGTCGCATCGTAGTGGCCAGATGGACTCTAACTGTTGCAATTACTAGTCAGTAAAAAAACTGCTCCTTCTTTTTTTTTTTTTTTTTTTAATGAAGTGCAGTTTAAAGTCCAGTTCACAAGGAACGTGTCTGTATGGATTTGGAAATGTCAGTGATGTTCCTGGCACATCTAAGGACCGGGAGAGATTGGGATGTACCTTGCGTGTTTTATTATTGTCATGATTTTCATACTCACTGTGCCATATGATTTGTTGACCATTAAAATGCCCACCACAGCGTGTCCTAAGTGCAGAGTAAAACCCATTACAGAGCAATTAAGGAAAATGTTGCAAATGTCATCCAAGAGGCTCCTCACTTCAGGTGGTCAGGTCTTAAAAGTAAGAAACAGATTCACAACTTGCTGCCACGAGTAAATGAAACTGAATGAAAATGCAGCATGTTACCATATTATCACCACAGTAACGGCACAAGACAACGCTAGGGGCAGGAGAAGAGGTGAGGCAGAGGAAGACAGAATAGTCTGAGGACTTGACAGGGCTTGATCCAGGAGAACTCACCTCTTGTTGCAGAAAGTAGCACAGGATAAAGACCGGCGGCTTGGTCAGGAAGACAGGAGGTCAGCGTGGGAGTAGCTGCTGGAAAGTCTTGCATTAACACAAAGAACGGTCTGGCACTGGTGCTGTGACGTACTGGAGCTTAAATAGACCGAGGGTAATGGAGGTGAGTGGAACCAGGTGTGTGCGCCTGGAGAGGAGGAGCGTAGGTGTGCTGATTGCTGACTTGACGTGGTGATGTCACCATGACAACCACTCGAGCTTGGAGTGGAACGTTCATGCGGGTGTAGGTGTCTAAATGGAGAAAATAATTCCCCTGGGTGGATGATGGGGAAGGGTTTACGTTAAACTTCAAAACTTCAAATAATGAGCAGTTAAAAGATAGAATTCTCTCCTGTTATACAGTCACCACAATCTCTCTCTCTCGGAGCACAATTTGCATGTTATGAAGGAGTATGCTTAATTTCAGAAATACTCATTTAAGGGGAAAAACAACAAGGATTTGGGTGATTATAAATAATTGCTTTCATGCATCGGTATTTTATCTGTCATGCTGTTCAGTGAAGCCTTCTATCTTAAGGGTCTGTCTGAAACTGATGTATAGGCAGTGCCACCAAAGTGTGTATCTCAACATGAATCCTGGCAGGTTTATGAAGAGTATGCTGTTCACTGTTCACTGTTGGATGAAAACTATGTGTTATATGATATTAAAAAAAAATGGTTAACATGAATCTCCCTCCTCATTCATCATGTGTGGCTCTTTAAAACCTGCTTTGATCCAGTAAAATATGGTAGTAAAATATTTTATGGTGACATCAAATGATTCTCAGGCAACTTTAATTCCCTTATGGGTGTGTGAAAGGTTGTTTGTCCGGGGGACCCCTGTGATTTGCCTGACTTCCCCTCGCCAATTATTAGATCGGATCGGTCCCAACCCTGCATGATCTTCTAAAGACAAGCAATATATAAAGGTTGGATGCACTGACATCAATATCTTTAAATGTCAGCGTAAATAAACACTGAAGTAATTGACGCTAGTCTCTTCTGATGAGTGCGAGCAAACCTGAGCCTGAGATATGTTGGTGGATGTTGACTAGCAGCTTAGCAGTCCCGCCACATATTGTAACTACCATCCTGGGACCGGACCTGATGGTCTGGTCCAACAGATTTGACAGCACCCTGGGAAACCAACAGTTTGCCTCGTGGAGGTTCGCTGCAGGGATCTCTGAGCAACATCCACTGTCAGGTGCTCAAAGATCTGTGGATTCACAGATAAGCCCCACACCAGACCATGAAATAAACCTCACACACCGTGGAATGCTACAGCCAGTAACTCAAGAGTAAAGGTCCCAACATGTCCTATTTAAAAATAGATACCCATTTTCATTTTGGTAACAAGGTTGTGTGTGTTCACCATCATCTTTCAGCAGGTATTTGTTTGTTTTTACACTCCCCTGTATCCCATGTCTCCTTCTTTTGTGGTAATAATTTTTGGTCCTTGTGTTTGCTCTTTTAGTTTTTGGACATGAATCCCCTCCTAGGTTTATAGATTTATGTCTGTTTTTCTATTGCTGTGTTTGTCTTGTTTGGACTGTGGAAGGCTCTGTTGATATCACCTAACTCTTTGGCTCTCAGAATTTAAGCCTGTTCGCTTTGAATTGTTCCCCTCCTGAGTCTCCTTTCCTTCAGGTGAAGCATAGTTGGTCATCACGTTATGGATGACGTTGGTGGAAGCGGAAATATAATGAAATCTTCAACCTTCGCATGTAGTGGTCATGGCAGATTTCTGACCTATGGTTTTATAGAACCTTGCTAAGCTGGCACAGGAGAACAGATTCCATTGAAATTGCTAAATTCAGTGTAGGTCAGTGGTGAAGCTGCCAAGTACTACAGAAGGGATTGCTTATAACAGGCCTCCCTGACTTTTAAAACTGTTATTGCTATTATTATTACTTTTATTATTCATCAGGGTCAAAACCACCAACAGGGAATGGCTTAGCCATGTCTTGAAAACTGTATGAAGTCACTGTATGAGCTAGCTTACATGTGTGTAGTCTGAAACATATTTCCCAGCATTCCCTAGGCTGGAGTAAGAGTCAGTATTTACCTACCACTGTGACATTTCCTCATGATGTCAGCTGGACTGCCACCACCCTCACAGAGCATCGTCTAATGGGACAGCATGCAGCCATGTTTCCACATAGTACAGCCTCATGCATGCATTACAACAAAAACATATGCATGTGCACAGACACAGCGTGGAGGGGAGGCGACATTTAACAAGCTTCCCCTCAGTCCTCTTTATTCTGGCTCCCCGGAGACCTGCAGAGGGATAAAGAGCTAATGGCTAATACTCTGGAGGAGATAGTGATAGACTTATTTAACAAGGAAGCTGCTTAATAACTCATATATTCACAGCATCAGCTTGGGGGATTATAGCAGGTGTGTGTGTCTGTGTGAGTGAATGAGTGCGTGCACATCTCCAAGTGAAACTACTTTACTTGTACAAATGCAAGATATACCTTCTAATTTCATTGTAAAATAGTCAATGATATTTTAAATGTTACAAAAAAAAAAAAAGAAATCACATTAACTGTCTACTGTTTAACAGTGGGACAGTGGCAGTGTGTCAACTTATATTAAAATTGTTACAGATACCCAAAACATAAAGTTTCACACTAAATAAATTATCAATTTCATATTATATATAATTGATCAATTACACTTGGAAATCCAGGTGTTACAGTAGTGTATTGTACATTATGCTTTATTACTATACTAATAGTATAGAATATAAGAGATGTGTGTGTGTGAGAGATGTGATACACATTCCTATGCTGTTAATTGTAGAAAACATTGTTGAGCTGAGAACATTATTCCAGATAAGAATTGAACCTACTAAGCTAATTGAAATTAAACGTAAGTGTTTGTCATCCATTAAAAAAGAAAATACACTAGTCTGATATAAAAGGAAAAGGCTGTTCCATGGAAGCAAATTAATGCACAATAATGACTCACAAAGTGGCATTTAACACAGTTGAGATATAAATAATTTGATCAAATAATTACACTTGAAAAGAACCACTCAGAGTAATTGAATATTAGAACTCAGTTCAAGGAAAAACTGAAAGAAATGTATTAAGTTTATCATTGAGGGATTTTTTTTTTCTTGTTGTCTGATGATGAACAAACTTGTTTGAATAGAAACTTATGAAGTAATATCTGTTAAAACAGAGGAAAGACGAGTGGAGAGAATAAATCTGAGTTGTTTATTAGTAACAATGAGAAATATTCAACAGTGTGTGAGTATGAATCATTTTGTTCAAATGAAGGACTTGATGCTTCATTAATATCTATATTCAGTTAAAATGAAAACAAAACATGTATTGGGGGAATATAGCATACACTAAGAAAGCTATTATTGATTTATCAGCCTTCCAGGTGACAAACACATATTTAATCACAACATAGCTGTCATAATCAGACAATAGTACATTCAAACCATGAAAATAAAGTTACTTTTTTTTCAAGTCATGACTGTAACAATCAGCTAGGAGTTAGGACTCAATAACTATTATGACTCTATTTGTCAAGGCCCAGTTAAGTGAAAAATTAAGAAAAATGAAACAATCAGCCTGGAAACCAGAATTTCAAAATTCACCGAACTGAAGCTTGGGACATGTATCAGGGACAACAGAAGTGAACCCAAATGCACAACGGCAGGTAGTCCTCAGAGAGTCACGTGGTTTAACCATTGTCAGGTAAGAGAGAAGACAGGCAGGTCATAACCGGGATTTCAGTCGGTGAGGTAAACAAATCAGAAGGGGCAGGCAACTCAGGAATCCAAGCTTGTGGTCAGATCAGGAAGAGACAGGCAGGAATTCAGAGCAACGTGTGATAGCTTGGCAGTAACGCACTAGACAGGTGAACTAATGAGGAAATGGGAAGCAAGTGAGAGTGAGAGTGTGTGTTGAAATGGCATAGGAATCAGAAATTTTCAAAGAGAACCATTTATTTTTGAGAAAAATAAGTGATCCCAAAGTCTCCAAGAAGACTCTCACCACCCAGCTCACCTCTGTTATCACTGGCACGAACAGAAAGAGACTTGAAAATGCAACTGGCATTTCAGTCCAAACCACAGATGACCCTGAAATCAATAAAATAATTCATCACGCAAGGCTCAAATGACCCCAGATACCGTCAACAACATCACATTCCAGCATGCAGACTGTCTAAGACTGAAGAACAGCAACACCTGACCTGAGCAGAATTTGATACGTACCAACACAGACTCAGTGAAACAAAAGAAAATCTTTAAAGGGAGCAAATAACCACCACCAATCTGAAAAGAGCTCATGAAGGTAAAAAGCAATTACATATTAAACATATTATTCAGAGATGGGCAGTGACACCAAAACCTGGCTCTCTCAGATTCATGCTTTGTGTCGTCCTCCTCTGCTACAGACACACAACCCTGCACTGAACTTTTCCCTCTTTTTTTGCACTTTGCTGTTTTATTTCTAGTTCTGGCTCGTCTTTCGTATTTTGATATTTACTTGTGCATTTCTGGTTGAAAATGTTCTGCCTGTCAAGCAGCTGACAACAACACGCTATGCCATCAACCACTGTCATGGAAACACAGAAAGAAAGAAAAAAAAGACAAAACAAAAAACATTAGTATTGGGATAATAAAGCATTCACTAAAAAGCTACATCAGTAATGAAATAAATGCAATTAAAAAAATAAAAACTAAGGTCACAGAAACCCAACGTAAATCTGACGATGGGTGAACAAAAAAAAAAGACTTCAGACACAGTGCTCGTCCTCATCATAGTGAGCCCTTGTAACACTGTATGCAGCAGAGCCACTCTGCATGAGCCCAAGATGGTGGCTTGTGAAAACCCCAGAGCTGACAGGTACGAGTTATTACCACGTTTTCTGGGGGAGAGGGACCAGGCAGTTTTAATAAAAGAAATAATGTCTTTTTCTATTTTCAAAAGAGGCTGAGCTGAAACAGAAAAACAAACAACTTGGAAATATTACAGCAACAAACCCAATCTCAGACTCCTTATGATTTATTAACCCTGAATTCAAATAACTTGAGTATATACACGAGGGGGCTCTATTCATGGTAAACAGACACAAAAAAACGAACTCATTCAAAAACAACAAATCGGCTAAATACAGATCAAACTAAATAAAGGGAAAAACAGCAGTTGCAATCATTAAGCATCACATTCACCCAAACAGATGAATGCAATCTTCCAAAGGTTCTGAGTAAACCCACGCTCATTAAAACAGAGCCCAAGTCGAGAACACATCAACACATAACTGATGCAGTAGCTTAATGAGGAACTAGCCAACGTACTTGATTCACCACTAACGCAGCATGAACTCTGTTCTGCTCTCAATCATGGAATATCAAAGCGTCAGGACACGATGACTCATCCACTGAGTTCTGTGAACATTCTAGTTAAGTGTAGCGCCTCCAAAGTGTGGCACCTGCGAGAAAAGACTATTCATGACTCCCTGTAAACAACAGCACAGCAACCATTTCATCCCTCCTAAACTCTAACTACCTGGTCACAAAGTTAACGTCTCATTTCTCTTATTCAGCGTAGCGACACAATCACCAGCATCAGGTCCTGGCTCACACTAAAACAATTTGACTTTTGGCACTCATCTATCATCTGGGTCAAGATTCTGCACATGTCACCTTAAGCCAATTACCAATAGGCTAACATCAAACGCACCATTGTACACAGCACATGGGGATTGGCTCCCTTTTTTCATCAAAAACTTGGCAGCAGATCTGAATCAGGACATTTGCAGAGAAGGAATCCAAATGCCTCCACACAACCAAAAAAAAAGTGCCTCTGTGTCCGTGTTGTATTGCTGTTCCTACAAACTGTGTCTCATTACTTCAAGAAAACACAAGGCCTATTGAATCATTCCCCAATATGTCAGACTTCTGGATTAAAGCCTCCATTCTTCCATTGCACAGCTGTAGGTGGTGTGCCATACCCATCGATCGTTTACATACTACCTCTTTGATTTAGACAATCATACCTTTTTGAACAATAAATTACAGTAATCAGACAGTTTACATAGCTGCACCCCCCTCAGTCAGACAACACAGTGGTTGGACAGTAAGCATGCTCTTAGTAAAGCCATTCAGATATTAGATCTCTAAAATGTCAACGCATCAGTTACAGAAATTCCATTAATTCATAAACACGTACACAAGCAACATCTGAACATGTTCTCCTGTGGAGCAACACTGATCACCCAGTAAACAAGAGATAAATTAAGGTACACAAATGTACCATATCTTCCAGAACTGCTTTCTAAAGTAAAGGTAGAAAGTGATTCCAGTCTCCAAAGATCCATTTAATAAAGGAGGCACGACCTGTTATTCCCACTGCTGACGTGTGGGATCAAATCCATAAAACATCTTTATCATGTTAATCCTCAACTAATTTCAGAATAATTTACAGTTCACATCACAGGACAAAAATGACTTCAAATTGGATATGCATACTTACATACTTACAAAATACCTTAGATAGCAGCAGCAGCAGCTCTGTTCATGCTTAATTGCACTGCACATCCCTTTCAGAAAGAAGTGATCAGTTCATGGGCTGATAAAATCAACTGTCTACCTGGCAGGCAGAGCAGAGACAGAGACTGGACCTGGCATTGTGGATCAGGAGACAAGACACGGAGAGAAGACAAGGTCAGGTCTCCCGTCAGTGTCGTTAAACAAACTCACAGGAGCGATCAAAGACAAAGGGGGTTTCCACTCAACTGGTTTTCCCTAATTTATCTGTGACTCCAAACATATTATCACAAAATGTAATGGCACAGATTATTAACCATTTCCCCCCAATGCTTGGTTGAAGATTGTGTGGAGGGTGCTCGCAATTAGTTGTGCATGGCTATTCAAAGCAGACGTTCGTATTTACTCCATCAGGCGATGGTGTGTATTGACAATGTGTGTACATCCAGTGTGAAATTCAATCTGCCACTCTTCAGGAGATGAGTGCACTGGGTGGGGGGTGGTGGTAATGATCAACACCTTGCTGATGAAGAAGCATGTCATCATGGATGGGATATGAAGAGAGGTCATCACAAATCATTTCACATTAGACCAGATTGAATGCAGTCAGGAGTGCTTTGATTTTTTTTTATTTTTTTATAATGGGAAAGGAAATGGAGCGTTCACCCACTTCCCTCCAAACACACTGCACTGAGGAAATGTATTGTTCACTCTCCTCCTCATTGTTTGGATGCTGCAAATTATTTCAATCAATTGACAAATGATGCTGGTGAAATACCATTTTGATTAGCTTACAGTGGAACTGTAGAATTGGCAGCATTCTCATAAATACTGTTTGCATGTATTACATACATTATTGTTGTTTCAAATCACTAAATTATGAGCTGTGTAGATATGGTTCAAATGGACCAGTAATAGGTGGGAGATCCAGCAGTTAACTGATGAACACAGTGAAAACAGAGTGCCATTGTAAGAGGGACTGATTTACATTCAGACTCAGACTGCGGAGGGAGATAAGTGCGCGTGTCCTTAAAAGCATCTCACAGCGACTGCGTTGTAAAGGTCAATGATGCTCGAGACACCCTCCACTGTTTGCTGATGTGCTGCCCACTCCCTCACCTGACTTGACATACACAACAGTGCATGCGAAGTCGACGGCTGATAAACTGTCAAATGAAAACAGCAAAGTTTTTAAAGATGAAAGCCTTTGTGCCAAATGTGTTTTTTGTGGGGTGGGTTTAAGGTGACTGTGACTGTGAGTCTGGGCGTGGCCACACAAGGAAAGATGGGAAACAGGTGAGAGCCCAGTCTGAACTATTTCCCAGCAATCTAAAATGGTTGCACATCAACTCTCTTCCTCTAAGAATGTAAATGTTACTTTCAAGGGGAAAGAAGTTGTTTAACGCTGTCAAACCCAACAATGGAGTATGTTGTTACTGCTTTCAGCTTTTGGTTCACCCTCAATGTTTTGCTACCTAATTTGTTAAATATATACAATTTACGATTTGTCGTTACAATTGGATGCCTTGGATTCATGTGAAGCATGTTGTAACCTTGTTTTGTATATATATAAAACCAATCCACAAAGGATAAGATAAGGGTGACCTTTTCAACTTGTACAGTGCAGTGTTTTGGTAGCACGCATTCAGTGGAGGGGAGAAGAATAATGGGTCATATACATATGCGGCCTCTGGTCCCAGCTCTCTTGATAGAGGTGTGTAACGTGTGTTCCTGCTCTTTTTTTTGTGTGACTAAAATGTCTTCAGGTGGTTCGTTAATTACAGACACACCAACCTCCCATGGCTCCAAAAACCAGGCTAAGCGGAATGGAGGAGAAAAAGAGGGAGGGGTGAGGAGGGAGAGAGGGAGCAGAGCAGCTCCATCACACTGAATCACAGCATGCATAATTTGTAAAGGCGCTAAGGCAGATTAAGGTAAAAGACAACTCATTCAAATGAGTTCCCTTTCATATTTCCCTGGTTCTGACCTTCTTCTGCATTCAAATTATGTATGAATGAATTCACACATGCACACAGTTCATTCAAATGAACTTAAGAATTGATTTTAAGAAACCCTGCTCATCTTATTATAGCTACAAATCATTATGCTACCACATCCCTACATCACCCAGGAGCATTTGCAAAACCTCCCCCAGTGGACAGAGGGGGGAAAAAATGTAATCAGCAGACAGTGCATGTATGGCCACCATGCATGATGCATTTTAATCTACACTATGAACATATGAAACGAATCTTTCATATGTAGTGGACAGAGCACTTAATTACCACAGTGCAGTGAGGAATGGCCTTTTAAAGGTGTCTTGTTTAGGTTGATGGCATAACCAAGAAATCCCTTTGTCCACTTTACCTCATTTGTAAATCAGTTTGATTATATTGAAGATAAGTAACCTCACGGCTCTTCCATATGCCCTGAGTAAGTTTTTATTTTTTTTTGTCTACATTTTCCTGTTGACTGGTTGCATTCAGCATTAACTGCATCTCCACAGCAACAGCTCTGCCGGCACAACAAACAGTCCTCTCTGTTTTTCTCACTCTCTCAACAACAGACATGTTGTTTTCTTTCATTAGTCGCCACTGCTCTCACTACTGATAGCTGCCAGCAATGAAACCGAAGCGTGGTTAGATGTCTTCTAGCCAGTGCCGTTAACAATGTATAGAAATTAGAAACAGAAGCTAAAACATCAATCGACCGAAACCCTGGTGTCAGCAAATATTCTTCTTCCTTGATTAAATGTGGCAGCACTGGAGCAAAAGCGCAGGTGATTTGTAAAACACCAGGCCCCTGAGTAAGAGAAAAACTTCAGAGTTGGTTTTGGTTCAGATTTATTGTGGTATTAATAATAGTGACCTGCTGCCCAACTTAGGAAGAGTCTGACTCATCAAAAGATCCGGGCGAATGCTGCAAATGCTAGAACCAGTCCTCTTCGGCCACTTTTTTCCAACAGTTCCGTAGACACAAGAACTGAACAGAGTGAAACAGGAAAAAAAAAAAAAAATGCCTCGGTAAGCAACTCTGTCTCACAGAAATTACACTTACCAAGCACTTTATTAAAAATGCCACACTAATCCTGGGGAGTTCCTCTCTCTCTCTGAAAACAGCCTCACTCTTCTGTGGTATGGATTCCACCCGTTCCTATGGGCTTCCGTTGGCGTGACGGCCTCGCACATGTAAGCTGCCAATCTCCTGCTCTGCCGCATCCCAAAGGTTTCAGACTAGATCTCCATCTCATGACCTTTGGAGGTCAGCGGGCTTCACTGAAGTCACGCTCAGGAAGTGTGAGACTCTGTGACGTTTAGCGTTACCATGAGGGAGCAGCCTTTGAATAAACATGGTCGGCAGCACTGCTCAGATAGACGTTCACATTCAATCCTTTAGTGACTGGAATTAAGGCAAATTAAGTATACTTCTTTTATGTGTCATTCGGTATGAATCCATTTTTAAAGCCTGTTTTGAAAGCTGCTATATAAATGAATTATTGCTAAATTTAAAATATATTCTGTGTCACCTCCATTACTCGAGGTGGACATATTTCACCCTGAAATACTTTGAACCAGCCATCTATGATATAAACTATATGTGTTGTCATGTCTCTCCAAAGATGTCAGCATAGACTCGACTGGCTTATGATAATAGAACAGGAAGCAGGGTGCATCCATATCACCATACTTTTTCATCCTGTCACTTGTCCATGACTTCACTTCTCTACTTGTCTTATTGATCATGAAAATGACACTACACACAGCGTTTATAGGTTATACAATTGCATATTCATCCAGCATACTCATGTATATAGAATATTATCTGCTCAGGATGAAAGTGAAAGTGAGTATACATCTGCAGCTTTACAAGCATTGACCGAGCTCTGGATTCATCACTCCACAGCACAGTTACTTCTCTGTCACAGCCATGGTGGTATGTATCCTCACAGACCCTCAGTTAGATAATGGATCGATGACTGAGGTGGCTGTGATTTTAATAAAAAACCCGCAGTTCCTGCACTCTGCTACTCGGGGGAATGGAGGAGTGGGGGTGGCAGTTTGACAAGAGGGAGGCATTTTGGGGACATCTTTGTCACATTTTCAATTTTCAAACCCAAAGGTGTAATTACTAAGAGACAGGGTAAGATAAGCAACAAGATATGCAATATCATTTCCAGGTTGAGCTGAATATGAACAAGGGGGACTGTTTAGTCGTCTGCTTTTTTGAGGAATCAGACAAAAATTAAAACTAGATCAGAATAACGCTTTAGAGGATGATTTGATGCTCTTCCAGTTTTTTGGAATCACATGTTCGCAGTGTACCAAACAAATGCGACGTCAAACTGCTGAGAAATTCGGAAGTGTTGATGCTCGCTGCGATGTTGGGGATCATGTGCTGCTGCAGTCTGTTTCTGAGGTGTGAATTGGATTTTTGCTGCTAACTGTTCTCTCGGTTGTTAAATAGGACACTTGGAAATGGCGCAGACTCCCCGCCCTGCGTGGCCCTGTATATCTCAGTGTGAAAATCTGATGTGGCATTAACGTGTTATTTTTATTCATTTATTTATTTATTTAGTCGTATCTGCCAGATGATCGTGCACACTTAATGTGCAATCATCTGATAGGCTGCGCTGTCATTTGGCATCTTTTGGCATTAAAGGCAGATGGTTTGATCTCAGCCCTTTTCAGTCCGCAATAGCACAATCAGGATTATTGGAAAGAAAACACGGGCTGCAGGACGGGGAGAGAGACGTGCTCGCTTTTATTAGCTGTGCTATTGATCACGCTTACAGTAAGATAACACAGGCAAGGGAAATGGAAGATGATATATCCTGCAGCGTTCTGGGGCCATTTCCACAGTCACATTGCAGCAGTTCAGATATTAAATCCAAACCACAGACGGGCTCTGTGGGTGTTTGACAGACATGGTGGCAGACTCTAATTTTTATGTCCACAATCCAGTGTGTAGTCTGTTATTAATCAACAAAGTAAAATAAAAAAAATAATGAAATACAATTATGAATGTTGCTGTTTCTTGGAAGTCTTTCCATCCAGCTTTCCTTTGTCTGGGAAATTATGTTCAGGCTACATATCTTTACTTTATCAGTTGAAGTAAATAAACAATGCTTCTCATGCTAAAAGCCAACATGGTTGTCTTTAATCTTCCTGTTGTATACATTAAACATCCTATTTTCAGAGGAGATATGCAAGTATATTTGCAGCACAGCTCATAATAACAGATGTTACATCTATTTAAAATGCCAACAGGGAACATTGGATTGTGTTGTCAGTCCCACATTGTTAAGAGGCAGAGAACGATGCTTCTTTCGGGAGCTGTTTCTCCTGCACTTGTATCTGGAGAGCAGCTTCTCCTATGACCGTCGATTCAATAGACCAGAATCTAAGGAACACAATACAAGTATCTAAAAGTTCAGGGACTAATTCTGTCTCACTCCTTTATTGGGTGACAACTCCTCCAAAGCCAGGCATGAAGTTTCTTAAATCCAAATATTGTGTCCTGGTTGCCTGTAATAAAAGCTGTGAAATAATGACCCAAAAAAATTCAACTCCCTGTTCCATTATTTCCTCATTATTTACCTTCCCTTTCTTTATGCATCTCTGGGGCCGACCGACAGCACCTGCTGTTTGACCTGGATCATGGCCTTACTCAGGGGGCCCCTCTGTGTCTCGCCATCGGAAGGTAGCGAGTCACTCATCTGCGACAGGGGCTGGCCTCTATCGATTCCTCCTCGGCACCGGCCTTCACGCTCAGCAAATCTTACATTTGCAACATTCATGAAGTCCCAGAGGCGTGGACACTGCAGACTGCTGCGGCCCTCAGACCTGCTCTGCATCCACTTTCTTCCTCACAGTCGCCCCACCCTTCTCATCGCCTGTCCGATTCTTTCACATCATCTTTTGCCCTGTGTAGGTTTATTGGATGAGACACTTCTGTCCACAGATACTGGTTTATTTGGATGTACACATCCGAAGAACACAATGTTTGTGGTATGTTGTATTTTTACGTATTCCTAAGCTTGTAACTACACTAGGAATGTCCCATGATGTCATAAAAACAGAAACAGACAGTTGTTAGCTGCTCTCCGTAATAACGCGTTGGCCTTCAGAAGCCATAAATGTCAGGACCTTCCACCCTCGCTGAGGTCTGCAGTCGGGCTCTTCACTCACTAAATTAATAGCTGTTGTTTGGCTGCTGCTGCAGACACTCTGACCTTTTGTTCATTTTCTGGCACAGACTCTTTGGGTAGGAAATAAATTCAGATGAAGCAACAAACAGGTAAAGGTGGACACGCCGCTCCATTTTCATGGCGTGCAGGACTCACACACTCTTTTAAGAAATTGTTTTCAAAAGGTATGAACAACTTTCCCAAAATATTTGACCCCATCACACTGGTCAGTCTTCTCGGTCACATGCACGTTGTGCACTGACACATCCTAATGATGTGAATATGCATGCAGAGGAGTAGCTGTAGGATCAAGGGGCCAAAATGCATAACCATACAGTGACTGCTTATATGTTTTACTAATACCAATTGAAGTTTCTATATATACATTAACCATAGTAACTAAAGTCCATCCAGCGTGAAAGGCCAGAAGTCATGGTTAAAGGTTTTCTCTGCTCTGTTAATTTTTCGTCTTTCTTCATAAAAACGGAACTCTGCAGTTTCTTGGGTCAAGAATGAACAATGACGCTCATCTTTGCAAAAGTTACAGTATTACTCATTCCAGATAGAACCACTCTCTGTGCTCAACAGCATCTTTAAAATGTCAGAACACAGACAGTCCCCCGATATTGCTTCTATTTGTCTTCTCTGAAAGATGACTTCAAATTGTAGAATAGTCTTACTTGAAACATTAAAAAGCATTAAATGAGAAATCCATAAAGCACAAGGTAAAAATTATGAAACCTGGAAATACAGAATATGGCAATGCTAAAACGAGTGGCAGTAAGCATATGGGAATGACGGAGACTTGAGAGCTACAATTTAACAAAGAGACAAGTCTTACCTTTATGTCTCCGTGTGTGTGAAATAGGTCATATCTATTGTTAAATTTTCACAGTAATACATGTCCATACCTGCAATATGGCTTCAGTTTTTCTACGGTGATGAGAAACCCTGGAGGCCTCTCAGAGCACAGCGAATATTGATCGGCTGATATTACATATAAACCTCTGAGGCTTGGCCCTAATTCACAGGTCATTGTTCGAGTGACCAAAGAAGTGAGAAAAACAATGTAGGGTGAACTCGTGAGCAGTAAAACAGATATGTATGAGTGTGTATGTGTATTACAGAGTGTGTGTGTGTGTGTGTGTGTGTGTGTGTGGGATGGAGAGTGGTGGTCATGGGGGAAAAAAACAAGAAGAAGAAAAAGAGAAAGAAAGAATGAAAATCTTTTTATTTTTATTTTTTTCCAGCTTTTCTGGTCTGGTTAAGCAATCTGCTGCTGCCCTCCACATCTATCACTGTTATAGCCAGGGAGGAGAGTGTCCAACTCAGGGCCTCCGCATGTCTCACACACACACACACACACGCTCTCTCTCTCTCTCTCTCTCTCTCTCTCTCTCCCTCACTCTCTCTATCCTCTCTGAGTAGAAGGCTAAAGGCTGTATGTCTCCTGTATATCTCTCGTATATCTCCTGTATTTACAGGTACCACAGTTTCTCTCAGCCCTGTCGGAAGCACTGGAGCCTGACTGAAAGGGAAAAGTGTCCAGCCTACCTCACTCCAAAGGGACACTAATATATTTTTATTTATTTATTTATTTTATAGTTTTGGTCATTAATTCTGTGAGTAATAAAAACACTGGGCTAATTCAAGTCATGGTCCTAATAAACTGAATACAACATATAGCAGTGTTTCCTAAAACTTTGACAGGAATACCTTTGCATTGGTTTGACAATTTTAAGTAGGTTCCAAATGTGTCTGTCATCAGGTCTGGCAGCCATGTGGTAGTGTATGATGCTTGGGTGGTGGCCACAGCAAAACAACAATCTGCTGTGTCTGAAATCACTAACGTCTGCTTTACTGCTATTTTACTAACAGTGGAAAAAGGTTTTATTTTACACTTGATATTAAACCTCTTAATAAAAAACATGTGAATTTAAATGTAGAGATACATTTCTTTGCCAACATTAGAACAGGTCAAGATGTGCCTGCTAAACTTTTTTTTTGCCCTGAGCACAATATATGATGGAATATACTTTCCACAATGCATTGTGGGACATAATGAGTTTGCCATAAGCTACTCTTGAGGTATTAGACTGGCTGGCGAGGGTCACATGACAGATGTAAGAAGATAATGAGTTTGGAAGAGCGTGACATTGCTGTACTAAAATTATGCTAAGCAAGTCTGTCACATCTGCTTAGTTCTGAGCAGAAGAAGAGTAAAGATGTAGCAAGCCAACATTCTGCAAACTACAACATTTAATCCTTCATAAATATTCATGGAAATAACCGCCAGGTAATCTGATATTGAAAACCTCAATCATGATGGACACAGGCAAGTATCTGCATTATCAGGGAATTGTCTTCAGAAGAGATCTTTTAACATGTGGGTTTTTTACCCAGCAGTGTTGTGACTTTCTTGAAAGTTACAATCCTTTTCAACAATTGTATTATGGATGAAGGATCAAGTCATACTCTTCAATTCCCACCGGTGAGGCTGTGGAGCGAGCTGGAGAGCACCTTCATCTGGACCACAGGATCCATCAGTGGAGGTGAGAGCTGTTAGCTGATTGATCCACTGGTACAAACGGAGTCACAGAGCTGCCTTGAGGAGACACACTGGACAGACCCACATGACCCAAAGCCTACAGATGCTTTAAGTGATCAGTGAGATAATAGGAAGGGGGGACCCTCTCACCCATTGTGCAATGCATTGATTTCAGAGTTAGCTCTTGCCCAGAGGGTTTGTTTCACCTTGTCAACTGGACCAGATCCAAGGCACCTTTATGGATGAGGTCCATCAGATCCACAAAGCCCTCTATGAACCTTTGGTAACAACCAACCTCCCCCAAGAATTGCCTCACATGTTCTTTTGGCTTGAGCAGGCTGCAAATGTTGTAGTCTTGTCCACCTGTGGCTGCACCTGGCCACCATCCAGATGGTATCCCAGACACTGTGCCTCCTTTTGACCAGCACAGTTCTTTGGACTAGCCTTGTTTAATGTGAAATGATAATCAAATATCAATAAATAAAAAGCAGGTCATAGCAGTTCTTTGAGTGACTCACGGTGGAATGGAGTTTGTATCCTATTACATTTGCAATGCCTTCATTAAGACTGTGCAAAATGTCAAACGTCTCATCCTTTACCCTGACCTGTTTTCCTTTTTTTCCCAGAGTTGTCCTGAAATCAGCCTTCATGCTTTCCAGGAACAGCATCACCATCCTCGTACAAACCCATGACATTGAGGCGCCGGTCGCACTCAACTGGCTGGCCTGTGGAGCCTGCTACCACTTGACAGCAGACATCTTTGCCATGGCACTGGCAACAGTCTGCAGGACTGTACATCATATTGTGGATGAAATGATGACCGTCCTCCGTGGACTCATTCATTTCCCCAAACCAGCAGACATGGAAGAGGTGAGGGCTGGCTTCGCTCGCCTTGCTGGCCATGAGGCATTCCGCTTCACTGCCATTGACGAAAGCAACACCAAGCTCCTTCTCCCTGCACAGCAAGAGAAGAGATGAAACATTCACATACTGCTTTTGGCTTCTATAACACTGCAGGTCATCTGTAATGAACTCGAGGGAAGTTTTTTGAGATATGTAAACTGGGAACAGGGCACGACGCCTTCATCCCCCATCTCCACACTTAAAAACACAGTAGGGTCATACTCCGTACATTAACCACACGGATCAGTAGTAGACAGCTTTGCTGCAACAACAAGACTAATTGAGTACTGCCCCTGGAGTGCAGCATCCATTACACCACACCAATGCCAAGTGGCAGCAGTCACACTATCAGCCTCTGTTCCTTTTTTTCCTGTAGGTGGGTCCCTTGGCTCCTGAAAGCAGTGTATTAATTACTTGTGACATTATGACTTGGATTGTTTTCATATGTTCACAGTCCCAAAGTACACTTTCAAAGACCACTGAATCTGTGTTTGATTTCGTTCACCATGATTGAAACCTCAGTCGTTTCCTTCTGAAGTTATATCAGGAAAGTTCTCTCAACATTTTAAATAACATGACAGAAACAGCCACATTAGCTCATCTTTACACTTTTTTGCCTGTTTAAATGTTATTGCCATGCCTGAGGCAGAAACAAAGTCCCTGTGCAAAAAAAAAAAACAAAAAAAAACAAAAAAACATGGGATGTCACATACTTGCACTTCAATAAGCTAATATTGGGGACGCTGACTGACTTGTGATTGGATCTTTGAGGAGGGATGTAAATACCAAGTCTGAAAGGCATCTTTGAATTTTCATCTATCTATTGTGTGTGTGTGTGTGTGTGTGTGTGTATTTCTCCACCTGGCAATCAAAGACTTACAAACTCCTGTTTAGATTTAACGCAGCAGATGTCATTCTTGTTCACATCAGCCATCTGCTCTATCTGGTGTGTCTCACACAGGTTACCGTTGTAACCAGCGTGGTGAGGAATATGTGTGTGTGTGTGCGTGCGTATGTGTGTTTTCACTGACCCTCCTCCACTGTGTGGGATGGCTGCGGAGTGCAGCCACAGTGATAGTATACATGCACATGGCCATTGGCAGGGTCCACAAAGTGAGAATCTTGATTTCTCTGATCAACCTACAGTGTGTGCATCTCAAGATTGTGTTTTGAGGGCAAATAATTGAATAACAGCTTTGAAACCATGGCGATTGGCAGCAGCATGAATTATTGATGATCTGCGATCCAATCTAAAACAATTGTATTTTGTCTATTTATGTACCTTGAATCTGAATTTTAAAAATATTATCCTGACAGTATATAAACTCATGCAATATGCGTCTCTAAATTACTGTATTATGACACTAATTATGCCTTGTGCTTTGCTGTATCAACAGTGTAGGAGCCACTTTAATTACCAAAGAACATGTTTCTGTGGCAGTGACATCTGCATTGTGTTGTTCCTATCCTCTGCAAAGACGGCTTCATCTATATCCACTTGTCATCTCTATTTATTTATTTTTTCTCATTCTGCTCAGTCCATTCTTAATTCCCTCCATTCCCAAAGCTGATAAAAATACGTCAGTTGTGCATAAGGCAATATGTGATTTGGATTATGGTAAAGATCAGAGCTTAACAGACTGAACACAATGTCTTATTAAAGATGTACATGCGGCAAAGAAAAAAAAAAAACACAGGGGAAATCTTTGACCTTTACGCTAACACTGCGGCTGCAGAAGGGCTGGTTATTAATTAAAACTTTTAATATAAGTTAGGTAAGGGCTGGATGTTCGGCAAGACCCTGAATCTCTTGGGAGGCACTTAAGCTTTGCAGCCGCACAGGTATCATTCCTGTCACAATGTACCTATGCTTCATAACATCATGAGTTTTGTCTTTATTGTATCATGAAGCCTGCCATGAAACTGCCAGAAATAAACATGCATCCTTCCTCATGTATGTGAGCTTTGTATAAGTATTGGCCTTTGATAACTACATCCTAACTACCAGAGCACGCACTCATGCACCAGTGTTCCTCGTATTTAGTGTTCAGGGAGGCACTTTGTTCACTGACAGGCAAACAACAATCCAAGTTTGTCTCCCTGTCCCTCTCTCTATCCATCATTAGTTGTCCCTGCTGACTCAGGTGATGGCTGCCACTTCTGTTGAACTGCTGATGGCTCGCTGCTCCTTCATTAACATCTAAAACTGGTCATGTTCTGCATCACTCTGTATCTAAAGCGTTCTGCGTCACCTTTAAACACAGACCTAAAATCATCACATGAAAACTAGTTTCATTTTTTGGCAGCAAGCAGGCGTTCCAAAGTCAGTCCTGAATATTTTACCATGTTATCAGCTTATAGAAGTAAAAGCTGTTCAAGACATTAGCTATTATTTCACTATCAGTGTTCAGAGCCAGGGCACAATCCTGACAGCTACTGACTGAAGTGAGTCACCACTTTCATTGAGAATTGCCACCAAATTTGGACAATGTTGTAGAAAAAAGTAACAAGAAAGTGAACAAGAGCAAAGCAGATAAATTATTAAATTTCAGTGAAATGGTATTTAAGGTTTGAGTTACTAAATGCATTGAATTTAAACCTAAAGACTCTGGGTAACACTAGGGGTTCTCACTTCAGCAGATTTCCCTTCTTTTCTGCAAAGGTCATTTGGTCCTCATGGCAACGGAATAACCACATCACACATGTACAATCAGACTCTCAGTAGGAAAACAGGGTGGCCCACAGCCCCAGTGTGTTTGAGCAGGCTGTTGTTTTAGAGTGATTAAATATTGAACTGAACTTTATGTAAGTAACTATTTACATTTCTGAGGCTGCCTCAGCCCCTGGGGCAGCCAAACAGTTGCTAAATCATATTCAGTTTACCAGAATAATTTCATGGATTGTTTTCTCTTCCCCTCCCACACCTCTCATCTCCCCCGATCCCGTTCAAAGAGCCATGTTGTACTTCTGGGAGCTCACAAGGGCCACTGGGGCCCTCTGTCCCCTATCTTTTTGTCTTGGCAATTTAATGCTCTTTCTCACAACAACAAAAAAAATAAAAAATCATCGAGCATGGGGCAACAGCGAAAAATGCCGTCGTTTTGTTTTGTTGGAGGGGTGTGTTGGGGCGGGGGATTCTCTGGAGGCAAATAAAGCAGCAGGCTTCTTCTCCTCGCGTGGCGGTGATATCACTGTAAGCCAGTGGGAGATTTACAGGATGTTTACACACTGTGATGAGAGCTAAAGCGCAATGTAAACATGGCAAATCCTCAGGGAGCGTGTGGCAGCTAGGACCCAGCTCTGCAAGCACTGCCGCTGGATTCAAGCCAGAGTACCTGTCACTGATATTCATTTTTCAAAACGAGAGACAGAGGTGGGCCGGCACAGAGAAAGACTGCAGATGAGTAACTGGGAAAAAACTGCTAACGAAAAAAAAAAATAGGCGAGAGTCAAAGCCGGAGGTGCAGGGAGGGAGGCTGAGTGGGAACATGACAGATAGACGGCGGGTACTAGAGACAAACTTAGTTGAGAGGAGAATCAGAGTGAGAGGCAACTACAAAGCAGCTTTCCCCTCCTGAGTGAGACAACAGTATGAGTAATAAAACTGACACATGGCTGTCTGTGCTGGCTGCGGTGGCCCCCGACGCACTGGCAGCAACCCAACACAAACCACAAGTGAAGGCATCAAGAAGGAAACAAAGCGAAGTGGCAGCAGCACAGGAGATGCTCCTCTCCCTCCGCCCACCGTGAACACCAAACAAGCTCCCTCGCCGCACCAGACAGCATGTGAATGAGGTTTTTCCACCAGGGCTTCATTTATTCATTTATTTAATTTTTCCTTCTTTGTTAAGCCACTGTACTGTATGCAGTCCGCAGTCAACATACTGGCTTTTTGCCTCACCTCTGAGGGGAAAATACGCAGCACAAAGGAAGAAGCTTTTCGGTGGATGAGGTGATGTGATCTCAAGAATTGCGCTTAAAAAAAAAAAACAAAAAAAAAAAAAAACGCTTACCACAGCACAAATACTGATGGATCGAAGAGCTAAAGGGATTTTCATTATTGATCTGTCGTGAGTCGCTTGCATTAAAATTCTTCATGGACCAGTTGTAGTATGTGTCGTAGTTCAATTCATGTTCCTGGTATGTTTACTGCTGCCATAGTAGGGAGAAAAACAAAACAATGTTCATTACACTAATACAGAGCAGTTTAATGGAAAAATTAGGTAATGTAAGAAGTTTTACATGAGTGTGTAAGACCCAGTTTCAATCTCTTTTAGGAGAGCCGGTTCTTTTGGCTTGGCTCACTAAAAGTGATTTTTTTAAATTTAGAACGGAGCAGAACTGGGGCCGTGGACATTAACACATTCAGAGGTAGATAGGAATGTGGAGGACATGAAGTCTAGAGGCAAATAAAGACATGCTGTCAAGCGAGCTGTGGTTAATTGGGAAATATGGGGTTGGGGGCCAGTTGAGGGCTGAGTTGTCTGATCCAAAAATTGGCAGGAAATGGTCTTTGTGTCATCAGCAGCAATGCAACCTGTGTGGTCGACCTAATGCATGGGGACAGCAAAATTAATAAAAGGCAGGTGATCAGAGGAAAAAGATTAAACAGGCAGCGTAGACGCCTGTGACGTCTACGCTGCATTACTGAAGGAACATCCAGCAGGGTCTGTGAATGGGCAGAGTGTTTCTACTGCAGAGGCTTGATTTGGTGACCAAGTCAACCATTGCTGAAGCAGCATGGGAGGAAATGGAAATGTTGCACCCAGCAGAGACAGACGGGACAAACAAAACCTGAGGAAAATTACTTTAAAAGTGCAGTTGTCTTATGATTGGACTGTGCAGTTGCTGTGGCTGGTGCTACTAAATAGTTATAATACAAATATACAAGACACATCTTCCCCTGGAAGCTAAAACCCTGTGTTTTTGTTATTATTAATACATATCACCATTAACACCATTAACAATTTCTCAGACTACTCTGTGATGGGCTGGGGATTTTTTCCAGAGAGTAGCAGCTCCCTCCCAATGTCAGCTAGGCTAATCCCTACAGAAAACATTAAGGGCACACACTCAGACAGTGTGAACAAGTGACAGGACTAACAGCACTGGCAATGTATCGTTTACATTTTTTAAATTTTCCAACTACTGGCTGGTAATTCTTGATGAAGCTTTGAAGCCTCATGAATGGTACTTAGCACAGAACTATACATTAGGGACTGAATGCCTCACCATCGACCCGACTTTAGACTTCCTGTCACCATGCAACTCATTTACATCCAAAGTCGGTTTTTGGGAGATTCAGTTCAGAGATGAATCCTAAGTTGCAATATTGCAATATAAGTCTTGCTGCGCATTGTGCTGCAGCACCTTTCAAGTAATTTTAAAGTTTGCCTTGAAGCAGTATTGGTATTATTGTGAAATATCATTCAAACCGAGCCAATTAAGACGAGAGAGGGATCAAGATTGAGTTCCCCGCACAGCAAAACAGCTCTGGCCCCTGTGTAACTCTGAAAAAAAAGAAGAAGAAAAAAGCCTAAATAAACACAGAGGCCAAGCTTTTATATATCTCTAAAAGCTCAGTGATGGAAGGTTTTGAGTGCTGCCAAATGCAGACTGAGGAGGGGGTGGGGGACAGGGGGGTAGGGAGGGAGGGAGGGACTGATGTGTGATTGAACCATTACAGTTCCAGAGTGCGGGTTCAGTTTTGATGAATGGGGCCGATGCGGTGCTGAGTCGAGGTGTAGTCTTGACAGTGTGGGTCAAGGGCTGGGCTATAGGAGCAAAGTTGGAAGGTGTAAGATGCAAAGGCTGATGCATAAGAATGTGTGTGAGTGTGTGTGTGTGTGTGTGTGTGTGTGTGTGCTCCTGTGCGTGCACTTGTATGTGTGTGCTTGTTAATTCCCTGTGGAACGAGACCCAATCTGGGCTCTAGGCCTTGAGCTATTGATTTGCTCCTGGAAGACCATCATTCACTCCTCTTCCAGCCTCCAGCCCAGACCACAGCCCAGCCCCTCTCCTCCAACACTCTTCTCACCCTCCTGCTGACCAGCTGAGTGCACTGGATGCATGGTAGTTCAAGTCAAGGGGTTAGAGACACAAGAGCCACTGTTTGGATGGGAGAGAAAGGTGATGAGAAGTCGGTCTCATTGTGTCAGTGAGGTCAGGGCCATTAGAGAAGAATGCTGGGATGCAGGTTAGTGGTGTGATTACAGACATTATCGCTCTTGCATATTTATATATTATATAATTTTTAGAGAACAAATCCACACACAAAGGGAAGTCACAATATCTGATTATCATTGCCAAAAACTATATTATCACACAGGGCGGGACTAGCCATCTGGAATACTGAACACTTCCCTGGTGTGTTGATGTGTCTTTTAGTTTCTAATTGAATTGGGCCAAACAATATTAAACAAACTATTAGTGACCATAATGAAATGGCTGATGAGCGTAACTGCTTTGAATCACATGAACACACTCTCCAATTAACACAGAAGTGACTGGTCTGAGGTGGAGGAGAGACCGATGGAGATGCACTGCAAAAAAATCACAGAAACAAAGACCATTGTGGCCATAATAAAAAGTACGATTTGGCATCTTTGCTCTGATGTTGGTGCATCACAATAAATAACTGTGATCAAAGCTCTCTCTTTGTGGTAGCCATTAAGTGTTATGATGTTCAAAAGTACTATTATTAGAAGTGGAAAATATCCTTGCATAAAACTGTGCTATTGCATATTACTAGAAACAAAGCCAACTAGAAAAACAAAAATCCAAAGCAGAGACTACAGGACACACTGTTATGCCCTGGCTCCAGTGTCACTGTTAATGTGAACAAAACAGCAGAGGGAGTGTGACACCACTGCTGCAGCCTACACAGAAAACGTCTAGTGGCTGCTTTATCAGTGTTTATTATCTAACTTTAATAATGCACTAATGACACAGGAACAGGATTAGTGGGTGACTTAAGAACTGGGGAGTGCAGGTAAACCAGGATAAATCGACCCCTTTCTCCCTAATGCCAATCATCGCCTCACTGCTTCATCAGCCAGACCTCAGTAAGGAGAGGCTGTCTCTCTACATACAGCTACGCATTTCCTCTCTGCTGGGCCTAATTGGGGCCTGGTCTGGAGGGATAGAACAGACAATGGACAAGATATTGGGATGTAGTAGGGAGGTGTGTGTAAAACTAGTTTATTTACACGCGTTTGCAAAGCTCTGGGGTGAAGTTGGACACGTGTTTGTCGACTTAATAAAATCAGAGAAAGAAATGCCCAGTGTTCTCAACATTTTCCAATGATTAGAATTCACCTCAATTAATAACCAACAGATCACTGATAAACACGCCTGGAGTTCATTATTACACTGTCTAATCAGATGTTGTGGTGATTTAGGTATTTTTTTAATATCCCCAACACAGTAGATTACTGATTGTCTCTGACGCAGCCAGGCGAAACATCAGTTCCTGTTGTGAATGTCACACAGGTATGACTCAAACAGAGACTGACAAATGGGACTAGTCAATAATAACACTAATGATAATAGTTAGCAGGACATTGTTAAATTTAGCTTTCTAAGAAAGTTGCTTTTATACTTTACATCATTTCATGGCCATGAGCGGCTGAATTACGTGTTGAATTAATGAATCTGCAGGTGCAAGAGATGGCCTATACACTTTTCATGAACAGATTCTCATAAAGGATAAGGATTTAAATGAAGAGATGCTCAAAATGTAAAAGAAAAGCAGCAGAGAGAAAAAATAAATAAAAAAAAAAAACAAAAAAAAAAGGAAAATGTGAACTGAGCATGATATGTAGCAGATGTTGACGCGACCTGACTCATGCTTCCGTTCAGCAGAGTGTATGAAAGCTCTGGCTTCGTGTGAGCAGTCTCTTTACTGAGATGAGATCTACAGCACATCAGGGGTAAATGAAGAGATGCTCAAAATGTAAAAGAAAAGCAGCAGAGAGAAAAAATAAATAAAAAAAAAAAAAAAAAAAAAAAGGAAAATGTGAACTGAGCATGATATGTAGCAGATGTTGACGCGACCTGACTCATGCTTCCGTTCAGCAGAGTGTATGAAAGCTCTGGCTTTGTGTGAGCAGTCTCTTTACTGAGATGAGATCTACAGCACATCAGGGGATGTTGAGTCATCAAGTCAATCATACCACTGCTATAAATACAAGCACATGCGCAGTTTCCCTCCCTTATCCAGGTTCACTCCGTCTTCTCTTGAAATCTGTACAGCTGTTTCTGACACATAGCTGACATGTAACTGAACAATTATTTAGATAAAAATTAAGGAATTTATCAATACATACTAAAATTTGGATTTTCTCTGTGGGAGCACAATCAGAGTTCAATACTGTGGTGACTGTCAGACAAACTAAGATGAACTTACCACCACGTGCCGCAAAGATGCTGCACGCGCAAAAATCATATCCATTATTTTCACTTGGAAATAAACTTTTCTTTTCAGATTTCAGGGTTTCTCTCGGCCTATGCCAGCAGAAATGATTTCATGTCTAATACATCAATTTAAACCCGTGCATCCCAGTGTGAACAAGGTGAGGCAAGTTAGTTATCTGGTAAAAACTAATTCCATTCAATGTGTGAAATAAAAAAAAAAGTATTTTTCATTAAATCAATAATGAATGGGACTGTTACTGTGATAACTAATTGGTCAGTGGTTTTCTATAACTGCATGGTGTTGATTAAATCCCAGCATGGAATAAGTTAATGCTGACCCTAGGTGGGGTCCAGCTTCAATAATTACTGGCGAGGATGAGGAGTTCCTTCAGTGATTTGTCTCATGTGGATATTTTGTTTGACCTTCACTTGCGCACTAACTGAATCCCAGTCTGGATTAGCGCTTCTATTTGGCTGATCTAAGGAGTTAAACCCAAGTCTTCAGTGCTGAGGCAGTGTTTGGAGCATTCAACCTTTGACCTTGAGTCAGGCGCATACGGAGACGTCCTTTTCAAGATCAGCAACAAAGAGCTAATTTAGCTAGCCTTCTCTTCATCGGGGAGGTAAGAGAGGATTAATTGGGGAAATTAGCAGAACATGATGACATGGGAAGCTCCATCAAAGCCACGGGGAGAGGCCATTTGCATGAAGTTAACTAGAGAGCGTTTACCAGCAGCCTTGGTCTGCCTCTGTCTTTAATATACCTTTGTTTCACAGATGACTTTTTCAGTCAATCGCTGTGGATATTTGTGTTTCTTTTTACCGGGGTGGGCCAACCAGAAGGTTACAGTCCAAAATATTTAGCTGAGATAAGGGAATATCACACTGAAACCTCAGATGTACTGGAGGTTTTGTGTTATTTATCAGTCTATTAATTATTTTTCACGCAGTTCAGAGCTCGAAATGTTGAACAACAGAATCAAAAAATACTGAAAATGACCACACTGGTTTGCACTGAATTGGAACGAAAAATTATTGAACATGTTTGTTAATTTTATGACTGACTAATCAAATGTTAGAAGTTTTTACTCTACAGAATGCTGCTACTTGAAACCTTATTTAGCATGAAACAATATTCTTTGCAAGTTGCCACGGTGGCATAACTACAGAGTCATTCATCTAATGATTGCTAACATTAGCTGCTGGTCATAGCAGAACTAATGAAGGCGTAGCAGTAAAACCCACGAGTGCAGTGGAGTGAGCAGAATGGGTTTTACTGCAGATGAATTTAACTTTCTCAGTTGTAGGATTGTAGCGTGCAGTAGTTCCTTTACATTAAGCTGCTGTAATACTGTTCCAAAGCTGTGCTGTGAGGGACAATAATGTGGCTGAATGCTGCCTATAGTTGCTGAACAACTATTTGACATTGAACATGAGTCCGGATTACCAGACCCACAGAGACCATTGGATCACTGCATGTAAATGACTGATAACATAATTATCAGTTTGTTTTGCCCCAAAAAATACTGCGTATGCACAAGAGCTTATATCAACTGTGTGGTAGCTCAACGCAAAGATATTTACATGAAGCCAAAGCAGGAAGATTTCTACATGTGGAGCTCACTTTCTGTAAGTCTTAGTAACTCCAGACAGGGCTCATTGTACTGGAATAGGATATATAGTTAGTATTTGGCTGGACCTTGCAGGGGTGTGAAATTGAAGTTTCTGTTAGTCCGCTGGTGTTAACTTGGCATAACGCAGAACCCTAATTAGATGAACACATTCCCACGATGCGCATGCAGCTCTCAGCAGGGGGACACATTTTCTTACAATGTTACTACAACTGTCAATTAGAGGTAAACAAAAGCTGTGGTGAAATATTTAAAATAACTGAATCACAGCCGTGGAGTCACCTCAACGTTATTGAAACCCTCTGCCATAGAGCACAGGCATGGCATTACAAGGGTGGAAAGTGACTGAGCGATCAGTCATATGCAGTCCTTCTGTATCGTTCTGGCTCTGAATCAGAGCCAGCACTTTGTATTTAAATCAGATTTGTTTTGCCAGCGCATAGAGGGAAGATAATAGTGGTCGAACAAAAAGTAGATTGGATTGGATTGGATAAGTCACTTACTCCAGCTATTAGCCAGGAAGGTGACTTGAAAAAAAATATCAAAATAGAAACATCCGGAATCAAATCAAGCTTTTAGAGACCATCAGCAGGTACTCTTTGTCCATTTAAACAGAATCCTGCAGTATCTGAAGCCAGAGGAAGAGCTGCCACCCCCCCCCACACACACACTCATATTCCACAAAATCAATTTCCAAACATGCCTCACCTGCGTTCCTTGAAAAAGACACAGAGCAATGCAGAGATGAAAGGGGGATTCACTCTGCTTTTTTTACGCTGTTATATGCAGGCATTTATTGAAGTGATGTAAATGATGTAAAAGGTATTGCCATTACCCAGTGTTTGAGGGAGAAAGCTCTGTGAAATGCGCTCGTTGTTTGACTTTAATGTTAACACAGAGGAGAGAGATAATTTCAGTGAACAGTTGACAGTCCACTTGCACCAGAATCTTGAATGGCCTCTACATTCAAAGAAGCCATCATTTCCACTGGATAATGTGCATATAAATATGCTGGTAATTGTATACCTGCGGTAGAGATAATCACAGAAATGTGATGAAAAGACAGCACTGGCTGAGTATGCGTTTCCTTATATACTGTAACTATCACTAAACAGACCAACCATCCATCCATTCATACTGGGGTGGTTCATAAATAAATGAAAATTACCTTCTATCTACTCATCCCCATGCCAGTGGAGCTGATGTGGTGGCATACAGTATATCCATGTCTTATCCATGCCATATTGCACTTTGTCAGTTTGTGGTTTTGATTCTGGTTTTTGGGGCCAGGAAGAGAACCAATTTTGGGTTGCTTTTATGCTGCGCTCCCACCCTCGACCGGAGCGTTAAAACATATGAAAAAGGACTCACCTGTTGCTTCAATTGTTTTAGATTTGGCTGCAACACTGTTTACCCCTGAGACTCCAGATGTGATTTGTGGACTCAAACACTTGATATTTCTGAGAACTCTCACTTTAACCTTTGAGGGTTGCAGAAAGAGCTGGAGGCACTCCCAGCTGACATTGGGCGAGAGGTGGGATACACCATGCACAGGTCACCAGTGAATAACTGGGCCATCACATCGAGAAAACCAACCATTCACAACTGCATAATAACCTCTCCCCAGCCTGTATGTTGGAGGAAAGCGCGCATACTGGGAGAACATGCAAGCTCCACACAGACTTCTCCCTGTGGTAACCACTTTATCTGGAGAAGTAAGAAAGTAGAGAAAGTAATAACAACAACAAACAACAAAAGAAAAAAAAAAAAAAAAAACAGTAAAGAAAAAAAAAAAAAAAAAAAAAAAACAGTAAAGTTTGTGGAATGTTGATTCTGTCCTCCAGTGATATTGAGCGTGACTGTCAGACCCTCCCTCTGCGCTTTGTAACATCACGGGTCATTAACGGCTACAAATGCCAGGGCTACCATGGAGTCCTCTGTCACTGACCTTCCTGTGAGCTCTCTGTTATCTCCATCCGTCACCTCATGTCAAGCAACGTGGCGGCCTGTCCACTGATTAAGACAGACCCCCCCCCAACTAATACGGAAAAAGAATGAGAGAGAATGAAAGGTCTCTCAAAGACAAACTTAAAAGGAGGTGCCCCCAAGCTTAGTGAAGATGATATTAGGAAGCGCAGCTTAATTATGAGAGCAAACCTTTGTGGATGGCCCCAAGATATTCATTTTAGGAATTAATTTGTCACATAAAGAGATCATCAAATCTAAACAGCCCTATGGCATATTAGGTCTTATCCACACAGCAGGCGGATATTGCCGCAGGATTTTCATCTCAGCACTTTTTGGTGACGGATATCAGTCCAGAAAATCAAAGACCGATCAAAACGCGTTTGAACTGATTAGAGATTAACAGCTTTTTGCATGAAGTCATTGACAGTGTCAAGTATGTGCAAAAAAAGAAACCCAGCCAGCCTGCAACAAAAGAATACATTAAGATTGGCTGACTGATCGTACTTCCAAGTGCACTGACCTTGAGCAAGTTCTGGATGAGCCTCTGTAAGTTCTGATGCAACAGCAATTAACAATTCCATCATTGTCATGCCTTGTCTGCAATGAGCGTGGGTAGCATTTGGTTAGGACAATTGGAACTTTTACTGCCTCTAAGCTAGACATCGGCTGTCAGTTGGATAAGATTTTCAGATAATGTGACTATGTTGTAGTGTTGGTGAATTAAGGTTTTTGTGATTTTTGTATAATCGTGATGAATGTCAACTTATTGGTTGACATCAAATGAAAAGGGAAGGGGTCAAGAGAGTGAGTAGTTTTTTTTTTCCAAATTGTACGGCCACCTGATGAGCCTAGACTCATGTGGAAGAGGCCCTCCAAATACTTTTATGAAGTTTTAACTATTTCACCTTGGCTCTGCAAATTAGCCCTGGAATAAATAGGCTCCATTGCTGAATGCTCCTTTCTCCCATCGCAACCTTGAGCTTCCTTCACTGGAGACTTGGACAATAATGAATGTGCGTTGGCCAAAGGAAAGTATGCTGAAGTCTTTTTCAAATGCCATGACATCATTTGCTAATATCATGTTGACATCTCTCCTGACCTATTTTATTTGCCTTGTAGCTTGGAATACCTGGTTTGTCTTTAGACTCAAATTATAAGAGCCCACAGGGAAATATAGACCTACAGTGCATTCTAATTTTAAGCATATGCTAATATATATGCACAGTGCTCTTGTCTGCTTCCCTTCATATCATTATGACCTTGTTCAGAGAAAGACAGATGGAGAAAGAAAGGTTGCAATACACAGGAAAAAGAGGGCAAGTTAAAAAGGTTGTGAACAGAGTCCAAATTAAAGGGCAAGTTCTGAATCTGTCATTACTGGTGTAGGTGACAGTGTGGGTATGGATAAGACAACCAGTGTTTCAGCACCAAGGCCCCACTGTGAAGCAGAGTGAATCCAATACGATGGGAATAGGGGACACTCCACTCTCTACTTCCAGGTTTTTATCGCCGCCTTGATAATGCTTATTTAACATTATAATGAAATGCCAGCTGTGCACGTCAGGCCATATTTTGGCCCAACATGTTCACTTTTCACTGCCTTAGTTAAAAACAGCAATGCGACTTTTATACACTGACCACTCCTCATTTTAAGATCAAGAGCATTTTCCTATCAGTGCAGCCGCTGGAGGGAAAATTACAGCTGTGTCAGTCTGAAACTTGCAAAGACATATTTGGTGCTCTGGTCTGCTTTGTGCCGGAGAGATAGGGCCCATCAACTTCAACTTTAACAAGATAATCAATGTTATTAATTTCACATGTCAGTGCTTTTAAGTGGGTGTCTCATCAGTTAATGCACTGTATTTATTATGGTGTATATAATTAGTGTGTAGAACTTGGCTTTGTCTGTCGCACACATTGTGCGGCCTGTGGACTATAACTTTTTCTCCTGTACAATTTTGGTGGTATTTTCTTGAAGAAGTGACAAAATGTCTTCTGGAGCCGCCCCGACTGAGGATGAACAAATGTGTGCGAATGTTTCTCTGGATACATTTACTTCAAATAGCAAGGACCACTGTGTTAGCAACAACATCGGAACACACACACACACACACACATACACCCTCAGAGCTGTGGTCATTGCTGTACACATGCATGCCTCACCATGTGTGTGATATCATGGTATCATGCTGCTTTCCCCAGATTACTAGTATATCGAAGTGTAGCCGTAGGCATCTATGTTGGTGTGTTACACGGTGTGTGTGTGGGTGTGTGGGTGTGTCCTGGCACATATCACAGTCTGCAGCAGTAGTAGTGCAATAAAAGGTCTCTGAGGTATCTTATTATTACAAACTGGTCAACTTAAGTTTTACTTACAAGCCACTCCACAGTTTTCAATCATATCACAAAACCTTACACAGTAAATGGAGCTTGTTCAGGTGTTGCCACATGAACATGTGTTGCAACACAAGTATGACATAATTTCCCTATATAACAGAGCCGACAAAAGAAATCGAAGTTGGCTTGGTAGGGGTCAGGACATCAATACAATTTCTTGACATCCGGCTATGCTAGTGATTTATTGGTTTCCCTGTAAACACACACAGACACACACACTTCTGAGCAATCTAATAAGCCAGGTAGTGCCATGGCTGAACTCATATTGTTGATTTATTGGATATACAAAAGTCTATAGAGACATCAGCAAGACAAGGTATGTAATCTGAAAGAAACAGACAGTCAGTTAGGCTAATGCATCAGTTCTCACATCACCCATCAATACATGAATCCTGCCGTGCAAACTCAAAGTGACAGCACCTGTCATAGTTCACATCGTCAGAAGTGGTCAGTTTTGTTTTTCTTTTCGAATAACTCGATAAACTTGTTTTTGATAGATGTTTTCGTTCTCAAGACATAGGGTTTGTACCAGGAACAGTGTGTATATGATTAAACTTACATTTTATAAAAGTAAAAATATAAACCCTTGCACCGGACAGTTTCCTTTTACTTGTCCATGGGTCTCTTTTCCACTCAAGCTATAATTGTCATGAGACAGTGATTTGTGTCCTGATGGGTGTCAATGAGCTCTGCTGTTGTCTTTTGAATCTGTTGCCCCCACACCCCCCGCCGCCCCCTACACGTCTGTGATGAGCTCTGCTGTGTTTGTTTGCAGATGACTCTTCAAAAACATATGTCACAGCCACTTGACCTGTTGAGAATGTTGAAGTCGGCATGCCATCAAACTTGCCAGTGTCCTGTTGGTCCAAGTCTGTTACCACGTCTATTTGCCACCAAATTTTCATCACGGCAACAGCCAAAGATGACAGCCAAAGAAGGCTGAGGAGCTGATGGTCTCACCATCCACCATGAGGAGCTGAAACTATGAAAAGTGATCACAAGGCACTCCAAATAAATATTGTGAATGATGTCAAATTCCTCTTCAGTGTACTTCAGTATATTCCCTGGTCAGACTATATGAAATACTGCATATATAATGAATTTCCATTCTTTATGAAAACAGCAAAGGATTGGACATGTATCTCCACATTTTAAAGGTGTATTCCTCTGGATATGGGATGTGACAGAGGTATTGGAACTCCTTTCCAGGAATGTCAGCAACAGCCATTTGCCAAGTAGCGGCATGCCCCAGAGGCGAGCGAGTGTCACTGATTGAGCTATTACCAGACAAGTACCCACCAAGGCTTCTCCCTGGCCATCTCCACCTCAACAAGCAGCCAGCATCCGTAGCTGTCGGTTCAGCTTGTCACGCACTCCCGACATTCCTTTGATCCAAGTGGCAATCACAATGCTAATCAGGGTCAGATTAGAGAAGAGATTCCTTGTGGGAAAGGTTGACAAAACCTCTGTGGTTGTTCCTCACATCTACATGGAAGCAGCAGCAGTGTAGTCAGATCAACCGTACATGCCGGATACAATTGGCTCGTTCTCTGGCTTGCCCATATGTTGTCTTCTGATGGAAAAATTCTGCAGATTATTACCACATGGCAGTCTAATTACGGCACACACATGTAGAAGAGTACCCCCCTGCTATGAACCCTTTGGTACGTCTGCTTTTAAAGCCTTGTGTCATGTACAGTAGCTTCTAATGCTTTTATGTCTTTCCAGTTGCAGGCTTATCCTGCACTGGTGATGTATTTCTAATCTCAACATGGAGCTATATTTAACTAATAATGGAACAAACTTTCTTTTTCTATCAAATTGTGTTCCTCCTCAACAGTATCCCTTACACAATCCATACAAATGATCCCTCCTCACCGCTTTCTGTCTTATCTCTCCCCCTTGTTTCTTCTGTTTCTTATCAGCTAAATTTATTCCGACTCCCCCCCATCTCTAACCCATCTCTATTTCTACCAATTTCTCCCCTTCCCTGCCAGCTTCTTAAGAAATCATCCTACCTTTCCCATGTCCCATTTTACTTTACTGAGAGTGCCACCATAATTTATTATTCCATTCTTTTCCCTCAGTGCATCAGTATTTTCCAAATTAAGTGTCTGTTTGATCTCCATACACGCTTTGGAACACCTCCGCCCCCTCAATACATTTGTACAAATTGCAAAGGGCTGTGTCCAATAATTTTGACAATCCCATTGCCTTCTTCACACAGCAGTTTGCTTTAGTGAAGAGCCTGTTTGAAGAGGCCGTTTCCCCATTTGCACAATGCGGTGTCTTTCACCCCTTGTGGCTGCAGTCCTTTGCCTTCTTCAAAACGGCTATAAACCTTTTCACCTATTTGGGCACCACTATGCAGTACGTTTGAGGCTTACTCCTGCTTTTATCCCTGAGCATATTTACTCAGTCCACGCTCTCTTCAACAGCTTCGTCTTTTCTCCTTTTCCTCTGATGCTCTCACCATTCTTCCCATTTGTCTCCAGCCTTTCTTTGCCCCGATGTGTGTGAGTGAGAGAGAGTGTGGGTATTTACATCTCTGGCTACCTGCCAGTTCCTGAACTTGCATCTCGGCTGCGAGGGTCTCTGCGGTCAGCTGATCAAACATCCCACAGGTCAAGAGTAAGGAATGATATTGGTGTTACAAACCATCATCATGCTGGGACTTGTCCCCCTGGGCCACCACTGCTCTCATTCAGTGGGCTGTGATGTGTGTGGCTGTGTGAATGCAAATAGAAAATTCATGCCAATTTGTATGTGACTCTACAGCTTTGATGTTAACCATGATAACAAGTTCCAATTAAAGGGACTGCCGTTTGAACAAAGGCGGCATGTCAGCTGCATTTACACTAACGTCAGATTGTGACAAGAAGACAGATACTGACGTGTCTGTTCCCCTGCAGTGTTTACTACTGAGTCTGCCTCCATCACTGCTAATACAGTATTCAAATTGTCCCCCGCTAGCGCTCGGTCATCATTCTGCCCAAATCCAAAACAATATGTGACAGACTGAAGGGCTACAAGTGAAAGTCTAATTGGAGAAACTGTTACTTACGAGGGACAGATTGAGAACTAGAATAACGTTAGTCACCAGCCCCTCTCCAGTGTGTCACGCTATCATAGAGCCAGCAGGGTCCAAGCTCTGAAAGCCAACCATTAGCAACCATTATTAAGTAAGACTGCTGTAACTGAAGGGATGCAGACATGCCCAAGTTTTCATTTGTCACGACCAATATTCTGTTCTCTCGGCAAGAGAGATTAGTCTAATGTTTCCACTTAATTTCCCATCCTTCCTTCAACACTCTTATCTTATGATCCCTCCGTCTTAAATCCTCACTATGATTTCCAACCCCCCCCCCCCCCCCCCCCCCCCCCCCCCCCCCTAACCCCCCCCTTTTGTTCCCCCCCCCCCCCCCCCCCCCCCTTCACAGATGCTGGCCAGAGATAGCTGTCCAGCCAGGGACAAGTTAGCTGGTCATGAATATCTTCAAAGTCATGAAAGTCAGAGCACTGCTAATATGCTAGCTGTGAATCTCCACTATGCTCTTTTTTTTGGCTCTTTCCATCGCTGCAGCCTCTTCAGTTTTCTCCCTGTTTGCTTCATGCCAGTGAAGTGAAGGGGATGGCATGATGTCTAGTGAATTATTCAGATCCAGGGAGCTAAAGCTGAGGCTGCTGCAGCATCTGAGGCCTTTGACTGGATGCCCCGAGGGGCACGCTCAAATCAGCATGACCCTTCTCTCTGCCATACACTAATGCACATGCACTTACACAGCCCCACACAGGGACATATTAACTTACTCACAGGGGCATGTATACGTGGAGGAGCAGGAGAGCTACTGGTAAAATGAAACTGTGATTTTCAGGGTAAGAAAAAAATATATATATATCACTGCTCATATTGTATAAGCGTATGCAAACATATTTAGCCGACAGGTGTGGGAACTAGTTGGATAAAAGCCTTTGTAGTACTCTCAACAAACTGTGATACTCACTTGAATCCACATGGAAGTGTTGAAAGAGGAAAGAACACAGTGAACATTCTGGAGTTCCAGGAATATTATCAGGTATGGACATGAAATCTGACCTACTTAGGACACAACAGTGTGTCATAAAATTCCGTCAAATGTGTTTATATTCAAGGAAAGTATGTATCTGGTGTTAAGCCAGTCTATTCCTCATTATCCATATATTCTTTTTACTTTGAAAAGAAAACAGGTTATGGAATTGTAAAATTTACAGCTAGCATGCTTGTAGAGGACAGCAACACTTCAAGGTCCCTCCTCCAATCAATGTTAAATTCAGTGCTATCTTGCCACTGTGTCTTTTTAGGCAGCAAATAGTATTACAAGAGAAAAAGTTATGTATTAATCATAATAATGACATCACATACCCAATGATGATTATTGTTGGAATGGATTTATATGATAGCACATATGGTTAATTGCTATGCAGAAATTTGTCATGCTAGAGGAAACATAAGGGTCTTCTCTTTGGAGCATAATCATATCCAGAACAAAAGTCAAACAAATATCCATAATTAGACAGGTTGGCCAAGCTTTTAACAGAGAGTTTGATAAACAGAATGTGCAGCAATTCTGTGAAGTAAATGAAAAAGATGAACCTGCCCATTTTAACAAGCTTCACCAGCGGCCAAGTGGTGCTGGATGATGCTAACAGAGAACCCAGCTCTGGTAAGGCTCTATGTCAGGAGTTTTCCAATGTGATGAATGAATAATATGGCATTATAGTCATTAGATTTGAATAATCAGATATACCAACACCACACACTTCAGATGTTCCAGATTGGGACTGACACCTATTTGATTGAATTACACACCTCCTTTGTCACTATCAAGGTCTGGCATTGTGTAATTGTGTAGTATTTAATCTAATCTGCCCTGCCATTTGTTTATGTCCCACTGAAGCCACTCGTACCTCATGTGTCCGATGCATTTTTTAAAAAATCTGATTTAAAAACGAAGAGATACATCGATCATCCAGTTCAGGCAGTGACACCTGAAAGATATAGTCTCTTGTGCTTTTCAGCTGTGGTCCTAGTTACCAGTATTTGACTGGCCAAATGGTGAAATGAAAAAAGTCAATGAAATGTATTGCAATGTTTAATAGCAGTAGATTGGTCAGCAGGCAAACATACCTTCTGTGGCTCAACAGGATGGCAAGAAATGCAGCAGCACAGCAGGTAGCTTGAACATTGCTAGCAGCAACAATTCCAGTGCAATTTTACCTGCAAGCAGACATGCCTAGCATGAAGAAAAGAAAGATGATGATAATAGTGGAAGACAGTAAGGGAAAGAAGAGATGCAGAGGATATGGGTGCAGTTGGACTCAAATCTGGGCTGAGCTTTGTATAAAAATAAAGTCAGTGGTCCAGAAGCTGAGTTTATTAAAGGGACCAAAAAAACGATGGAAAGCAACAGGTGGCCCTTCATTTATATCTAAAGCCTGATCAAGCCTCTCTTGGCTGTTTACCCAGCCTCTGACTTCAGAATGTCCGGACACGGCTTGGTGTGGTGGCTTCTGGTCTGAGTGCAGGAGAAACAGGTAAGGCAGAGGGAAGCAGGGGAACTTACTACTTGTTGCAGAGACCACAGGGCAGAGACAGTCGGGAATCTGGCTCTGCTGAGGCGTGCTTGACCTGAAATAGGCCGAGGGTAATGAGGGGAGTGGAACCAGGTGTGTGTGGCTGGAGAGGAGGAGCCCAGGTGTGCTGATTGCTGACATGACATGGTGATGTCACCGTAACACCTTTGGCTTGTGCAGTAATCTGCTTTTTTTCAGTAAACCCCACCAACAACCCACCTGACAAAAGCACACTGCTGTGTATAGTGACTAAAATATCCATTAGTTTGTGTTTTTCCCATTAGTGCTTTTATAATAATGTTCTGCTTCAGAACCCATGCTGTACTCATGTTGCGTAACTGGGAGTCTTGCCAACATCCACACTGTGGAGAACTTTAAAATCCCACAATCTCTCCTTAACTGTTGGTGTCGTGATATGTATCAAGTTAATTATAATTATGTCAGAGTTCCAAATTGATCGTTAGTAATTTTGTAAAAACAAATCTAATTTATTTCCCTTTTATCAGGTGATGCCAGAGCTAACTTAACATCAATCAATGCAATTATATAATATAAATATTTTAATATCAATCTTGTTATGGTGGTCACATTTAATATGAAGGCATGGATGCTCAAGGTCCAATAGTGCTGATAATTCATGTGTTAAGCCAATAAATGAGGTAATGCAAGCCCTGTGTATTTTGATAGATGCTCCAAGTGCTGGCAAAAGATTTTACTGCTTTCTGTGTGCCTAAATATTTTGGCATATGACTACTGTGAACCCCACAGCTGAGCAAGTGACTGCTTCCGATGTGAAATGAGCACCGTTCTCGTGGTCATGATAAGTAAGGGTGTAGTTTACTCTGGGCTCAATTGTCATGGCAGATGCTTGTATTTATGGCCCCCTTCTGTTTAGGTTTTATGCATCAATAAAAAAAATGGAAAAGGCAACCAAATGATTGGCTGACATAACTACAGCTGAGCAGTTGTTTCAGCACCATGGATAGCACTCACTGCCGTAATGTGCTGGAATAGAGGAGGAGGAGGAGGATGACAGGCAGACAGCACATGTCACTCTCTCAGCCTGTTTGCTTTCCCTGGTTGTAAATACAACTTTTGGCCCTGATTCTATTTTCCAGCCGCTACAGCAATAAATCCAGACAGAAGGGGAACGACAGTGGAGTAGAGGGACAGAGAGTGAGAGCTGCGACCCACTGTCACTATGTGCCTCTCACTGCTGATTCTGGGGCCCATAATTGTGGATTCTGTGAATAAATAACAGTGTTAGTGGTGGTTATTATTTTTTTTTTTCTAACCAGAACCTAGGAGTGGTCCAATGTGCTACAGGCGCTCAGGATTTTAATTTAATAAGTTGTGTGAATTTTTCCCTCTCCACAGAATTGCCAGAGCTGCACTGAGGAACTGTGTGTCAGAGCTGTGGTGAGCTTTATCAATTACTTACTCTCAGAAAAAAAGAAAAAAAAATAGCTTGGACAACATATTAGTGTGAGTAATTGTCTTTGAGGATTGGAATAATTTGGTGCATTTTCCTTTTGTAAATCTGCCCACTTGTCATGTAATGAGCAGGAAAGTGTGGGCTGCTGAAGAAAACCTGTAATAATGATGTATTAATGAGAGCGAGAGCAGCTGCTGACTGACACACTGTTTACCTTGTGTTTCCTCTAATGCACCAACACCCAGCTTACCCCCCTCCAACATACCCGCAGGCAGGACTTAGTTCACAGATGCACACTCGCACACACACACCCATACAAACACACAAACTCTGGCAGAGTGTCTGAATCAGTCGGAGTGAATGACAGGGATGGATAAACAAGTTTTTTTTTTTAAACTCCTTAAGCCTCTCTTTAGGGTCAGGAACAGAAAGGAAGGAGAAGTTGGTAAGAGAGATTCACAAAGGCTCTTGAATAAGTTTAAGTAGCACCCGTAATTATTTTGATAGTAAGAGGAAAGCACATAAATAAGCTCAGTAAACACACAAATTCTCTGCTGGCAGTCAATAAGTAAATCTACTACAGTAACTTTTTGCATATTTTCATCTCCTTTACCTCCTCTATCCAACCCCTTCCAGTGTTTGGCCCAAAAGCTCCATTTTAATCTATTACCCTAAGAAGAAGGACAATATTTTTAACTTGACAGAGTAGGACGGAGGGAAAATAGAAAAAAAAAAAAAAAAAAAACCCAAAACATCTCCTTTTATTGACGCTGCTGAGTTTCACTTGGACCCTTTAGCTATGATACACACACAAGTGCATAAAAGAAGACAGAAATTTGTCTCTCTGTGGACCCACAGCCCCAGGAGATGAAGAGTGGATTCCCTCTCTGCTGTCGATTTTTCCTCGCCTGCTTTCTTTATTTGTCTTCCAGGCCAAGATGCTTTCATTTCCTGTTGGCTCTCACACTTTATAGAACATGAGAGATGTTTTCTTTAGCCCTCGCAGATAATGTGGGGATGCTATCTGTGGTGGGTGGTTGGCAACCAGGCGGAAGTTGTGGAGCTCCTGGGTGCAAAAGTTGGGAGCTGTATCCCCGCTTCTCGCTGTCAGGTAGGTTGGCTACAAAGTCACAAATACCCTCTGTCAGCTACGTGAAGGTTCCCAGTGCTTTCTTGCAGGGCATATCATCTGCTGTGCATCTTCCACCAGGGAGAGAAGGCACAGAGGGGAAATCACTTCTTTTAATCAGAGTTATAAATCTGCTGCAGCCTCCAGTTGCTATCTCGCCTCCCATCGTACACCATACCTCTTCAGCGAGGCCTCGAAGACGTTAGATTAGAGCGGAGGCATATCAGATGCGCAGCAACCCCAGGACACAGATTTTATATGTTTCACCCAAGAACAGAATCCCAGAGATCCAGGCGAAGTAGCTCTGAATCTGGTTTCATTTCACACTCGGTGCAACCTGGATTTTCATCTGTGGTATAATTTATTCCAACAAACTCCACTGATCTTTTCAAGAATGTTGTATTCAATTGGATACACATAATTGTATTTTACATATAGTGTGAAAAGTACCCAGAACAAAGGCTGTTTTACAAGATAGATACAAGAAATCATGTAGACATCGTGTAGACAGCCTCTTACTGTCTATGCTTAGTTGTAACTGTGGAATTTAATACATATAATTACAGATGTCATTGACTGGATGGAATGGATAGATTATTTTTCACAAATTCATATATTTTGATTTTACAATGTTGTAATAACAAATTAATTATACATAGTTTTAAAGTTTTAAATTAAAAAAATATCCCCTTTGCAGAAGACGAATGGCTATTCATTGTCTTTTTTCAGTAATATACTATATATCATCTATAAACATAAAGAGTGAAATAAAGGAAAGATACATTTCAGACTGAGATCCTTTCCAACAACAGAGAAAGGAGAAAAACAAGAACAACCATTCAGCAACACACACACTCATGCATATATATATAAAAAAAAAAATCACTGAGAGACATCGCTGAGATGGATCAGAAACAAAAGTCTGTTCCAGAATCAGACACACACCATGAACTCAGAATCTAGTGTGCTGAGCAAATGGAACACAGCATCATCCTCGCTCTGTTTTCCTTCCTCTTTAATGGTCTCTACTAAAACATGAACTATACACCGTCAAAATAGAATTAAATCTGCAACTCGTCCACAAAATTGTTTTAATTGGGTATTACAATTATGTTTTTGCCCCTGATTTTATGAATTTAACCAAACAGTAATAGTTTTCTCCAACTTTGCTGTGAAAACCAGTGCTGAAGCTCCCTGGATCTTAATGGCTCCCCTTACAATCATCCCTGTGCAGTCAGCTGAAATTGGTGCCATAGAGATACGGGTTACAAAAATGTAATTTCTCTCTTCTCCTTGAGGCCCAATTAAGAGTTTGCCTGCAACCCTCAGAGTCCAGTCCACTGATACAGGATAAAAAAAAACAAAATAGTTATATGATTAATTACCTCTAAACTGCTGGAAAAACAACAACAAACCCTGGACAAACCATCTAGAAACAACATAATTGGGGATCGAGATTGTGGATAGCTTGATGTGGTGTGCAATGCACCATTCTCTATGATGTTCTGCTGTCTCGCTATGAAATATTAATGCCCATTGTGTGTTTCTCCAGCTGAATGCTTTGTGCCCCAACATTTGCATTAGAGCAGTTATTGCATTTCAGCCTCTTCAAAAGCAAACTGTGATGACTTCATGTTGTTGGCGGAAGAAACAATACATCTTTGTTGGACCTCATTAAATACAGACACATTCTGTTTTTGTATTATCAGCATTCTGTTCCGTGTCTGCCTGTCTCTCACTTAAGAGACGGAGCAGGTTAATCAAAACACAGGCACACACACACACAGCATTTATATCTCGGAGTGAGAGTGTGTGCAGCGGTCGAGAGAGGCTATCGAGCAGCCTGTCATAACAAGTGAGGATCACACCCGTTGCTGCGATGAAAGCAGTAATAAAGAATAGCCACTGGCTTTATCTTTCACGATGTCTGTGACATATGTTAGAGGATGAAGCATTCTCTCTCTTTTTTCACACACACACACACACACCCATATTCATTGACACGCACACGAGTAACACGCAGCATATCAATACAGGAACAGCTTGCTGGCGCGCTCCGCCTCACGACGCCGCAGCATGTTGGGAAATGCTGTCCACAGGGTGTGTGTGTGTGTGTGTGTGTGTGTGGGTGCATGTGTATGAATCTGCAGAACACAAACAGATGTTCAAAATGCTTTTGGAAATCTCTGGCTGTTTCCCTAACCTCCGTATCTTTCCATCTCCCTCTCTGTTGTTCTCTTTATTAACTTTCTTCCTCTCTCCCTCTTTTTGACACAGTGAAAAAAGGAAGAAATCATTGCTTATCTTGCTACCAACTCCCCCTTAATCTCTTCCACCCACCCCCCCCTTAACCCCCCCCCCCCCCCACACACACACTCACGCACACAAAACCACCCCCTCCCTCATCCACCCCGGGGGCTTGTTATGGTGTTGCGCACGCCAATGACAGATAACGACTGGGCTAATGAATTTCTAAACTAATCTATATTTGTACACAGTTCACAAGGGGCCAAGCAGGCAGAAGGAGAGAGAAGGGGGAGAGAAAGAGAGCGGGGGGGGTAGGAGGGGCAGTCAATCTACATGAATGGAAGTGAAAGGGAAGGCGAGGGGGTGAAATAAGCGGTCCGATTAACAGAGTCACGACAGAGGCTTGAGCTAAATATGGGCATCATTTTTTCGGGTCTGAACTCAGTGAATTATTGGTACCGTCACGTAGAAACCGGCAATGAAGCCTGGCCAAGCTTCTCCTCCAGAGCTGCGGCCCCATCTACAGGAGCCTGACATGGCACGTGTCCAGCTAAGTGCTGTTACAGGAAGGCTTTGCCACAGAAATTGTCCAGTGTCCCAAATGTTTTCCAAAAAAATGTTGAGAGGGTTCTAAAAGAGAGGCCTGCTCGAATCATTCTACATTGGGGACCTGAAACAACACCTGAGGCCGTAGAACTGCTAATTGATTCTGAATTCACTTCCCATCCAAAAATATTCACTGAGCTAAGGCCTGGATCATTTTACAGATGTGTTTTCTAAAACATGTTTGACTGCACCAACGTCAGCAGCTCTGTTGGGAATTTCATTGCTGGACTTGACTCAACATATACCTGTTAACATAAGGAAATGAACAGCCAGTAGTCATGGTACAATAACTCGGACGTGCTGATCCAAAGAGCACATGTAATAAAACTGCAAATCTTGTCAAGATTTGAGAACGGTGGACCGTAAAGGCAGAGCACAAAGGCTGATGAAATATTCAAAAAGGAGAGATAACTAGCTGGAGTGCTGGTAACAGAGTCGAGGAATCAGAGTGCAGGAGTAGGAGTCTTCTTTGAGTAGGGAGCAGCTTGTCAGGTAACACAGACCTGGGGATCAAGCCTGGTAAGTTTTCCAGCAGAGTCCAAACTTCTTGAACAGAGCAGGACAGGTGGCGGCGGAGGGGTGGCTGAAGGTGGCAGGTATTGGTTGTGAAGCAGGGGATCCTAGGAACAGGTAGACAGGTATTAGAACAGAGACCAAGCAGGAGAAAATAGAAAAAAAATCCAGAGCGCCAGAGAGTGTAGCCACTTATTGAGTGCGACGATCTGCCGGAGTCTTGTGCATTGAACTTGTCGTCATACTGCCTCTGGCTTGTTGAGCTGATGAGGTGATTTGTCTCAGGCACACAGGTGAATTAAAGAGGGAACAAGTCTCACGCAGACAATACGAATAAAAAACAAACAACAAGGAGGAGGAAAATGCAGCAAGGAGGCAAAAGGGAAACAGAGCAGGAGGAAGTGATCAAGGCAAACTATATTAGTCAAATTGCATCATGAAAACATTGAGATCCAGAGTTAAGGTTTCACCCAAACGGGAAATAAATCCCAGGATATCTTGCTCTCTGCTCAAAATGCCATACGAGTCCTCCAACAACACAATTTCCTTTTCACTTTCCATAATTCTCTCACCCTCCCATACATGTGACATGGGCCCAAGGGCCCCAAAATATGAAAGCTAGCAATTTTCTGTTTCCTTCATTTTCCATATAAAGGTATTTATATTTAAGTCTGGAGCTCACTTCACTATTCACCACTTGCTGTCTACACAGCTCACGTCTGTAATCAGAAACCAGGTGATGCAATCTCTTACTTTCCAGATTCAACTTGTTTCCTTTCAAGGTTGGATGGGTGTGGGCAGAAAAACTCAACTTTATAACATTACACTATAGTTTAGTCTGTGTGGGATGATTTTTATACCCAAGCCAATGGAGGCGCCTCTGTGTTCTTGTCTGGTTCTAACACTCCACTCTCACTCTTGAAGTTTACATGGCTATTTTTTTTGGGACCCCAACACATTTTAATTGATCTGTTGGACTACTCCTCTTATGAAGCTGGCAATGAAGGCAGTAGCTTGTGACAAAAATCGTTCACCCCTGGCAATGGTGCATGAGGCTCCTACCTCTTACCTAATGTCTTCATGCTGATGGTATAGCGTTCCGTTGCTCCACTTTCTACACAGTTCCCCCTGGGCCTCTCCAAACTTTGCTCAACCTTCTTCCATGCTTTCAGTGCAATTCACCACTTGGATGCACAACATTAGAGAGTTGATTTATGTTTTTCATTTCCCCATTGGAATTCTAAATTCATGTGGATTTGATGGACAGAACTGCAGGCTCTGACACACACCATCACCGAAGCATCTGATGGACTCACTCAGCGAAGTCTACAGCTGTTATATTTTAAATTATAATGCAATCTGGAAGAGAATATGATATCAACCCAAGTTTACCAAGTCTTATTAAATGAACTCTGTTTGGCATAACTTGCAAGAGCTTTTGTCTTCATGATTAAACTGGCTCCCTCTTTCAGCCTGTGACAGTTTAGCTGATGGAGAACGAGGAAGTGCATGAAAGGGCTCGAAGAAAAAACTTTCCCCAACAACTTCGTATGCTTTGTTCTTGGGTTGATTGCCTGGCTTCCTTCTAAATGCTAAATCGACTATATTGTTATGCTGCCTTTCCAACTATTGACCACTCACTGTAGAAGTTATCATTACCCACACACGCACGCATATAGCAACTTTATACAAAGCACTTTTCATAGTTTTTCATGAATTATATATTGCATTATTTATCACATTCTTTCAATGAAAGTCAGTATCTTACTAATGGAAACTTAAGAACAAGAGGTGTGTATTGGGCTGTTAAATAGAATCTTGGTGTCCATGTTGACTTACAGTGAAACTGAGAAAGCAGGCTTGCCATTGTGCAACAAACGGCTTTGAGGATAAAAGAGAAGAATGCGAGTCCATACGGTGCCTGTACGAGCAGGCAGTCGTGGAACAAGCAACAAAAATCATTTCCGACTCATAACATCCCCTCCCCTCTGGCTGCGAGTTCTCATGGTGCCAAAGTGCAAATCAAACCGCTCGAATCTATTGTTTGTCTCAGCCTCCATCAAGTTGCTGCACTCTAATGCTAAACCTTAATGCAGTAGAGCACTGCACAAGGCACTGTATAAACAGGCACTTTAGCACTTAGCACTTTAATGCTTAAGGATGTCTTCACAGACCATTGTGTGTCACTGTCAGACGTATAGTCAAACGTCTCTTTAATGTTCCTAAGATGGTTTTTATAATGTTTTTTTTTTTTTTTTTTTGAAGCAACTGTCCAGCGTTTTGTCTAATGCCTCTTATGTTAAGTACCATAGAACTGGACCCAAGACAAATGTCCCCTCAGGAACAATAAACTCACCATCACATGGGCCGTCTGCTGCACTAAAACTGCCTCTCCTTCACCGGCTACTGCCTCTTACCACTTACTCATCACAGCCACAGCCACACGACTGCGCATACTTACCTCATCACATATATATATGCAATCTGCATTCCATTAACCTTTTTGTCTATAGAGTCTGCAACTTACTCTGTGCTGGTTGCCAGTTCATTTTGTTTTGTTTCATGTCGATACCAGCATTTCCATGCCATGTCCTTGAACCTGTCGAGTTGCCAGGTTTTGGGGTTTTTTTTGCCCTCACCTCCTCTAACTTCTCTTATGTCTTTTGCACAACACCTTATGTTAATTCTTTAAGTCTTGTGATTTTTGCATTTCTGTTGCTGTCAAAGGTGTGCAAAGACAATAATGTTAAATTAACCAAATCTAAATGTATCATATTACAAAAATAAAAAAACAAAAACAAATACTGCCTTTTTTCGTTGTCAATAACAAAACAAAAACCATTCCACTATTCCCTCTATCAAGGATCTGAGGTTATGTTGTTCTTTGTTTTCTTAGAGAAATAAATATCATCAATAGCCTGTGGTCCAGGCAGACTTTCCAAACAAACCAAATGCCAATCATCCAATTAAATGATTTTTTTTTTCTTGGCTGCCACAAATAGATACAGTCTTGTTTCCATCTCAAATCCTGTTTTATGGCTTTCTTACTGTGGATAAGCCATGCTGTGAACGGCTGCGATCAGCTGCACAGCGCTGGCTCAGTGCTACGCTGCACAGCAAGGTATTTTACCTTTGCTGCCAAAAAAGCTCCACAAACTTGGTGATACACACCTCACTCATGTTCTACTACTTCTCCATACTAACAGCATCCCAATGGTTTTCCATTGGGATGCTTTTAGGGTGAAGTAGCCGCAGCGGGAATGGTATGGTGTGTAACAACAAAGCCCTGACGCAGCTCTGAACTTGCAGTAAACAGGAGAACATTTCCGAACCATCACAACAAACAAGAGGAGTAAAACTCATCTCTAATGCACCGAGCTTTATGCATTTTAGTTACTGAGGACAGAGAAGGATTCTGCAGTCACCTCTGTGCAGGACTACAACAGGACCATCATTGCACAGATATCCTCTGCTGTTATAAATCATGTTAGGCCAAACTTTAATTTCTAAAATGTGTTGTTTTATTTCCCACTTGGAAAACAGGTGCCCTCAATAGAACACACGCTTGTGACAGATTCACTGCTTGTGCCCCTTCGACCCAAGGCCCTGCCCTGGACTTCTCACCCTGTTGCCATGTTTAGAAATACTGTTTTCATGCCCTTTTCAGGAGTGCTGCCCCTGCCCTTGTCTAAGACAGCAGCCCCCAGACCTTGATTTGGTCCCCAGGCACTGGAGACCGGATTCCCACTCCCCACTTATATAAGGGTCAAATAATAAGGACAAGTTTCCTCTCAGGGATTAATAACCGAAAGTTACCAAGGGCCCTGCTCTGGACTGCTCTTGCCCCTTTGTCCATTTGACTGTGGACCCCTAAACACTGCTGTGAGCAAGGACATCATAAAGAAGACTTATTTAGTAATGCCTTAAGGTTTGAGTGCCCTTGTTTTTTCTTGATCGTGATTGGGTCCATCTCCCAAATGTATTATTAATGTGCATATAGACATGCCAGTCTTGTTTGTAATGCATTCACCTTGTATTAAATGAAGTTACAAATCTTGTCTAACTGGAGTGAAGCAAAAGACGACAGTTTCAGAATAAAGATTAGGAATATTCTCAAATGCCTTGTTTTTTTCAATGCTTTAACTGTCCTTCTGGCTGTCTTTATTTGTATTAGTCAAAAGAGTCAAAAAGTTGCACACTATATTTTCCTACCTAGTTGTGAGCTAATTACAGGATATATTTTAGGATGAATTAGGATTCTTAATTTGGATACAGTTCAAATCATTTCAGCAGTTAGAGGCCACTGTGATTATCTGACTGTGAGTGCATGTTAGCTGAAGCGTCACCCCCCAAACATGCAGTATCCTTTAGGGATCAGGGACTAATACATTTAAAGATTTTTGAAAACAACTGCCGTCACTGCTGTTTGGAATTATGCTTCACTGGTGTCACGCACATTTTAATCTTATATGATGCATAAGCCCATCGTGTCTGTGCATGAAAAAGGATCACTAAAGTCCCCTTATGTTTGTACAAAGAGCCAATATATATATATATTTGTATTTGTGGACAGATGGGCAGCTTTAGTTCCACAGCTGGTATGGAAGGGGCTCTCTCACACAGGTGACATAAACGGGGCCCTGGTCCTCTCAGCCTCACTTGGCCGGGCCCCCAGCTGGTCAGGGCCACAGATGTTGTTTACTTGAAGAAAGGTGTGTGTCCACCAGGCAGCACTTTAGATTTCAGCCAACAGTGTTTGGCAGATGCTCCGGTCGTGGCTGCAGCTGCAACGCACAACAAAACCCTTTTGAAATGCCGATCCCGGATCTCCTGTCGAGTGTTGAGATATTTGAAGTTTTATTAAACATGTTTGCAGAGTGCTAATACACTCTGCTGCAGGCAAGTGGCTGTGTCTACATGAGCAAACAATTACGTTCTTCACTAACCTGCTTTTGGCTCCACGCATGGAAAACTCAAATAATAATACGGAACCTGTGAACAATGATGTTCAAAATCAATGGATTACTGTAGCATTAGAACTGATCTTTAAACTGCTGGTTTTCAGCATCTGAGTTACCCTGCTGCATGACGGTAAACATTGTGATCTCTTGATTCAGAGATGGCAGATCATGGTGGGTAGAGGCGGTGGAGTGTGATAATAGATTGCAGGTCTTGAACCCCACGTAACGCTGTGTACGACATGACCTTTTAGTCAAATCTATGACCTTTTAGTTCAACATGAGCCAGGACATACAGTAGTTTGAGATCCACAGGCAGAAGTCTCCCAGAGAGTGAGCAGAGACCTGAAATCAATCAACCAGAAGATCTGGAATAACGTGTCTGAGGAACGCTTTATGACCAGGTCACAGACATCTTCAAACATACTCACATCTAATCGTCTTTTTGGTCTTGTTTGACTTTTTAAAAATGTATTCTGTTATATAAGTGTGATACTTTTTTTTAGTTTCTGTTACATCACTAATCTCTTCAAAGGATGGTGTTTCTTTTGATGTGCTGCTCTATGTGACTTTTGTGCTGTTTGTACCGTAGTACAAAGGTTTGAGAAGTGCGCCATGGTTGATATAATTAAGTATTATTACATTGTAGCAACATTATTATTCTCCAGTGATTTAATTGAGAAATATACATGTATATAAAAGACTGTTACAAACGCGGGACAAATTCCTCAGTCATGATGTGATAATATGCAAAGAGTTGTCACCCTCTATAGTATTACCTGCACTGCTGACAGGTACACACAGTGTAGTGGAAGAAGCCATCCGGTGCAATGCTGTGTCTCTTTTATGTGTTTTTAATCATTTAGATGACTGTGGAGTCACAAGGTGATAGAGACATCAGTAAAACAGACCATAAACCTCAGCTTATATCTGCAGAGCTCCACATACTGGATGCACTGTGCAGTCTCACGCCCCCCCCTTCGATCCTCTTGGTCTTGTGGAGTCCAAACACCTGCAAAGCCAACTTGCCATTTACCTTAATAAGTCTTGAAGTGAGTGCGCGGCTGCCAGCTAACAGTGCAAGATTGGGAGCGAGGCTGGATGTTCTATGAAAAGTCTTTATTGGATTTTAAACAGATTCATTAAGTGGACGAGTCTGCCCTTTGCGTGTGCCGTGCCATTCTTGGGAAGGGGGGAGCTAAAAAAAATTTAATTAATCTGTCAGGTTTCAGATGGCACATTAGCATAACCGTAGCACTCAGCTAAGTGATCCTGGCATTAATGTGTTGGGCCCCGCTTTGCATAAACGTGAATTACGGGACGGGTTCTGCTAAAAATGTCAGCAGGGATCAGGGCAGAGTGGGAATATTAGGGCTGCTGGGAGAGGACGGACTGGCGTGTTGGGAGAGCAGATCAGGTCAGCGTTCACTGAGGGTTTACACACGGGGGGCCACCGAGCAGGTGAGGGGTTGTATCTGTTGGACCTTGTGGTGTCAGTGACCACCTCCCTGTCAGTGACAAGACTTCAGAGTTCTTTAGTTGTGCTTTAATTTGTTGTTGTTTATTGTATTTCAACAATTGTTGATGTCAACAGTGCAGGTACAGCTCAACTCAGACGAGGCGGAGAGATTTTTTTTTTTTTCTTCTCTTTAACTGTTACAAAATTAAGTACGCTGAAAGTCCAAACCTGCAAAGGATTGCCACTTCATCAGGACAGAGCCCATGCAAAGTAAAGGTTCAACCAAAAGTATACACAATTATTTTAACAGGGGTCTTCATAGAGTTTACTGTTTGGGTCCCTGTAGGCATAATGACCTGTTCAACTCAACTCAAATACTTTATTACTGCTAATAAGATTGCGATTGTGCAAATGTGTGTTACATCAAGGCAGGCAAAGAGCACGCACACACACATATAGATCCGAACTTGTTTGATTTTTTTTATATCGGGGAGTGATGGGGAATATTGCAGAACACAGGTTGTAGTGATCTGCTAATAACACCAGTTTTCACACCCTGTTTTTTTTATACATGACTAGGTCACCGTTTTTCATTAAAGAGCGGCAGAACAGCAAACACGTTGATTATCTGACCCTCCACATGTAAACGTGCATCCTTAATCTCAGCCTGCCTTCCTCTTGTTTGTCTCAGGAAGATTGGAGAGTAAGCAACACTGAGGAGGAGAGGGAGAGAAAAGGGAAGGAAGGAGTGAAGTGGATGGATTAGAGAGGAGGTGAGTGGGGAGAGAAAATGGTTTGGTTATATGAGAGAGAGAGTGGGAGGAAGAGAGAGAGAGAGGGAGAGAGATTAGTTATTTCACTCTAATGGCGAAGGAGAGGGACTTCATTAGCCAGGCTTTGACTGATGTGCTCATCAGATGCAGCAGTTGATGCATGATAAAAAGGAGTGGGGCGCAAGGGAGGAATATGGAGGAGGAGGGAACAGAGAGAAAGTGAATGAGAGAAGGAGCAAGACTAAGAAAGATGAAGGCAAAGAGACGTGAGAAAGGTGGGTGGGACGAAGACAAGAGGAGAGAGGAGATAGATGGGGACCAGAGGGAATGACAGAGTGAGGGAAGGAATGAAAGAGAACGAGTGACAGTGAAGGAGACAGGGGCAAGAAAGGCTTGGTTGATTGTGCATAGAAGTTCACTCCGAGCCCCGATGTCATGGAGCACACTGTCACAAACTACAACCACTGCTAACATGGTTCAGAGAAAAGACACAGTTAGAGGTAAAGAAAACAATGAAGCCAGGAACTGCTTATAGAATCAGGCAAAATCTGACACTCGATTGCCCATAGTGGCTTTTTTTGGACCTCGGTTCAGGAAACCCTTGAACACTGGTATGAAATGTTGCTGCCTGAGGCCACTAACACAGACGGACACCACTCCTCTGTTAGCCCACCAACACTGGCTGCACCTTTTATTTCCCCATACATTTGAAAACTTTACTTTTATCATGTCTAAAGGGTTAATTGGCCTTATTCTGAAAAAAATTCAAGATCCATTGATGTACCCAGTCACTGTCTGAGATCAATGGATGCAGCTCTACTGGTTAGACACTGATTTATGACTAAAAGGTAAGTGGACCTGTGCTGTTCGTGCCCCCAGACAGTAGAACACTCCACCTATTGAATTCAGACAGGCAACAGCATTATCATCATTCAAGTATTTTAATTAAATGAACTTCTTCTCTGTATAGCACTGTTAAAAAGTTCTATACAAATAATGTTTTATTAATATTATTGTGATGAATCAGACCAGTCTTGTAATGTCCTGTCTTTAGTCAGTCAAGGGTAACTCATTTTACAAAAAAAAATAAACTGAAACGCAGCTAAACCCACACTAATTACAAAAACAATTTGAACTGTTCAGATAATTTAGATCTATTAATTACCATCTGTTTTTTTGTTTTTGATGTTTATATTTCAGAAAAAAATGATTCATATTCTGCAGGTGCATTACGAAAGATGTTCATTCAGTTCAACGGTTTCATCATTCCGTCATGCTACGGGGACAATAACCTTCCTATTAGATTCATATTAAATGCACTTTATCATTTGTCTGCCTTTACAGATTTTGTCAGCCGGTGAAAAGGTGAACTTAGAAACTATGCTATGCGTGAAAGAGTGTGGCCCAAATGTTTTTACTCTCCGCTATGTCACATTTCTTTTGGCAAAATGATGAACGTTAACGTTTAAAAAAATTACATGTTCACTGTGCTCTGAACACGCTCCAAGCTTTTTTCTCCACACAAAGCGGTGTGGTGAAATCAACGGGGCTTCAGCTCCTTGTCAGCCTACTGGAGCGTAGCACTTTGAGAAGTTTACTCTCGCAGCCACTTATCCAGCTCTGTAGATAAGGCTATGGTGTTATCATAGACTCAAACCTCTGCTTTAAATTAAGCTAGTGGCCATAAACAATATGCAAATCAAATCTGACCTGGTGCCAGCCAGCCACTCTGACTCCGTGAGCATATTCATAGTCTGCTTCAAGGCGACGTGCATTACGATTATGAGTTCAAATCACTCTGTGCCGCTCCCCTGCCCCACCCAGCCCCGCCGCATTTCATTTCTATGGACACCCACAGTCCGGCTGTGATTCATGTTTATATCCCTTTCAGATATTGCAGCTGCTTAGCTGGATGATAAAGAAAGAAAGTAAAGGCTGGTCTTAAATTAAAGGTGATTAATGCTCAAAGGAAATGGCTTTGTCAAAGACAGCCCAACTTGTTTTGTGTAGTGAAATATGAGATGAATTAAAACATATAGCGCTCAATATCCATTCCCCAATTCTAACACACATGCTCATTAATGCAATTGTTTCCATTCCCACTCAACCTTACAAAGTTATATGCTGCCAGCTGGCGTCGATCCAGATATTTAGGCTTACTTTTGAGGAGCTGTAAGCTTTTCAATTATTATATACAGTCCTTACAATGTAAGACAGCTCTGCCATCTGAAGTGGTTGTGCATTAGTTTCCTGTTTCTGCAAACTCACAACCCAATCCATGTTTATTGGTTTTTATCGTCACTTTGCTGGAAACTCTCAGTTCTCTTTGAGGCACCTGTAATTCAGTTTATTCAAAGTACTTTCTAATTTAGGTGTTCTTCAATTCCTGTTGCGCTATTGTCATTGCCTAACCCTGCACCTAAAATGGAGACGGCCTCCCATTTGAAGCAATTGCATAAAATGAGCTGATTTATTTTTATTGAGCAGTGGAGTAGCAAAAAGCAGCGGTTGGGACTAATCGCTGTTTTAAAATGAATCCTTTTGAAACATGATCTAAACTCCACATCTACGTAATACTTTTTATTTTTTAAAGCTTTAAAAAAAACACCTCATCATCAATGATATCTCGATGTCATTGCATTGATTCTTTGGTCATTACATTGTTTATATACTTCAACTTAAATGTGACTCCAGCATACCCACTCATGTCTTAAGGATGCATTTGACCTCTATGTTGTGGTGTTTTTCCAAGAACACTATCTCTGGCTATAACATCATCCTGCAAAACATATGAAGACAAACACATTCATACAGACATTTACTTATTTCACATGATTATATCTCTGTCCTCAGAGACTATTCTCATAAATGGCACGGTGGTCGCTGATGATCTTGCCCTAGAGCGAGTCACAACCACCACAGTCACAGAGAACAACAAGAGGGATGGCAGAGCTTTTTCTTTATACAACACTCTGAAAAGCAGCATGTGGGGAATTGGCCAAGAGCTGCTTACGAGAGGGTGTGTTAGCTGAAAGATGGCTGGAGGACGGAGGAGAGGCAGTTGGTGCTGTTGGTGTGTGCGTGTGCATGTGCAGTAACAGTCGAGCGCTGGTTGGTTTGAGTGCCGCAATTAGAGAAACAGCCTCCAGAGTGTGTTCACTAACAATGTCTGCTGTGTGCACCAGAATAAGGAACAGATAGAGGGAGATAATTAGATGGAGGCGATTTGCTTGGGTAAAGATGGCAGCTTGAAGAGTATCACAGGGCGAGACTGATGAGGCAGGTATTGATCTTTTAGTAACCTCTTTAACTCACATTATCTCTCAACATTTTCCAGGAAGCTGCATTGAGTAAAAAAGAAGAAAATAGAAAGAAAAACAGGTTTTCCATAATGAGGCTACAATTTGTAGGGATTTAGGGACATGTGCACATGCTTATTAATGCAAACAACTCTCCACCCATGGAGCAATAGAGTGGTATACACCATCTTACATGTACAGACTGAGGAAGGGGTGTGACTCAGTGACTTTCAACGGGCCATGATTGATGGCACAGACTGGCTGTTCGGAGTAAACTGCTGATCTCCTGTGATTTTCACACACAACAATCCTTCACGTTTTTAGAAGGGAAGAACACTATGTTGATGAGGGAGGTGTGGTAGCAAAGCAATTCAGAATGAAGTACACAACCAACCTTGAGGTTGATGGTTTACACATGGAAGATGCCGTGTAACGTTCCACTCCTGTCAGGTGAGAACTGACACTCCCAGAAGACTGGGAAACCAAAGCCTCTCTGAAGAATTAGCAATTCTCCTGAAGCTGCAGATGGCTGAGTCTCAATCTGGAGGAAATGACATGAGTGTTGCGTGATTCAAAATTCCAGTCTTTACAAAAAGAAAATACCATGAGCAGAATTCATGTAAACATGCTTTACTGGGAACAAACTAAACATGGAAACACAACCACTATTGTTTGGAGTTAGTTAGCAGTTGCATGTTTGCTTTGAGTTTTGAGCTGCTGTGCCTCAATAAAACCTCACAGGGCTGCTAGTGTGGCAAGAAGGGACATGAGGAGGAGGAGGCAAATGACACAGCTGCTTTCTGCCGTTCTCAAAACAATGGGTGCAGTTTGGCTGCTGCTTGTTGACAATCAGAGCAGCACAGGTCGCGGCAGCTTACATAGGCCACTGTTAAACTCTTTGTGCCGGAGTGCCACAATTCCCGTCAAATCTCTGGGTGCAGCTCTTGATTTAGTTTGAAGTTGTTCAAGGGCCTGCAGCGTCAAACAAACAAACAAACGAAAAAAAAAAGCTCCAGCTCAAAATGTGCTCTTATTAGTTTGTTTTGGACTTTGAAATCCTCAATTTGTTGCAATAGCAATGAATAAATTAAACAGTCAAATAAAAACATTTGTCATCCTTGGAAGCCACAGAGCTGTAAAAAGCTCATACAATCATGTTTTTTTCATTCTGGCTCGCTTAGCAGCCAATCTGTTTGCCTACCAGCATGCACTTGTGCCCCTGCTAGTGGGTGACCAGAGTCCTCTCCAATCCTTGACAGAAACACTTGTTATACCTCAAAGTAGCTAATTTCTGCTCTTTATTTTCATTATGACACTGTTTAGTCCTGTCTTAACAGTGACTGAGGCCCAATTTCATCCTTGTGCATGGTTCCCTCCAGTAGTCACACTTTGTGTGACCCTAGCTCATGACTCCAGGTGGCATGGTTCTAATGGCCAATCTGAAGGTCCCCTCAGGCGACCTTTACAATTAAAGTAATACAAAAATGATAATAAACTGATGGTGATGAGTGTTTTGTTAAAACTACATTCTTCTCTATTTGGTAAAATGAACCCATCGACAAAGGAAAATAAAGTGATTACGCGTTTATCGCATGAACTGCTTTCCAGCATTTACTTTGTCTTTACATGAACTTAAAGAGTCCTTGTCCTGTTTTTGGCCTTATGGCAAACTGGCTTATGTCGTCCTGCAGCCTGCTGTCAATGCCTTTCTTACAGTGGCTTGTGTTGAGTTATCTTTCTGCGTGATGGCTCAATCTGTGTTTATAATGGTTTTGCACAAAGAGGCCCTTCTTATATGCTTCTAAAAATCTTGTCAAACCTGACATTTACCACTGAAGTATTTGATTGGTTAAAGAGTTTCGTCCAGCAGAGTCCAAAAATATCAGATGTCAGCTTTGAAAGACAACAAAGCAACAGGCAGATTGTAATCAGTAGTACACAAACACACACAAGGCACCCTTTCATGCCCTGCAGCCAATCGTAACAGGATCAACGGCACAAACTTTGATGTAGCTATTGTTTGCCTGTTGTCTGGCAGCAGAGTAGAAAAGCCAAAGCTGTGGCTGTTTTAAGGTCTTTGCCAGAGCTGTCTCTCCCTCCAAGGACACGACCAGAACTTGTGCCCACAGGCCTCCACTCAGAGTTCATATAGATTATTCATGAAAGGAAAAATGAGGGAGGTGAGGACAGTGGTGATCCAGCAACCCCAGATATCAATAGTACTGACCTATTTTTTCTGACTCACTGTTTTTTTTTTTGATTCAAATTTGCAGGTCAGTGGACTTTATTAAACTTTATCTGTGCAGAAGCAACAGTGAGGTGCGTCATAGGTCATTTGAAGGCTCCTATCTGTGGGCAAAAAAGGTGAAACAATTAAACTATCTAGTATTTGTCATGAACAGTTAACCCAGAATAACATCTAAAATCAGAGAGTGAGAGAGAATCTGTGCATGGCCACTGAATGGCGTAGGGCCAGGTATGTGGAAAACTACTTGAAAAACTACTTGAGCCATCCAATCGCTATATGCTCAAAGCAAGAGCTGTGTGCATATACTCAGCAGGAAGTCAGACTTGTTCCAAGAGGATGTTGGCTCAGTCATCTAGGACGGACTTGGAGTAAAGTCACTGCTCCTTCACTTGGAGAGGAGCCAGGAGCCTTCTTAAAGAGGTGTTCCTACCACATCCGTCTGGGAGGAGTCCTAGAGGTAGACCAAGGGCCAGGTGGAGGGATTATGCCTCTCTGGCCTGGGAGCGCCTGGGAATCCTCCAGTCAGAGTTGGCCAATGTGGCCAGGGGAAAGGGAAGTCTGGGGCTCATTGTTGAAGCTGCTACCCCCACAACCTGACCTCCGATAAGTGGACGATGATGAATGAATAAATGATTTATGAACAAGGAAATGCAATAAAGAAATGTGCTCATTTTATTTAAAAAAAACTATGTAAATTCTCTCATTTATTAATTAACTCCATCCAGTTAAAGGCATTGCATTTTTTTTAACAAGGTGACGTAGCCATGTAGATAAATCCATGAGCTGCCAGCCATGCCCAGCAATTCCTGGATAACTGATGTTTTTCTTGCTTGTACACAACTGTGTAATTCCTGTGTGACTGCAGACTGTGCCCACAGTTCAGACTTGTGGGCAGGCATGGGCTGACAAGGGCACATGTTGCAGAAAATTATGGCAGCACTTGAGCCCTGTAATTAGACACACATGGCACTTCTGCTTATATCACAAGAAATGGTTTAGTGTGTTACACAAATTAATATCTGAGAGGTGATTTTAGTTTCTGCTCCCCTGGGTCATGGAATGATAAGTTAATGCGCACATTGTTTATCTAACCAAAAACACATGACCCTGTGATGAGATTAAATACAAATTGGCTGTTTTGGATTAAGGTCCATCAATAGGTTGGTTAAGACATTGGTTAAATTCAATTACAGTGTATTAGGCTAATTATGGGTGTACCAAAAACATTGTACAAAACGGTATGACATGAATATGTGCAGGTCATACACCCTATTCATTTGAATCAGTCCAGATTTTATTGGACATCTTCTGTGTCCAATTCTGTATTTTTTTTTTTTTTTTTTAATTGGCAGCCATGAGACGGACGTGCCTCTATATTTAGCCAACGATCTCCCACAAGTGATTCTCACACTGCTCTGTTGTGCATAATGCAGGGAGGACATGCAAAGGCAGTTTATCCACAGTGAAGTAAATCATCTTAAATGTGTCTATACTTTAATGGCTTTTTTGGCAAAACAACTAGTGGGTCCTGTTAACACATATTGAATGGTGACAGATTTTTTCTTTTGTATTAGGAGAAGAGTGTTAAGTAAAAAGTTTTGCTGTTGGTGGATATTCTTGAAAAGGACATGGCTCATCTTAATTCAAACCCAAGTACTGTGGAACGATCTGAAGTCAAATGACTTGGAATACACTCAACTCACAGTGAGCCGGGATGAGGAGAAAGCTAGGGTGCATTAATTTAAGTGAGGATCCAATGCACTCTAATGCACCCTCATGGAACTGAGCCCACAGAGAGCGACCCAGTGAATGACTGTCTCTGGGTTACTGACAGTGTTGTTTTTAAAGGGACAAGTCTTTTCAATCAATTCAAGATAAGATAACTGCAGGGTTAGAGTTAGTCAGAGGTTTCTGTCCCTGAGTACTTATCTCCTGTATTGCAGAGGAGGTGAGGGCATTCACAATGATGTACCACATACTATATGATAATAAATACAAATATGTTACGGTACAACTGTGGCAGAGTCCTGTCCTGTTTCACTCACACACACATACACACACACACACACGTAAAAGCCTTTACCCACAATCATCTCCAAGTCAAATCCAGACCTCCCTTGCCCCAGGAATATATGACCTGACCTGACCTCTAACCCGTGTAAAATACACATACTACATACAAACTCGCTCACATCACCAGGGTTGTGGTTTGGAATGTGCAAGCAAAGCCAGAAACATACCCAGCCCAGTTTAGACTGCACATTAAACAACGTATAATGTGGATACTACTTAAATAACATAAATAAAAAAGCCAGTGGTACAACAGAGGTCAGAGTGATGTGGAAATATGATGTGATTTATATACAGACTGACTTAATGAGGACAGAGTGAGAGATATTAGGAGACGATTTAATGACTGGTAGCCATGTGTGACCTGTTGCATCATTAATGAGAGAACAGGCTTTTAACTTTTCATTATTTGTTATCTAAATTGCATCCATTCTGAAGTTAATCAATCATTAACCATGGCTGAATTATTATTATTTGTTGAAATAGCAACTGGTGGCATAAGAGGGAGTTGCTGTGTTGCACATATGTGACACTTACATGAATGCACTTATTTTAAGTCACTTTGGATAGAAGTGTTGGCTAAGTACAATGAAATGTGTACTCATCCTGAACCGGACCATAAATGTGGATTTGTATTGCCACTGTCTTTTGCTCTGTAAATGGATGAATAAGTCAAAGACTGAGATAATGCCAATGCATCTGCAAGGACACAGACAATGCCTTTGTTACACGGTGACAATCTCATTAATCTGGTAGGATGGACTCTTGACAGGAACAAGACACCAAGGCAGACCCACAACATGGTCAAACGATACCATCAGCCAGTTATTGGGAGCCCATCCTGACTCTCCTTCGATGAACATGGGAGAGAATTTGCTGGGTGTCGTTGCCGCTGGCCGTGATTTGTGAAGGGCCCATCCCGTTCACCTCTGAGCTGTAAGTAGATGTCACAGCCTTACCAAAGGGAACTTTTACTGCAGCTGTTGAGCATTAACTGCCATTTCGTCTTTACATCCAGGAGCAAGCCCATAATGGCTTCCACTGTTGTCTGTTGTGAGGGACAACGCGTAAGTCACTGTGATGACACTATACTTCATTATGCCCTTTTCATGAGACCATCGTGGCTCCAATCATTTGGCGGAGATAAAAAGTGCTATTGAAAATACCGACGGATTTACAGCGCCATTATGTCAGGAGCACTGAAGAACATCTATAAAACCACAGCGAGCCTTTCCATTTCTAACAACTCGCACTTCTTCACTGGCTTCACTACCATTCATGCTTGTTTCCTCTCATTCAAATTTCCCCAAGAGTCACACTCCATGTCTTTTTGTTTCACTTTCGCACTGTTCACTTTGACGAACCGATCTGTTTTTTTTGTTGTTTTTTTTTACTTTTGCTTTCTTCTTTCGTTCGCCTAAAAATGTTGATGAGTGAGAATGAGCCATAAATCGAAATGGAAATGCAGCCATTGCCTTTTGGTTTCGTAAATGGATGTATTTCCCCGGGTCTCTAAAAGCAAAGCCAGGTGAATTATAGGATCCAAAAGGCTGTGTTGCTGCGAGGGAGCTGCCTTGCATACTGAGCAGTCTGATAAAATGCCACAGCTACTACTGGACATATGGCATTGCTTGCATTGGTAAGTGGACACTCACATAAAGTGAGCGTTGGATACGACAGTCTCATAATAACCACCTGGTATCGTCAGCTGCCTAATTTTAAAAGCTGTAAATAAAACTCATAAGACAGTTAAAATTTGATAAACAACAATTTCTCTTTTTTAAATGAGATTTTTATTTGATTTTCAAACTGCACCAGCATGATATAAAACCATAAAACAGCTGTGCAGGCATTCCCTGGGGCTTCCAGTGACATGACGAGAACAAATCCGTGTGCCCCAGCCCACTGCCATGCCATCATGAGCTGCAAAGGCCACATGATCAGTAAGGACGGTGTGCACACATGTGCATTCACTTCATCATTCCCTTATTTTTTTTTTTGTTCACATCAAAGTAGAGAACCACCCACTGGTTTTAGTGCTGAATATGAGATTCATGGAATACTTTGTTGAACTAAATATCTATTGTTGGATGGACCAAACCACTTCCCAACCAATCTGTCAATCGTGGCAAGACACATCTGGAGCAACAACAGGGTAAAATGTGGCCCCTGGTATTTCCTTGCATTGAAAACTTTGAACATCCCATGTAAGGGCCATTACAGTTGTTCCTTGTATCAATCATGGCAGTGAGCCCACTCGTTGCATTTTGGATTTTCATATACCTGTATACCAAGTGCAATATCAGGAATGTTCAGCTTTTGAATACATTCTGATCATTAGTGCAACCCACCATTGATTTTTTTTAGCTATTACATAACAGGGTTTGAATTAACAGACAATTAAAAGAAAACTTGGCTTGTTAAACTCACGTTTTTGATGTTTGAAATAAGTCCCTTTGAAAACTCTGAAATTCAATTATCTATATCAAATTATCTAGTTGGACAGACAGACAGATGGGCAACACTAATCCGGTACATGTTGTTTTTGAAAAATGTCTTCACTTTACCAGATGTTTCCAGATGTTGTCCACTGCAGCCAGCAGATTTACCTAAGCAGCCAGCATTGCTTCTGGTAGCAGAGGCAATTCTGGTAAGATGCCAGGAAAGAAACCCTTCAGCAGACTTCTGATGACTCTTATCCTGAAGAAGAAAAGAGGATTTGTGCTGTTCTAACTTGCTGATGGAGACATCCTACTTTTGCCTGCCAGTAATTATCTATAAACTGATAAAAAAGGGGCTGTTTTATGTCATGCATGCATCTGTTGTGTGTATTTTTTCAAAAAAATTTAATTTTTGATCAGCTATAAGAGAAAAAAACAGGGAACAGCACATAAAACGATCTTCGTGTAGAGAAACGTGTAGAGGTACAAGCACAATTTTAAATGTAGGACTTAGTACCGGTATTAATTTTGTGTGCACATTCTCACTGATACAGAAAAAAACAAAAATAAATAAATCACCGTCTCATGACCAGAGAATACCCGGAGAAGGAAGCTGAAGACTGGAGACTCTATTAGGGGGCAGGTGAGAGCTGTTAGCTGATTGATCCTCTGGTAAGGAGCCGCAGAGCTGCCTCATGGACACACGGTTGACAAAAGAGACAAAGATAGAGACTGATCGAAAAAAGCTGAAATGCAAATAGCAAGTGCTGTTGAATCCATGTTTGTGCTGTTTAAAGAAACAAAAGATGATGAAAACAGTTTGTCTCTGGCTATATATATGTGCAGTCTTGATTGTCTTCCGGAAAATTGTTAATGTCTCAAATCTGGCCTAAACTGGATGCCAGTTTGATCATGTAAGAGTGACTTGATGACCTCTTACATTAGAACGCTTGTGTTGCATGTGATACTGACAACTTTTTTGATCAGAAAATTTCCCAGCAATGGCTTTTTTCTGACCTTACTAATTTCCAAGTCATCTGAGTCAAGGGTCTATAGACAGATGGCTTCTCTAATGCACTGGGCTACATTCATAAAACTTTAGTGGCTTGTTTGCATATTTGCTTGCTATATTTACACATTACAAAATATATAATCTGCTATTTTTGCTGAGTTGGTCTTTTGTCATATCTGATGTTTCCAGGAAAATCCAAAGGTATTATAAACAGCATAATCCAATTAACTGATTGTCACCCTTAACTGAGCACATTAATGCTCCTGGGAGGAATAAGCCTTCCAAAAGTAAGGGTTTTTTAAAATCCAAATCATCAGCATCCATGTTTCATCCAACCTTTATTTGTGATTTTAACAATGTCGCCTCTTGAGGATCCTACCAGGGTCTCAGAATTGTAATCTTGTTTCACGTAGCCCATAAAAAATGGTTAGATCAAGCAGTATTGAATATCAGCCCAAAATAACAGTAGCTTTAATACAGAATATCAGTTCTGGTCTCAAGAATCAATATCTAATCTAAATCTTTCTCTGAATATATGTTCCTTTCTGTCCCGTTTTCCTCCTTTTTCTCCTCCTGTTCTCTGATAACATCTTCCACTGATCTGCTCATTCCACCACTGCTTAGTACAGGGTGGACAGGCTAGAGGCAATAAACTGTTTTGCAATGTTTCTTTGCCCTGATCCTGAATTTACGGGAACAGCTAATGACCACTGCTGTCCGCACCATCCAGACCTGAGATTAACACGTGTTTTGAGCACAGGTAAACAGTTCACAGTTTAAATTTTGTGTTCAAATATGTCTTGGTCGATGGTCAATCCCATTTCCTAATGATAAATTTAAAATTAAACAAATGCAGTTTAACATGTAGGTAAATTATGGATTAAAAAAACAAAACAAAAAAAAAAAAACAGTTATTGTTGTTGTAGTTATTTGCTAAGTGGAACATCTCCAATTATGGTGAGTGCAGACCTTAATGCTTCTTGGGCTCACTCACATCCAGCTACAACTGCCCACTTTGTGATTAGATAACCCAAGATGCATTCCATTGCTAGTCTACACAAAGTCATCAAAACCTTGTCGAGGTGAGTGGCACCCTCTCCAGCCTCCATAAAGTCTCCTTTCACAATTCATTGCAGGTTTTTAAGCACTGAGTCACAATATCCTGAGTGCATTACATATAGATGAAAGGTGCAACCAGTCTCAATGTAAACAAATTGTAAAGCCATACTACATTAGCCTCAGATTCGGGCTGAGTTTGAAACCTGTCACAAAGTAGATGTTGAAAGCAAATCAAGACAGGTAACATTGCACGTTTTAACACCTCACACTTGAGTAAAATCCTCCCAGCCCATGCTGGACTCTTTTCTCTTGCTGGCAGCAAAGAAGCTTCAAATACATTTAAATATTTTACTTTCTGGACAATCCTGATTGACTAATATCTGATTTTTGATGAAGACCAAACCTTTATCAGCAGGCCGATGTGCCAGTCTGGCTCTAAGTGCTGAATCACCAGTGCCAAGGTGAGCTAAGTGGAGTCCTTGTCTTCTCAGAAGCTGTTTACTTCACTCTGTCCCCTTAATTGCCACCGACAGAGGTCATTGCTGTACCTTTCTACCTAGCATTGCCGCAAAAAGCCCCGTCTACAAGCCTAATGGGGTGCAGATGGGGCTCTACCGCCCACAGAACCACAAGCGGATGGCTGCTCTGTGGAAATGACAGAGTCAATGAGATAAAATGAGTTAGAAAATTGGGAGGAGATGGAGGGAGAGACTAAATGAAAGAGCAGTCAAGAAAGGGAGAATCAGGAAGTAGGTGGCTGAGAAGGAAGAAGGACTTAGAATGAAATGGCTAACTGGAGAGAAAATTTAAAACAGTTGAGAGAGGTAAATGGATGAATTGGTAATTGGTAGAGCCACATAGCAAAGGTCTGAGGACAGGCTTACAGGCTTGCCACAGAGGAGTTCCTCAGGGCGCTGGAGGGCCCTCAGTGGGCAGCTGACATCCATCGCCCTGGACAGCCAGTCCTCAACCTATCAAAAAGGGGTCTCAATTAGGGGAGGCTCTGGCAAACAAGCAGCAAGCCAAAAAAAAACAAACAAAAAAAAAAAAAAAACACTGAGGTTGTTCCCCAGGGCTTGAGGGAGATGGAAGGCAACTGTTTACTGCACACTCTTTGCCTTTGGTATGTAAATACCCTGCTGTTCTCAGTCACCCCGTTCTCTCTGTCTCACACGCACGCACACATACACTTCAAATCCATCACTCCACATTCTCTCCCTGCCTCTGCCACCCCCAAAGGGTGTCCAATTTACATTGTTACATGGGGTGTTAAACATTTCAGAGTACAGGCACAAGCAGACACGCTCGTGGGGTGGAAAAGGCTGAGTTTTCACACATTGCCTGTTTTTGAGGCTTTTCCCAGCCAAGCCATGAAATGGGATATTGTGTTGTGCCAAACTCTCTCCCTCTGTGTGACTGTGTTACAGAGTCTGCATCTTGATGTGGGCATATGGTCTTGGCGTTCTCACATCCGAACCCGCAACTGTGCCATAGCGCTTCCATGGACAAATGTCTGAATTCCTTTTTTAATACCGAACTGGGCGTTCTCAACCATCGTGACACGATGTTAATTTCATTAGACTGTCATGTGTTGCTTCCCCCACTATATCCAGACTGTATCTGCTGGCTCAGTAATGACCATGACCTTTCATATCTACATGTAAATGCTGAAGCCTGACTCCTCCACTCACATGATCTATATTCATGTAATTAGCTGGAAGCTTGATGTTAATTTAATAACCTCATTATTCCCATGTGGGAGTGGTACTTGCCCTGCGAAGGCAAAACATAATTAAAGCTAAAACTGGATTCAAACTTCCTGTCATCTAAATGTCAAGGATACTGGTTTTGTGTATGACACGTACCTATAAATACCCCTTATCTTTCTCATATACTTATGATCCATGAGAAACTTTATAGCCTTTGAAAAATACTGGATGAAACTGGATTATTTCTCTGAGGAGAAAAGGTAAAAAGAGCATCAAACACGGTTCATTTTTTGTTTCAAAAAATCTGTATGATGAACTGTACCTTTGCGTCTGTGTCTTATATTAATGGCTCCAGCCTAGATGTCTGGATATGATGTCCCCTGCTCCATCTACCGTGTTCAAAAAAAAAACAAAAAAAACTAAATAAACAGTCAAGGGCATGTGATGGAAATCAGCTTCTGGTGTTCACACCATGTTCATGTCATGTCATTTAGACTGACTACAAGCAGATGTGAGGGACACACACAATTATTTTCCTTGTCAAGTCACAGCTACATTTCCCACCGGGTATTTAACTGACTACAAATCTCACTGTGATTCTATGAAAAGCTTTGTAACATCTGGTTCCACTGTGAGACACAAGCAATAATAAAAATAGGTCTGTGATCTGCTGTGACTGTAGTGCAAGTACAAATTGCCTAGTGTTGTCAGTCAGCAAAGCCCCAATGCATGCTTCTATGTCAAACTGAGGTTGACATGTAGCCTTTTTAAAACCCTACACCAAACCCTGTGGTGCACCTCGCAGGAAAATGTAACTACACATCGAGGCCTCGCAGATTGCAGCAGTTGTGATTGTTCTGCTTGGTGATCTCACATTTCAAGCAGACTGTATTTCCAGAATCTCCTGTTTCGCCTGACTAGGTTTAATGGTTGTGCAACATCCATCAGCCCCAACATGATTACACTCACACTATGGGCACTCGTGTTTTGACTCCATGCCCACAAAAGTATTTGTATACCTATAAATGCTAACAATAGCCTAGTGTGTAGGCCCCATGAGAACCTATGGCACAGCATGCGCACATGACCAAGAGCAACCACCGTCCAACCCCTCATCCACAGCCATAATGGACTTTATGTGTGTTAAGATGAGCTTGTGTCTCTTTTTCTGTATTGCGTTGCATCTGTGTCAGCCCCCAACAATGTCGAGCCCTGCGATTATCGTCCGACCCCCTCAGCACCATAACTTCTGTGATGTTATCAATAACTTCCCACTGAAATATTTCAGGGGATGCACATAAATAGCCCAACAGAGTGATGCCTGAAATAAAAGTATATTCAATCAAGAATTCCCTCATAAATAATCTCAAGTTTGTTGCGATTAAAGCCGTAAAGTTGCCAGCATTGATTTATGAAGTAGGCTAATAGGATTGATTCTGACAATATCTTTTGTCCACAGCTGATTTGTAGTGTATGAAAAAGCCTCTCCTTCAGGTCATTAAATCCTCGCTGCCATTGGAAGGCATCAAGACACATGTTAATTAATCTGCAGCCACGGGCCGACACTTAAGCTCTTTAATCACGTGCATCTTATATTCAACTATCTCTGCAGTTTATTTTACATTGTTGCTTCACATTTTGTGTTTGAATATGCAAATACTTGTTAATATATATTATATTGTTATATCACAATGTCTTACAACATTTACAGTCACACATTAAGCTCAAAAAGTTGGAAAAAAATCACATTGCCTTTGTTTGTGTTTCATTTGTGATGTTTATTCTTCCTCTGAGACCCCCCTAGGCTAAATGTCTTTCGTAGAATAATTATACTAAATGCCAATGAGTTGTGTTGGAAAATAATCAACCTTATCAACCAAATTTCAGTCTACATTTTACCCAGCCAGACGAAACCTTTAAAGTTATGTCTGTAGTCCCTCGCTGTGGCTCTATCTCTGTGTGTGTGTGCGTGTGCTTGTTGTCAAACATTATTCACCTCTCCGACCCGATTCCAAAACCATGATTTCTTCTTCACACCTCGCCAAATCCCCTGAGCTTTGTCTAATTATTTCTTCGGCTTCAGTGAAGGAAGGCTATCTGTGCTCCTGTGAATGCAGACATTCGCATGAGGCTGAAAGAAGTGGAGGTGAAAAAAAAAATAAAAAATACACATCTGGACAGGCAGAATAGGATCAAGCATGCCGACTGTTTTCCCCCTTCAGCTTGATCCGTGCTATTCCCCAGCACTAAGCGCCGCTTTCTCCGGCCTTATCTCCACAGCCGCTTGCACCTCACCAGTGAAATCTCAAATCCCAGCCATACCTAGAGGCAGGGCAGCCAGTGCTAACGCGCTAACGCTGCACACAATTCAACAATGGTTTCCTAGCAACCACTTCTGCTACCTTCCCAATGAAAACAAATACTGCTTCTCTGGCTGTCCACGAGTGTGTGCAGGAGCATGCATGTTATTAAGTAATTGTCCATGTGTGCATGTATAGATGTGAGTTTCCGCTGCTGTTGATGTGCCCATATTTTAACTCAGAAAATAAAAGTCATCTTCAGTTTATCTCCCTCTGATTGGATTTCAATTTAGTGTTTAAAAATAAATTGTTCGAGCAAGCGGTATGTTTCTGATGTGGGCGTAGGATGGCTTAAAAACGATGTCTACGAGATGTAACAACTACTGGCAATGGATATGTGTAAATTTGGCCATTTCAGCCTAAAAGTTACCATCTGTGTTGAGCAGAGCTACGAGATGAAGGCGGAGAACAGAATAAAAACAGTGTAATGTGTCTTTATCTCTGGGAACACAAAGACCGTCTGTTTTATATTTCTCAATAATCTTTCAGTTCAGCTTTATTAAACTGAGCCAAATGAGAGTTTGTGAAGCATATGTATATGTTTTTCCATAGCTGAACGTTAACCAAGTCAGAAAGAATTCCAACCTGGCTCGAGCTGAAACAACACAAATTTGTTTTTTCTTGTTAATAAATAAATAAAATAAGCCTTTATTATAATATGAATAATTGCCAACAGGAAATACATGAGAAAAGGAAAATGGTAAATATTCAGAAACGTAAAACATATGTATTGATCAAGTTTTGCACGTTCTCGTCCATCCCTTCCATCACGGTGTAGGAGTGCTGCGTGTTAGCCTGGGCATGCTGTATGATCAGGTGTGGGGGTAGGCTAATTGCTTGTAATTACCACAGTGTTAATCGGCACATCAGGGGCAGCTTTCACCGGGATGATGTGTGAAGCTGTGCTGCAGCAGCTTCTCTTCATCAAAGCACTGCAAAGTCACTGCAGGTTGTTGGCTCCTTCTCAAAATACTTTTTTCCCCATTCCTTCACTTTTTGGAACACTTGCAAGGGAGGGTTGTTTCTGCTTTGTGTAGCAGGGAATCAGGGGCTTTAGTGTGAGCAATGGATGTGGAATTGTAATCCTGGTCTCTGGCTTGTCGAGGAGCGGAGGAGCAAGATTTACGACACCTGAGTGTCTAAATGGTCGGCTTTTGAGATAACTAGGTGCGTGATGCTGAATTTACAGCCCTGGGAAATGCATGGACTTCATGTCTGACGCTAACCTCTGACCTGGGTGACCCGCTCTAATGTGAGGAACAGACAAAGAAAAAATGTGTATGGCATCATGTTTTATTAGATGTAAAATAAATAAATCACTGTGCAATCAGCAGTATTTTCCTGGTGCAGACTAATGTCTGAAACACGTACAGACAATGTTGGCATGTTAACTGTTTGAGCTGGTAATTCTGTGTAATTCACCAAAATTTATGTTTTTAAATGTGGTTAAACCCACTAAAAACAGCCAATACCTCCTTCCCCACTGCCAAAAGAGGAGTTCAGCTTGCAACTGTCCTCCCGGTGAAGATCAGCATGAAAAATGTGCTGAAATGTGAGACGCTCTCACCTCGCTGTCTTGCCAAATTGGCCAATTCACCAATTAATTAAAATCCAATTAAAATCCAGGGATACTGCAGCACCATTTGACCTAATGGTGAATGCTGACTAAATCCATTCCCACTGCATGAAAGTTACATGTCAGTGTAGTTTTTTGACCAAAGGAAAAGGGGATCTTTTTTTTTTTTTTTTTTTTTTTGGTTAGTTAGTTAAACATCAGCTAAATACTTTCAAATGTGATTTTCTGAATGACTGAATCCTGATGAGTATTGTCCATCAAACAAGTTCCAGAAAGGTGTGTAACTGTGACCACGTTCTATTGCATTATACAGTTATGGTATGAAATACCATAACTGTATAATGTATAATTCATATAGCAAAACTGTCCCTGATGATGTAGCTGTAAATACCATATTATAAAGTCAAGATAAACATATACAATACATAAAACATTACACTCGATTTATTTACTCAAGGCACTCTCAAGTCATGTGATTTATTCACTTTAACTCAACATGATAGAAAACATTTTAACACACATATTAGCATTGAACTATTCATTACCTGTACATTTATTTGTAATAAAGTCAAATTTTATATGGGATTGAAATGGGATTGTTGAGTGTGTGACAACCCCAGTTCAGGCTCCCACATATTATCATTTTAATTAATTTAACTGGATGTAGACAAAGACATGCATACAATCTTTCATGGAAGCTGAAAGCAAACAAACACACGTTCCGCTTAAGCCTGAGTGACACTACATAACAACTCACTCCTAATGAGGTGTGTTGCTGAATCTTATGTTAATTACGGGAGGGGAAGTAATTGTTTCCCGAAACAGTCAGACCCTCAGGTAACACTGGGAAAACAGATGTTGCTGCAACTACTTTTTTATCTCTTCAAACTAATAGGCCCCCAAACAAGCTTTTTGAAACATTTTTTAAACTCTTCTTTGAGCAAAAAATTGAAAAGATTTTTGGGGAAGTTTCCTCCCACAATTTGTTGTTCCGGTTAAGTAAAGAAAAATGCCTCCATGAGGAACTAAAGTTACATCTGCAGAATTTCAACTGCTTGTCCATTGCTGGGTCGTGGAGCCAATCCCAGCTGTCACTGGGTGAGAGATGGGGTTCACCCTGCACAAGTCTCCAGTTCATCGCAGGGCTGACACACAGAGACAGACACCCATTCACACCTGTGGGCAATTTAGAGTGATCAATTAACCTGACATGCATGTCTTTGGACTGTGGGAGGAAACTGGGGTCTCTGGAGGAAACCCACGCAGACACGGGGGAACATGCAAACTCCACACAGAAAGGCCCAACTGGCTGGCCTGGGAATCAAACCCAGGACCCTCTTACTGTGAGGCAACAGTGCTAACCACTGCACCCTCGTGCTGCCAATCATCTCTTGATCATCATATTTACCTAATGTTACCCAAATGGACTGAGGCTGTGGAATAGAAAAAAAAAACAGACAAGACACACCACGTTCCGCAAAAAAGTTGCTTAGCACTGTTGCCAAGGTTCAAGTGGATTCCAAGGGCCAACACCCCTATTGACCCCATTTCCACAGACTTTTCATGTTGGTCAAGAAGATAATATTTTAAGTGAATGATTAAAAATACACAAAATTCACATTTCAGGTTCAGATTCTGCTGACCCCTGCTCACACCGGAGAAATGTCCACTCATGCTCGAGAGCATTTGCACAATATGACCTGCAGGGCTCACTGAAGGTGGTGCAGCGCAAGCTAAATCGCTCCAGTTCCCGTCTGAGACATGGGGAAAGATGGTCAGCCTCAGAAAGCTTTCTTAATCCTTCCCATACATTCTTTCCAGCAACTCCCCTGAGCTTTCCTCCTGTAACAAGATATGTTATCTAGCCGAGCAGTAACCCTGCAGAAATACAATCATAATGACATCTACTCTGAGGCCAGTGTGACAGAAAAACACTGAGGGGGTAGAAGGGGTTCGGGCAACAGAGAGGGGGAAAAAAGAAGCAGGGATTATCGGGAGTGCAGTAAGTGCATTTAGGTGGACTGCAGGTTTTTTTTTTTTCCAAAAACAGCTTTGGATTCACTCCAAAATACTTCACCCTTGAACCCTTCCACCATTAGTATCAAATGAACCCTCTCTCCTTCACTCTTTCTTTTTGTGCTATCAGAGACCTCCCACACACTGCACCAAAACACATTTAGGGTAAAATATTATAAAAGCACCATCTCACTTCATGAACATCTTGGCTGCCATGACAGGGATGCAGACTGTACAAATCAATTGTAGCGGTGCCATACATTTCTACTGATAAAGTAAAAGATGTCCAGCATGGCAGGGCTGTGCCCACCTTCTTTTGTCTGATTCAGTGGAACTGACATTTTTCTGGCACTCCCTGTCCTAAGTGTCAACTCACCACTGCACCAGAGAGGGGACGGAGAAGAAGAGACCTATGAGAATGATGCACACCGATAGAAGAAATATGAATAAGAAGTCATTACACACACAGTTTTCAAATGCTGTGGCCCCCTTTTATTACGGTTAGTGTTAGTGTTAGTGTTAGGGTTAGACAACAAGGCTGACTTGGGAGATAGAGGTTTTTGGAGAGAATGATGTAGACACTCAGCCACTCGCTCATTGGGTCTTCTCAGTCATGATGCAGCATTTTACGGTTGACACCAATACTCACAGGCAAAGTTTAACATGTTTGCCAAACTGATATTAACAGACATGCCCATAATGGATTCAAGTGAAGGACAAATGATCAATACATAAATGAATCACAACATTCACGTCTCTGTTGCTATTCAGTGATCATGTTATGTTTGTATTCATTTCTAATGGCAAGGATTCTTGGATTCTGTTGCCCAGTTCATTTTAACCTTTGTCAGCGTCATACTTGGGACATAGTTTAAAGTCTTGCATGCTGCTGTCAGTTCTGAGACTCTTAGGGTTAGGGCTCCTCCCTGCCACCACCACTTTCTCTGTTCTGGGGCCCATCCTGGCGGAATGGAGGTTCACATCGAGCGTGACAGACATTTGCTGGTTGGTGCCTTACCGTTAGCATTCAGTCCTTCTTTTAACCTCCTCGTCAATGGACTTGGGCAGTGCTGCCATTACTCATGCAACGTATCCAAGATAAGGCACCCTTTCAATCTCAACTAAAAACATACACATACATATGGATGCATAAAGTAAGTAGGAAGAACACACTCACTCAGACACACACATAGACGCATACGCCACCAGCCTCCGCCTGTAGCTGCTGCTCCTGCTGTCACACTGCGTTTCCCTAGGTGTCATTTTGGCTATAGCCCTGTATCCAGTGGGGACAAAAAGAAGTCTCCTTGGACAGAGAGAGCGCCCCGGCAAGGTGCAAGTGCCAATGTGAGCGCCAGCATCGCCCCCTGCCAAAAGCTAGAGGGATGGTGGGGGTTGGGGATGTGCTATGACTCTCTGACTCTCCTCCATTTTGCATTTCCTCTGTGCTCATTTCCTCAAGAGCTCCTCGTCTATTTTGCCAGCCGAGGTTGTTCAGAGAGGCCGCCTTGTTAAATAAGGCATGAGTCATCCAGTGCGCTCAGCACTGAAATGATTCCGCCCATTTCTGTGAGACCGGTGAGCTGGAAGGCAGATGTGACTATTGAAGCCTGGGTAAAAAAACAAAACAAAACAAAAATTAAGTTAATTAAAATGAAGTCATTGCCTTTTTTCCTGTTTGATTATGTGGAGGGTTGAGTGAATTAATCTCAGTCGACAGTCATGCATTCTCTGTGATACCTGTATATACACTGTAGTCGTAACATAGGCAAAACCAATTATCTAATTACATCATCTGTTCATTGATATAGCTGCTGACTAACATACAGACAAAAGAGGGAAAAAAAACAAACAAAACCATATTTTACAGCTTAATGAAACAACAGATGGCTAAAACTGAATTAGTGGAGGATCATAATGAATGCAGCAGGCTCCATTGGTTGGTTTAATGAGAATGAAAATCCTGGGAATCATCATATACGATCGCCTTCAACTTCACCAGATCTCAAACAACAACTGAACCATACAGGATTTGGGGCTTAAAGCTCCAAATTGCGCATTGTTCTGCAAATAGAACACATAAACCTACAAGATCTGCATATTAAATGTGCAGATACACACGCAGGCATGTCTATTACAAATTTCAAGTTAATTAATCAGCATACCACCAGTGCCTGGACTGTATGATACATTGCTCAAGAGACAAGATATCACTGATTAACAAATGGCAGTTTTTGTTTCACTGTTATTTATCTGGATGGAGAGTCTATGGGAAAGGAAAAGTCCATGATACATTGTGCTTATTATCAAACACTTTTGAGAGCAAGTGAATTAATCCAAAAACACAGTGAAAAGATGGCATTTTAATATACAGGCTTCATCTGGCAGCGGCTGTGGTGCTGTTTATAACAGGGAAACACTGCTGTATGGGACAAACTGCACCTTTTCTGATATATAGCCAATCATAAACCGCAGCGGGTTGTTTGTCTCACTAATGTTCCTTAGATATGAAATGAGTTGAAAAGCTGTACCATAGCTCATTCCTGTCTCAAAGATGTGAAGCAGGAAGTCAATGAGTTGAAGCTGATTTGATGAATTAGTCTTTTGCGCTCATTACTCATATAGTTAACCGAGCACTGAATGCTGCCACAGCGAGATGTCAGAATACACAGCTCAGCTCTCACTGAGGCAGCCTGAGAAAACAAAAAGGAGGGGGAGGAGGGGACGCTTCACAGAGGCTACATTTATAAATGTTGAAGTTTTATTCTAAAGGCCATGTACAGAGGGAGGGAATACATATGTGAGCAACAGTGAGTGTTAAGACGACTACATTGCTTTCCAGAAATCTGCATCTCTTTGTACCTCAGAATCAGGGGCTGTGATTCCTATTCAGCATCAAGTGCAGCCAGTGGTTCTAGTGAAGTGAGACGTTACACTCTCACTTTGGAACATTACGTTTGTTTCTGTCAGTCCATAAACTGATCTGGACACACACTTCATCATTCCTTCTTTCACACTTAGTCCAACTGTAACCAGGGCAGTGAGGCGATGTCCATACAGTGGATTTAGCTTTATCACTGTTGCTGTGTTTGAGCCTGGCTCTCACACACTGCTCCAGAGACACATTTCAGACAACTTGGATAACTCTAAGGCTGTGTGGGGTTTTTTGCTGGGACCACAGAATGTATATAAAGATGGATGATGCATCTCCACTTCTTCCCTCTATATAGAGATGAAGCCCAAAGGCAGATAAGTGTGCTGCCACCTTAAACTGATGATGTAATGTGGAGACAAAGCTGTAGCAAGTGAATACAGGGTCAGTCAATCCTGTCTCAGATGTCAATCATTAGGAAAACCAACTTGCTTTTATTTATTTATTAATTTTGGGCTTTGTTCCAACCGCTAACATGGTGGAGATGGGGTTTATGTACAATACTGATGCAGCTACCAAGTGGTGATCAAGATTCCTTGGTTTCACTTTGGTGTTCGGACTCTATATGCAGTCTAAAGCAATATATAGATATGAATGAAAACGTTGATAAGAACCACAATCAGAAGAGGATGGACGTGTGTTTATTAGTAACAGTCTTGACATGCTATATCGTCACTAGTGCAGATTATCACAGTGTTTGTGAATGCTCATGTGTCTGGTATTTTCAGGTCTGGTGACATCAACCAAATTCATCTTTGACACAGAGCTGAAATACTCCCCTCAGTGTTTTTAAAACTTAAAGACATCACGTGTGAATATAGTCTGAAAGCTTTGTTTACATGTGTCCTTCCAGTCCAGCTGTCAAAGTTGCCCCTTGCTTCTACAAGTGACTTCAACACTTCACGTGTTTCCACCTGTCACCCTAAAACACACAAAGTTTAGATATTGATGGACAGTCCCACTTCTAATCACCGGCAACAGAATCAAATCTATTATGCACACATTTTTTGGGGGAAAACATATTACAGTTGTCAAGCCCCTCAGAGATCACAGCTGGTGGCTGTGCCCGGGTGCAGATAAACGCTTGAGAAAGTCAGATTAAAAATATTTTTCAAAATGAATAACTAAATAAACATATTATTCATATTCCATGAGGACAATTCCCACAGTCAGTCCTGTGACACAAATGCATTTATATTTTATATAACTTTATTTTTGCAGCCAAGAAATAATACATCAGCTCAATCAAGCATTTTCTCCATTATCAGCAGCCCTAACAGTGAGCAGACTATAATTCAATTCAATTATTGGCCTATTTATCATTCAGACCTGCAACCAGCACATACCTGTCACTTTTATACCATTACTCTAATATACAACTAATGAGTTATACTGTTTCTGGTGAAATAAAATTTGGATGTCAGACTTTTGGAAACAAAATTTCAAAGTAGTTATAGCAGAGATTATCTTGTGGGCCAGTTGATCTGACTGCACATCTTAACTATTTGCCTGGAGACTTCCACACCACAAGGCTACAAACTGAAATTATCTTGAATGTTGCTCAGTAGTAATAGAAAGTTAGTAGTTGTAGGTAGTAGTTTGGCCTATATTTACAATGGCATCAATGCCAAGCAGTTTCACTTAGCATAAACATACAGTGACAAATTTCTCCCACTTTGTTGTCAACCCCCCAAAACCATACTCTTCAAAGTTATGGTACAGGAAGACAGCAGTGACGCTTGATGTTGTTTAGTCTGAAGTGTCATCAATGTCCCCTTACATATGCAGAGTACGCTAAATCTGATTAGCATTGGAGCTAGGCAACAAGCTCACTTCAGCAGCAGATGTGGCTGCTGAACCTCCCCTCAGCTGTTGATGATCCCAGTGGTCCTATTGTCCCTCCTGTTAAAGGAGCTGGACAACTGGTGCTGTATTCACTTCCACTCCTGTCGCCCGCGCGCCCGCTCTGTGCTGACATTGGCGTCAGCCCATTGACTTGACATCTTGGCCACACCTCCTTGCTCCTGGGGTTGGCCCCCTGCCATCGTCTGCTGCTCACGGACATCTTCAGACTCTTCGGGGAGATACTCATTTGCTTAAAGCCTAATTTGTCTGCTCGACATCTTCACTGTCTCCTAATGACCTGGATCCCATCACTGCAACCAAATGTTAGGCCCTGCATCAGCTGCATACTGTTACGCCGAAAGAAAAATTATCTGGCGTAACCTAATGGGCACACAGCTGCTCCGTGATCACCCCACAGCAATGGATGGCCTCTCAAATGTAGGCCCTCCCATCAATGGGGGCCCATCCCTGGAACTTGTCAAGTATCATATTCAAGACATTGGCAAAGATGACTGATTCTCCTCTGATGTTTGTACTTAGCCAAGCTTTATTGAACTTTGAAAAAGGTGAACAGCTCTGCTGACCAGCAGTGACACAGCTTCAGGGTTCTTTGGACTGATTCCCACAGATACTGCATACTTGCTGTGGCTCAATTAATGCAGGCCACTTTTACAGTTTTCAACCAGCATCATCTCAGGCCAAGTAAAATGGGCATTGCATTCGTTTATTTAAAATACCTCTACAGTGAAGGAATCTGAACGGCAGTAAAGATTCTGCTGCAAGGTCTAATGCACTTTAAGAAACATACATGTGTGCATTATGATTGGATGGTCCTTGCCAAGGGCTAAAGGATCAGCCAGTGATTCTGAGGCTGCAGGCAGAGCACTGGAGTCATGTTTGCTACAGCAGACTAACATCAGCGGTTTCATTGAAGCTTATGTTAGTGGGGGCCTTCTGTTGATTCATACTGTTGAAAACAAAATTTAAATGCCCTTACACCCTCAAGGGTTAGTGGGTAGACCGTTGAAATAAAAAAAAAATAAAAAAAATGCTAAATTACCTAACCGACATCTGCCCTGCTTTGGCATGCTGCATTTGTATGCACACATGGTTTAACCAAGTGAAAATTCTAATTAAGAATTGATTTGAATTGGTCTCCAGACACGTGGTTATACAATGTGCTGCATGTTTATATACTGATGCATGTGAAAAAGCAGTGGTCATAATTGTATGTTGTATCTTATATTTGAAATTGTATTAAAGTTCAATTCAATGTTCCTGCTTGTGAAGTAAATGTCATCTCAATTACATAAACCTGCATTCAGCCATAAATTTGTGACCGTTTTCTCTCTCTCGCTCTCTAAAATGTAATGAAAGATAAGGTATAAATTGTCCTGTCATACCTTGAAACGCCTGACAGATGCAGACCCTTATTTAAGTATGAATTGAACCGGAGCATGTGACTGTGACATGCGACTCTTGGCGGCCATGGAAGGCAGAAGCTTTGGATAACACTTAGGAGCTGACGCCATTCTCTGTTGACTCAAATTCTTGAACATAAAAATGACATCCCCTTGTTCAGCCCTGCCCTCTGGGATCTGAATGACTCAGTTATTTCTCATGACTGGGGGAGGCAGCTTTTCACTGAGCGTAGCACAAGACAATGAATCGCTGAGAAGAAGAAAAAAAAACGTCTGAGAGGGGTGGAGGTGTTAAGATTTATGGTTCAGATTTACTGTAAAGAACCTGAGGCACATTAAGAACAAGCAGCAGCAGCAGTAAGACTGAGTGTACTTCATCAGGATGTTGAAAGCTCTCTCTGATGGTTTATTTGATGTACACCATCCACATGCAGAACACATCCTGCCTCCATATCTATCACTCATCAGCATTTCCCCTCCCTGATATTGATTTGGCTCCAGATATTAGAGGTCTTGTTTTTTCCTCCTAGTCTTACATACACCTTTCTTGCCTTCCATTACCACAGTGCTAACTTGCTGTTGCTTCTTCCTCTCTCTCTCTCTCTGTGTTTGCATAGTACTCACCCACTGTCTCTCTTAATGTGAGGACATTGGTATTCTCCTGCAGAACACATTATGGAAGATGGGATATGTAGCAGGTCATGTTGGCTGCACTTTCATCCCGGAGCCTTTGAACAGATAAAGACACTCTAATTGCATTTACATAATCACTCTAAGACTCTAAGTCACAGAGGCTCACACAAGAACAGAGAGAATGCACACTCACTGAGGAAGGTTCAAAACAGCAGTGTTGAATAACAAGCTCAACATGCACAGCGTTTAGCTGCATGTGGCCCCTGCATACTTGCAGTCACAAGACGCTTTTCTGTGCTGTTTTTTATTCGCATTTCGATGATTCAAACACAATCTGATCCATAGTTATAACCAGGGTTACATATTTTATATTGTTGTTATACTCAACAACATGATTGTTTACCTTCTACACAAACAGCTCCAATTCCACGGCATTAAACTGCAGTCACTCTGCTCTCCGTAATGCTCCATGGCCGAAACCTGCAACACACGCAACCCACTAAATTAAATACTACTGGCTCTGCCATGTTTGGACCTGTTCTCATTTATGCAATTATTTTTAATAGATCAACCGCAAACGTGCAATCTCCCATGTGTGTATTTGGCACAGCGCTGTAGCCAATCGGAATTACATGGTAAACTGTATGTTTTGTTCTGCTGGCTTGGATTTTCTATTCTCCCCCTGAGAGATGTGCAGCAGTAATTTTCTGGCAATTGTTCAGTCAATCTGACTGAAAGGTCAGTGTTAATTAATTGGGAAGAAGTGTGTGTTGGATTGATCGAAATGTGCATTTTTGTGTTCAGTGACCGGCAAGGTCTCCTCTACAAAGTACTGGTTTTATTAATTTATTTAGTTTTCACAGAAGCACAGCTGGTGCATATATGCAGAGGTTGGAAGTGTAGTAATATGTCAGTCAATTGCAATACAATAAGGAGATTGGTGATTGACTGTAAAGATTATTTCACAGGAAAACAATATTCATTATTCTATGTGTTCAAGTGTTTGCTTTCCAATGATGGAGCTTCCAAAATAGCAATTACTGTACGTTCTGGACAATCCCTCCTTCATATAGTGTATTACTTGCTGCTTACTAGCAGCATCTTGACTGGAATGTAGAAGAAGTTTTCTGGCTTCCTTTGCTTTGTGTGGTTCTTAGCAGAAGGACTCCAGTCTTATCTGAGGGCCACAGTGCCATTGTGCAAGATACTGTATTGTCCATCGTAGAAAGTTTGCTGCCCATAGCTGCATTGTGACAATCGGTGCAGGGATGGTTGGGGTGTAAGGGTGTCGTGTGGAGTCAGATTGTAGTCTATCTAATCTCATCATCATTTTCATTTCACTCTTCCAAAGAAAGTGTATGTCACACAATGCTGCCTTCAAAGGAAATAAATGAGGCCTGGACCAGAATAATGTGCTTGCTTCCACACAGAGCTGAAAGGCTGATGAAATAGTTTGATGTTTGGAAAACGACATGTCATTATGGTCACTGTCACCACATTGCAACCTCATGACACACAATAGGAAACTTTGTGTAGTTGTGCTGGCTTCAATGCTCGCATTAGCACTGATGGTGACCCGAGGGGCTCAAATATCTGGGACCGGATGTAATAAAAAAAGTTCTCCACACATACACACAAACACACACACACACACAAAATAATGTAGCATGCTGCATTAGTTTTTAAGGTTATAGCCCGAGCCTTGTTTACTAGGCCAGTATGAATTTTACAGTTACTCACACTTGATAATTCTGCACATTTTTAAGCTTTAGTTAATCGCTTTTATTGTTCACTTTCATCCCTCCTTTTAATCTGGTCTGCCTCTTTCCCCCTCTTTCTTTAACGTCTGTCTTTGCCTTCATGGTCTTTTCATTTTATCATTGTGTTGTGAAGCACCTCGTAAAAACTGCTTCCGTGCGGGCGCTATAAACGATATCATTATTTCTGACATTTGCAGCTGATGATTGGGATCTCACTCCAAAGATGTGTAACAGGTACATATGAGATGAACACATCTCATACACTGTGGTGCCGTAAATATACGCAAGGGTGTTGTCAGAACACTAACACAGTTCTGCTGTGGAACAAGTCCCAAAAAAATAATGTGCGGTCCTTTTTTTATTGCCCCTACTTGTCCTGTCTTTATGCTTTGTGTGTGCTACTTCCTGGTTACCTGCTCGTGCCAGATCCTTTGCATGCCTGAATCCCAGTGTCCTCAGCAAATCAACACTCACCAGCATCAAACACTCCATCCGTCCTTCCAGTGGTTGCCAGATTGCAGCATCCCTACGGTACAGCTAACTCCCATTTTTTTTTTTTTTGCCTGCCAGATTGTCGGCTCTGTTCTGGTTCCTACCAGTGCTTCAGGTTCATTTTCCCGACCCCTGCCATAATTTGCCAGGTCCGCCCAGTCTTTGTGCACCTGCCTTGTTAAGTGAAACATTTTCAATTTTGGAGTCTGCCTGATCCTCTCTCCAACAGACCCACTGTCTCTGCTTTGCCTGTTTGCCCCCGCCAGGAATCCAGCTCTGCACTCCAGCCAATCCAATTTGGACTTTTTATGATAAAAACCTAAAAACTTTGGCCTTGGGAGGGTCTGTGTGTTCTGCCTTTGAGCCCCCAAAAAGTCAATCTTACAACCCAAATGAAAAAAAGAAAGAACTTGGAGAAGATGCAAAGATTCCACCTCCCCACTGTGCTACTGTAAACAGACTGTACGGCCATTTTGGCATCCAGGATATGGCACGCATGAGAAAACATAATCACAGGTTTCATGTAGTTCTCTAATGTGGAAGCATAAGTTACATTCAGCCGGGTTAGGCCGACATACGATGATTTGTGCAAGGTTCAGATCCCAGTCTGCTCAACATGGTGACAATAACATGGAGAATCTGCATGTCCTGTTATTGTGCGGAAATGGTTTGACTTTTAAAACATGCTCTGTTTTTGTGCATCTGGCACAGATACTTTCTTAACTTTAATTTGTTTTAACACTGAGAGTGAATGTTCGGGAACTGTAACTCATTGAGTTGGCAGCGGGTTTGTTTTTCTCACTGCTTCCTCCAACATACCATTGAAACCTACATCACACTCTCGCAGTACAAGTCTGCAGCACCCATCTGTGGCACTCAGCACAGATGGTGAAAGGTGACAATTTGGACATTTTGAATCGTGTAGAAACTCTCGCATTCATCGCACGATCCAGACGGGGGAAAAAGAGAACATTTGCTGGTAATCTCTTATCATAGTGCGACACCAGCGGGAGGGCATTCTTCAGTTTGCATAACCTCTGCGTGGATCCAGAGCACAACCTTCTCTCCATATCCATCATTCAGTCCATTCAAAGGAAGCCACACTCCAAGCATTCTATGGCTCACATGCTTGTAGTTCTATGGCGCTGTATGGTAATTGCTGCAGTCGTGTGCAATTAGTTAAGTGTATCTTTGCATCACGCTCCAATACCCGTTCATTTCCACTTTCCTGTAGAACAGCCATTTCTACTCGACTGTAAATGATGCGCTGAAAGTTATTTTGACGCTGCGTCACCTCCCTGATGGCTGCCTAACCCTGTGAGAGTTCTTACCACAATATTACTAGTCACATTATCACATTTGGCATTAAAAAGGTGAAACGTGTCATTGATGATTTCCAGGTATCTATCCTTTATGCCCTCCCTCTCTTTTCTCCCAGTGATTTCAGGTTGAGGGAGAGCTCCAATATTTTAAGCATGTTAACCTATTAGATGATTGATTACCGCATTTAAGTCTGTTACATTTTTAATCACCGCTCCAATGATGTATTTAATGGGCCCCGGACTTGATGAAGATGCCCGTTAAATAAGGTGGGAATATAGAAGGAGGGAGAGTTAAGTCCATAAGTGACTCCTCCTTCTACCCTTAACATCTCAGACGTATGCTTTTTTTTTTTGAGTTTCTTGATGAATATGTTTGTATTATTCCATATCCAGCCTTCATTGTGTTTCAGAGAACTACAACAAAATGTGTTCCTTGTGGAGGGGTAATTTAAATTGCCATTTAACCCACTGACAAGTCTGTTTTACCAATCAATTCATGACAAACAGCCCCACATAATGTTTTTATATATTTTGAATCACTTTACTACAGCCCCTAACAATACATTTGAGTTTTCAGAGGCTGATCCAAAGTGTCAGTGCAATGTAGCAACAATTGCACTCAGCATTAGATTCATTGCCATCATTTATTCACATTGCTGTGTCTTCAGCGTTTGAAGGTTGAAGTCAATTGAATGTGACCATTACAGCGACTTGGAGGGCTGCGACTCGCCAAGAATGAACAGGAGCCGAGGCACTCCACCTGACTCTGTCCTCGCAACCCCACACACACACACATTGTGGACACGTACACACAATCCTTGGTGGACAGAGAGAAGAGGAGAGACTAATGGTGCATTGCAGGTGTGGTTTCAACAATCCATTTGTCAGGAGAGGCATTCGATTAGTGCTGGTAGTCACTGGGCCAACATGACCGTCTGCATGCATGTGTGTGAACATGTGTGTGTGTGTTGTGTCAGGGACATTTGGTGAACGTAATCCTCAATTACCCTGATGGTTTACTCTCTTCAAAACCTACAGTGTGGGTTTGGGCTAAACCAGACACAACCACTACATTCAGTTTGTAGAATTCACTTGGATAATTTTTGATATGCACATACATGCACATACATGCAGGTGGAGAGACACCAACCCGTGCACAATGGTTTTCACGTCTAATAATGACTGAAAGATTCTAAATGGCCCCCTCTCTGTGTTTCCATCTCAGCAACAGGCTCTTATTCTCTGCATCATCCTTCCATGCGAGGCTCAGTAAACAGCTTTTATTGGCATGGGTCTTTTCACCATAAACAACCTTCCCAGAAGCACTTGAAATTGAAATACAGTAGTAGATTTGGAAAACGCATACACACGCACGTACCAAACTTCAGGGCTCATCTTTTTGGCAGAAAAGAAACTGAGCGAGTAGGAAAAAGGAGGAGGGATGGAGGGAAAGTCTGCTGTGTCTGTCCCTGTCCGATTCAGCTGAGAGGATTTTAATGAGCATTGGGTGAAGTGGTGGTGGGTAATGGGTGAAGGCCTCCTTAACAAGAGGAGGGGGTGAGACAATGAGGAAGGGAGGAAGAAGGAAGGGAGGCAGGGAAGAAAGAAGGAAGGAGACCACTGTGGAAGCTTTAAAAAGTTAGGAAGTATTTTAATTGAAGATGAGAGTGACCGTTCAAGCATAGATGGCACGATGGGGAGAGTGAACATCAGGAGATGGAGAGAGTTTCTGACTTTTCCCTTCCACTGAGCTCTTTTTACAGCTGCATTCCCTATGTACACACAACTACTGAGTACACAGAATACACTAAAGTACACTCAGCTAACTACACCCGAAAAGTTTATCACACCATATAAGTGATGTAACTACTCTATTTGCAGGAGCATTTATTTTAACTTAATTTTATGGAGCTGATGCAGTGGCTGTTCTAAACCTGCCTGTTTGGAATGGACTGTTTGCTTGGTCCGTGTTATTCCTCTGGAGCTACTTCAGAATTATACTTCATTGTTGTGAGTCCTCCTAAAACAGTTGTACGATATACTTTTTTATTGTTTGTGTGCTGGCATTTGTGTGCTTTTTATGAACAGTTCCTAATGCAGGGTAAGGAGTAGACCATGTTGATCCTACCTGCAATATTTTGTCCCACGTTGGAAGAAGGACACTCCTTGTCGATTTTTCAGCTGACCTGGACTGTCACATAAACCTAATGTTCTTTTAGATGACATTCCATATTCCCCTTTCTATAAGCAGTTGGAATCCTCCCTTTCTTGTTTGCCTGTGGGACAGTGACGGCGAAGGCAGGTGAGTTAGGGTGAAAATCACTGAACAAACATGAAACCAGCATGTTGAATACAAGTTTGTGGAATACAACAACTGTGTGTTGTAGAGATTATTGCTGACAGTTTGCTTTGAACTCTGTGTCTGTATGCTTAGAAATACTACACAGTTCCGAGTGTTAGCTTAATGTTACCATGCTGCATAATGCTACAAACCTGCTAATGCTATTGAAGTGGTGTAACAACTGTTTGCATTGCATTTGCAAGTGTTCAGCAACAGAATGCACATGTCACTACTTGGAAGACAAATTATCAAACAGGAAGTTATTCTGTAAATGTCGCTGACATGAAAGATTAGAAACTGCGAAATTATCTGTTGGCAGTTTTTACACATGGTTTACAGACAACTGTTGAGGACAAAGAACAAGACACATTCAAATTCTACACCCATTGCCAATTTTCTATTGATATTAAACACCTCACATGTCCAATTGGCACGTTCCAAGTGGAAAGTCGATAAGGTAGATGTCTTTCCAAGAAATGCGTTCCACATACAGACAGAAATATGCCTTTTTTACTTTGTCCGGTGCAAAATATTTCCAACACAAACTGTCACCAACAGTTCCACATAACCATCAGTCCAACAAATCCCTGCCTTTACTTTTCACTGTTGCCGGAACCTTCTCAGACTGAGCAACCAACAGCATGCACATACCCACTGTGCATTCATGGTCATGTGTAATGCATTTATAATATTTACAAGTATAATAAAATATCTTTATTTTCGAAGTCTGCAATCAGAAGTTAATGGAACTCCTGTACTACGAAGTCATGTTGCAATATTTCTACTTTTCCCTTTTCCGTATTTGCCTCATCTCCTCTACACTCCTCAGGAAGTTTTGAAAGTTTGTCTTTCTTGTTTGTTCTGAATAAGTACAGCTGTGTGCCGTTCCAATGATTTCCGCCTGCTCATCACCCGAACGCCCCGTACTGCCACCACCTGTGATCACCATCTATTCAGACATGTGCCGCACCGTCCCGCCCCTCCGCCGGCTCTTGCCTTTTCACTCTCATGTCCTGTTTTCTTCCTCTTCCTCCCTCTCCACCCCTTTCCTCCTCATCCGGCGTTCAGATGTACAGCACGTGTATACGTAAGTCACATCTCGTGGATGACTAGGCTCAATCCTGACACCGCATTCTGCCGGATGAATAGGGAAATATAAGGCAGTGGCGAAGCTGGAGCATTCATCCAGGAGCTTTCATCCTGTCACAGCAAGCACACTTGCAGAGAGATGGCTTTATCATCTGCAAAAAAAAAAAAATTGCACAACGCTGATCAACTTTAGATGAATAACCTTGGTGAATGTGGTGTGGAAAAGGAAGGAACAAAACAAGCCGAGGGTGGAAATTCAACATGTTGGTAGCTGGCAAAGCATTGAGAAGGCATATCTAGATAAGGTGAGGAAATTGGTGTTGGAGCCGCTTCGCCTGTGGTTTCTCATCCTTATCGTTCCGCCGTTTTCTGCCCCTGTGAACACACACATACACAGAGCAGAGGTAAACACGACAGTCATAAAGAAGGAAAATAAATGTTTTCATGATAAAAAAAAAAAAAAAACTTCCCTGAGTTTCCACAGTCGGCAAGCAGTTCACGATAAGAGTGCAGCTCTGTTGGAGCTGAGAGACTGCTGTGCTTTCAGTGTAACCTCACATACATATACTCACACACAAGGACCCAGTAACCTCTCAACCTTAATCATATCGCCGAATCCCAAAACACACAGACCAATATGGTCAATTCTCATTTTAGCAGCATTGATAGCCTCAGGGGCTTCAAACCCAATTAGCAAGGAGTGTGGGTTACATATGCTAGAATGGTTGCACTGTGTCACTGTCAGTTGTATTCGTGCTTGACAAACACACCAAACCAAGGAACAGACCGTCAGTCTGAGAATTCACGATAAGAGTGGAGCTCTGTTGGAGCTGAGAGACTGCTGTGCTTTCAGTGTAACCTCACATATACGTGCATGAACTCACACACAAGGACCCAGTAACCTCTCAACCTTAATCATATCGCCGAATCCCAAAACACACAGACCAATATGGTCAATTCTCATTTTAGCAGCATTGATAGCCTCAGGGGCTTCAAACCCAATTAGCAAGGAGTGTGGGTTACATATGCTAGAATGGTTGCACTGTGTCACTGTCAGTTGTATTCGTGCTTGACAAACACACCAAACCAAGGAACAGACCGTCAGTCTGAGAAAATACTCCACACCGCAGAGAAGACAAGAAGAGATGGGTCGGGCAGTCAGACACGGTTGTTATTTCTGCTTTTATCACTTTGTTTCGGTATTTTCATCAGAAATATCAAACAATTTCATCAGAATTATCTCCACTGGGACTCAGCAGTGTTTTCATTTGTGTTGGTCAACACTGACCCAAGTGTTACAAGCTGCATTCCATGGTTCTAGAAAAGCTTTGGGGTTGGACTTTTAATCCAAGACTCACATTACATCATTTGTCACAAATTTTACCGATAGCTTATTTCTACTCATCTCCACTTTCTTAAACATATGGTGAAATATTGTATTTGTACCCTTAAATGCATAAGTGGGGCTTTTGTCACTCCACACCTTCCCATTGCTTCACGTTGGGTTACCTTCCTGTTGACTTTTCATCTGAGGTCCTTTGAGAGCTCTGTGAGGAAGCGTTGTCACGCATCGGTGATACCATACTAAAATTCAGGGTGCTCTGAAAAGTGAGTAGGCGTTCAGAGTGGCGATATCAATCATGTTGTACCACAGCACCATGGACCTCTGCTTCTGGCGCTTGCAGGTGCAGTTGCCAACCATCTGGTCCACAGTATCTACACCTCCTTTGGTCTCGTTGTAGAAGTGGATCGCTTCTTTTTTTTTCTTTTGGTTGTTATCATCCACAATCTTGCTGTGGTGCATCGTGCTGAGGAGCAGAACAGCCATTCCCTTCTTTCTGGCATAGCTGATCATAGTCATGCTGCCACTGAACCCAAAATCTCATGGTGCTGTGGTACAACATGATTGATATCGGCACACTGAAAAGTATATTTATACGTCAGAAAATACTTTCCTACTTCCTTTTTGAAAATCAGAACAAAAAAATTACAACAGGAAACCGAACGGGTTGATGAAGTTGTGACCCTGTTTGTCCCTTCACTCTCCCGCACTGAGTTGAGTTGAATGTGTAGCGTCCCCAAATCACCGGTAAGTCAGCGAGTGCGTAACCAAATGCAGAGCTGATGACTGAGCCCCCTCAGTCCGACCCTGGCTAAATGGAGTAAATGATGTAAACCATTCACTGAAACAGGAAGTGTGAGAGTGTTTGTTGGCTCTGTCACAGCACTTCATTTCAAATCATTAAAATGCTCTTCACTGGATACAGCCACTTACTTACGTGGACTTTCGCTTATTCTGGAGTATTGCTATTTAGTGGGATAAGTACTTCAACCTAAGGTTCTGAATGCTTTACTCACTGCTGCTCATTACTATCAACTCAAGTTCAAAAACTCAACTCCCAGACAAAATGTAAACCAGGAGAGGACAGGGAAGAGCAAGCCGACTGTTTTCTCCTCTCTCTCTCTCTCCCTGTGAATGACTCGGCTGAGAAGCATGAGGCTCAGCAGCTAGTCAGAAAGCGTAAAGCAGCAGAGGAGAAGGCACGCAACAAAAGACGTGAGGCAGAGTTGAAATGACAACCCCTGAGGAGGTGCCTCAGCTTGCTCTACCGTGGAGAATAGCAGGGATTGAGCGTTGTAGTCGAGTTTTAGTGACTCCGTTGGCGGCTCAGAGGGGTGAGTCAGGTTCGTGGGCCGCACTAGGTAATATATGTGATGGTTTGAATTTGAAATAATTTGACCAAAAACAGCTCTTTGAAGTCGCCTGTGGTGTAATGAGATGGGCTGCAGTTCACCTCACTGCCTGTCCCGTCGGTTCTGAGCAGACATTACAGTGTTAACCTCATGCATTTGACGGCTGTTACATGGAAGCACTGGTTGCAAGGCACTTCAGTGAGAGATGAACCTGCAACGGCAAAAGCTTTAGCACAGCAGCAGAAATCCCATTCAGTAAAAACATTCATATGATTCCAGTACCAGGCAGTGTGTCAAGCTACTCACATAGAAAATCAAGAGTTTATTTAAACTTTGCACTGAACTGAGCAAAACTAGAAGAATCTGCAAAGATGCATCACAATATATTTCTATCCTCCATCCATTCAAAATAAGAAAAAAAAAACGTATAATAATTCCTGTTAAGGAATGTTGACCAGAGTGGTAGAATCATAGTGGTAGGCAAACACAGAAACTTGGTCCTAAACAAAAGTAAAACAGCTACAGCACAAAAAAACTTAATCTGGCCCAACATCAGGTGCACACAGCTACACCCTGATGCTGCCGCAAAGAAAACTACCTGGCGTGCCCTCATGAGCACAGAGCTGCCCCATGATCACCCCACAGCAATGGAAGGCCTCTCTGAAATAGACCCACCCCTTCCCTCAGGTAGGTACGCTCACATACAAAATGAAAATAAACTTATTGTGACAAATGACCTGTTCCTCTTTGTCACAATACCCTTTTCCCCAAGGCTATGATGTCAGTGTATGGAAAAAGACCCCTTCCTTCATTCACCCACCCGACTGTCAAATTAACTACCAGAAGTAGATTTTGGCTGCAGGTATCCAGCTCTATTCAGTAGCTCTATTCCACACTGTTCGGTTTCTAGATAGATTTTGTGTTTGAGCAGCTGCTTCTAGTTAAATGTGCTGACAACCAGGTTTGTGTTTCACGTTTTCACAAGTAGCACAGACAGCCTTCCCTCCATCTGCTTTTGAAGTGTAACCATACCTGGTGTCACAACTATCTACCAATGCCTTGTCTCTAATCATCTCTCAGTCGTTTCAACTCCAGTCACCGTCACAAGCTGCTAATCACCTCATTCCCTTCACCTGAGCCTTCTCACACACACCTGCTGTTTACCGTTCATGCCCAGCTATCCCACGTTTATGTTCTGAATTCTTGCCTGCCCGTTCATGACCTGATTATGACCCCATTTGGATTTTAGATTCCTGTCTTGTCTACCCTATAGATTTGTTTGCCATGCGGACTGATATCCCGAGTTTGACCCCTGCCTACCCTTTTTTTGCTCTCTCTGTAAATAAACCACTGTCTGTTTTCGTGCTTTTGGGTCCAGTTCTGTTTGCTGTCGTTACGCATGGGGCTGCTTTCGGTTCACCATTGCCAAGTTACCCACACCATGAAGCTCACATCCTAATAAGTATAGTGTCACTTGCTCAAAAATATACTAGAGCACAAGAGTACATGTATAGGCCATTTGCTTAAATGCCTCTCCGTGTGTGCTGACTCTCTCTCTGGGTTCTGATTTGTACCCAACACTAATGAATCCATAAGGGCATTTTGCACTGATTCTGACTCTTTATTTTCAACAAACTGTCCGTTGCTGGTTCATCCTGCTCAGTACAAAACAAGCCTCTGTTAGCACAGAGAAGAGGAGTCTGCATACCTTTCGACCCACCTGTATTTTCAGCAGTCATCACACCGAGATCATTTCTGAGGCTTGCGCAGTTTTAATAAGCTTTTAATGAGGAGGTAATGTAGTGTGGATCACCGCTGAGCTGACACTGAGCTCCATCACCAGTGAGGAGCCACTAATTCTGTCAGCAGCAGATGATTCATTAAATTCTGTTACTGATCATATACTGAACATCGCTAATAGACACCTTCAGGCTTGAAAGTTGCCACTGAAACATTTGAAGCTTGGTCCTTCACAGATGATGCAGCTGCAGTTGGCTTGGATCGACAGCAGTTAAAATAAATTCTGATGAAGACACAGAGTCAAGGCAAATGTAGAACATGCACAAACATCAGTAGAAACGTCTTGGATCACTCCACCAACTTGAATGCTTTTCTGAACTTCATTTGTACTTTGATTGTCACGTGACTGGAGTGTGGTTGGAGTGTGTTTTAAATATCCAAGACCTAAGCCTTTTTAATCAAAGTCACTGTATCAAAGATATTTGAGACGATGAGATGTAGCTTTAGTTCATTCGTTGGAACAGCAGACTGTCATGTTGGAATCTTGCACCAGAAAATGCTAATTATCTTTTTTTTTGGATTTATGTTAAATAGTAAAAAGCAACCTTATCACAACATAAGCCAAGATGTCTCCATTGAATATATTACATAAACTGCATTTACATTTGTTTGAGTGTATTTGACATACTTAAAAATTGCCAGTAACCAGAGACAGGCCACGAATGCAAGGCAGACCCAACAAACAGAGATTGAGAAAACCTCAACCCCACATCTATCTGCCTGTCCTGTGGAGTGTGGTGGGACAAGTCCCTGGAGTGCTGTAAGAACATTAACAATCTGAAACATGCACAAAGGACGGGGGCCAGTTGAGCAAGAGGAATGCTTTTTGAAAATATATATTTTATTATTTTATTTGTACATACTCTGTGCAACTACACCACATTCATTAACTCAGCAAGTTTGAGAGCCTTGAAAAACGCCTCTATAATGTATGAGGCAGGATGTGAAGGTGCTACTTTTGACAACTGATGTGATGATTGTTTTGGAGAATAAACACTATGACAGTACAAAGTACAAACTTGACATTCACATTAATCTAACTCACTAATTAACCAAAGGGTTATTAATTACAGATACATTTGGTCTATGATAAGTGACAGAGAAATTAGGGATCACTGATGTGGGTTTAATCACACACACACACACACACACACCCTGGCGGCTGGCCTGTGTAAGTGGTCTTTGTCAAGGGGAGCAGATTAGCTATAATAGAGTCCTATGGGCCGCACAGCTTCACTGTGATGTAGTGGATGGGCCTGTCAGTTTGACAGACAGCTTATGGCACAGTGGCTGGATGGCTGCAGAGCGGGGTAAAGGTGTGGAGAGGAGGAGGCCCAGGAAGAGAGTGATGGATGCCACCCCTCTCCGGGCCATAACGAATGAGTGATCTCCACATATCTGTCACCTGACGAGAGGATGGGGGGGGTAGATGGAGGGAGAGAGGCGCATAGAGGCAGGCACATCCTTTCTCGGCCAGTCCTTCCCCACCCAGCCGGTGGGGAACTGGGGAGTAAATCAAACGCGCCTTATTTTGCTGATTGCTCTTTTGACAAGATAAAGAGCTCGGAAGCCCGCAGGGATGTCCTGAGCTGTCCCTGGGCCAATCACAGAACTGACAGCAGGAGTAAGTCTGATGGACTACACATATACACATGCTTGCTGGCAGTGCTGTTTTGATGGATTTACATCCACACACACACACACACACACACACACACGCAAAGCAGACCATGATGAAATACCCTGCAAAATAAAAGAACCTGAACTTTAAATGGTCTTGCAAAATTAACGTGCTTGTCTGAGGCCTGTTAACTTTCAAATAGTCGATGGATAAACCCAAATAAACTCCAAACATGTCTCTGGAAAGAAAAAAAACACACAGTATGGATGAAGTTGAAGTTTAAGATAAAACTTGGCAAACACATCAGCCATAAGAAGACGTTTTAGACGTTCCTGTTCACTTTGGAGCAAAAGTAATTTTAGTTTTATCCTTCTATTTGTGTAAACTCTATAAAATCCCTGTGAATAAATATGAGGGTTCTTTAAACTCTAACTTTTTTCAATGCGCTCTGGTGCTTTTGCTTGATTGGTTTATTTTGACTGGTACGAAGAAAGTTAATCAACCAGGCCAGGAGCAGAAGGAGGACCGGAGACTGTGCAGCTCCTCTCCACTGCTCATGCATTTACTCCATAGTGTTAGCTGTGGCAGGCCGGGGTCCACTGTGTGGAAATATTGAAATAAATGTTGGCTTATCCCTGGTCATAAATCTATTGTTTTGGACAGACAGTAGAGAGCAGTGAGATCATAAAAAATATATTGAAAATGCAAAGCAAATATGTGACGGATTGAAACCGTTTTTTTAAAAAACCATGGTCTACAGTCAAATCTAATCACCTAACCTTCAGGTGTGAAAGACACTGATGAAGTTGGATATCTTGTTTTCATTTTCTTTGAAACCAGTTCAGAAACAGAAAGAACTGTTAGAGCGTGTTAAGGCGTAGTTGCACGGTGATTTCTTGGCAACTGCTTGACAACTAGGTTGTGTTGTCGCAGTGCAACTGCCAGGTTTGGGATGTTTGGGAGCATTTTGAACCTGGCAGTGTCTGTGCTACAGCTGGGGACACTGGCAGGCAGACGAACAGATGTTAACTGACAAATATACCTAATATGTCTTAATTAATAGTAGCAACACTAATAATAAGAAGAAGAACAATGATCTGTTTGTAAGTGTTCTTCACAATCATCCACAATCATTCAATTTCATTTTCTGTGAAGGTTAATGACGACATGTTGCCAGTCATGAAATCAAGGACAATAGAGGCCTGCTGACTCCAAGAACAAAGGGTCAGATGCTACTGATCTCTTCACCTTCAAAAGATGAGAGCCTGAAGCAACATCCTGACCTCAAGGGGAGCTCCATCTATAAACAGCTTCTACCCACATACAGAAAATATGATTCCCTGAGCTAATGTGTGGAATGTATTGATTGATTTGGCATTTTCTTCATTGATCAGCCTGAGCATGGCTAATGATTACCTTGTGTCTGTGTGGTTTAATCCCTCTATGTATATATCATCTCAGTGCCCTCTGTTATGGACATGGAGCTACAGGTCTCACTGCTTCTCCCAAAAACCGCACTGGGAATAGTTAAGTGTTTTTTTTTTCCACAGAGAACAGGAACCTATATTTTCACAAGTGCTTTTCTAACAAACTGAGCCAACCCTGTTGAAGAATAGTCCATTGCTGTATGATACCATCTCTCCAAAATTACCAATGAGTCATATCACATTAATGGACAGTGGGAAATTGATTTTTTTTTTTTTTTTTTTTTAATTGCTCTGCACACAACCAATTGGACAAAGGACTCAGTTCTGACAAGGACTAATTCTGAAGTGCAGCTCCAGAGCATTAACACAGGACAAGAGAACAACCCATTTCAGATAGGCAGGTTTAGAAAGGCCATTGCACTTGCACCAATTAAATAAACATTTAAATAAAATAGCTTCCGGATTCGTCATGAAAACAACGTGGGAATAAAAATCTCCAGCACTTGACACTTACCACAGCAAATGTCGTGTTTCAACTAAACAACAAAAATTGGCTTTTCTAATGAGTCTCACACAGTAAAAATGGAGTAGTTAGTCAATGATGGTTAAATAGAACGAGAAGTTTAATCAAGTATAGACTTGTCTGCCACTGCCGACAGATGTTGTAGCCCACAGCATCCGAACATCTGGTTCATTGAATTTAGATTTCCGGGACTATAAATGTGTTGCCAAAGCAACAGCTTGTTTATTCAACCAGTTACAGTTTTAAACTGTGTAAATAATAATGTGTCTTATTGTTTTTTTTTGTTTGCTGTGATGGTGTTAGATTGTCAGGAAATGGATGGACGCCAAAGGCTGAACACGGGAGCAAAGGCAGGAATGAATTGTTCAATCAACAACACTGAGATTCTCATCAGCTTGTGCCTCTTTCTAACTACTGTGCTTGCTAAATGTGAATCCAGTAATGAGAAATGTGGAATGAGAGGCAGACTGGTGTCTGTGAGTGTATTTAATGGTGGCTGGCTGAGCCTGGTGGTTATGGCAGAGCTGGCAGGTGATTCTGGCTGCAGGACAAAAATAGCAACAGTTAGTCTGGATGAGCAAACAAGATAACACTCTAATGTCCAAGCAAGAGGGCAGAGGTTGACTAAAGCGTGATTACCACGAGGAAGGATGATGAGCTGGCAGAGTTGAAAACACAGACAACCGTAAGATAATCTATATTAGTCATGGTACATGTTTATTGCAGGTTGAGACACAATCCTGGTTCATGCTTAATCATTCACTGATATCTGGTCTTCATTAATATATTGGATATGTCATTCATCATGATATTAAGATAAAATTAAATTATATCGTTAAAACTTCATTCATTAATATATTTATATTTTCCAATAAGGAATTTGTTATTTTCTAAATGAATGATAGAAAGATATAAGATATATATATAAAAAAACTCACTCAGACCAGCTAGCCTTAGTCTGCAATGGGATAAATACAATCAGGACTCAATCGCAGGTCAAATGACTTTGCAATGACTCTGTATGTTTTTTACTGATCGGCTGAAGTGGACATGAAACATCCGGGTGATTGTCAATGGAAAGACAGAAAGATGAGCATCTCAGTTGTGGGAGGGTTTGGAGGGAGACGGTGAAGCTCCAACAAGCAGCAAGCAATAAGTCAATTGGTGTGAAAGAGGTATCACACTAATGTTTGTTTGTCACCACAGCTCAGCTGCAAGGTCCTAATCTGTGCAGTGAATTCAGAGCCAACTGTGAACTTCTCAAGAGTACGTATATGAGAGAGAAGTCCATCCAACTCAGTCCAATGGGCGTTCAGAGCTCACTGCCACAAATCAGTGCCACATATTAAATCCACATCAGTGACACTTTTGTGTCCCAAATGTTTAAAAAGCATCACATTTCAAGAACCAACAGACATTCTTTCCAACTCCTTCCAATATATAGCATGGCATTATATAAGTGTAAATATACAGCAAGCTGATATTGTGTCAAATAAAATGTACAGTTGGATTCTTTTTCCATAGATAAGAGCCCTGACTATTTCTCTCCCTATTCCTGAATGCTGCACAGGCTGTCGGTGTGTGTTTGGCTTATCCTCCCCACAGCTCCTCCTCTTCCATTCACCGTAGATTAGAAGTGAGAAAAGCTCTGTGACATTATCTCTGAAAAATATTCTGCATAATATTATACAAGACAGTAGGCTAGGGGTATGTGCCTGTGTGTCGGGGGTATACTGAGTGAGAGATATTTAGCTCCACACAATGGAGGGGCTTGAATAAAGAGGGAAATGAGGAAAGACAAAATTAGAAGAAGACCGACCTGGAGGATATCGAACAATGTCTGAAAGTGGGAGGAGATCTAAGACTGGCCATTGTTCAGAGTCTGTGTCTTGAATGTCACGTTGAAGAATGTCACATTTCAGCTCTCCTGTTGTACCGATGGGGAAACAGGGGGCATGTGGGAACATTGACCTTTTTAATGTTAAATGAAATAAACTGAAGAAGCCAGACAATGAAAGAGTGTGAGCAACTCTGCAGCCACTGTGCACAATGAGGTCAGAGACAACAGACACAGACTCAAGTTAGGGGAAAAAAAGATTTTCTATGACATTCAATTAATCTCAAAACACCTTACACACAGACAGATGTGTGATATGTGTGTGAGGGAAAGATTCAGCATTGCCTGGTTTTAGTAAGAACATTATTTTATCACAATTCTTTATGCTTTAGGTTTTGTAAAATCCCCACGCACACACACACACACACACACACACACACACACACTTCACCTATGAGGTTCTGTGAAGCCCACATAGAGGAGCAGTTTTCGAAGCATTTTGTAAATAAATCTTTACTTTAGAAACTTTTCTTCTTTTCCTCCAGACCTAAATGGTTCTGGTATTGTCCTCACAGTCTTTATTCCTAAAGGGCACCACTGACACTGAGCTTGTTAGCCTCATGGTGAGAAATGAACCCAGCCGCACATATGGGTCAGATCCACAGCTGCTGTGAATGAGGCAGCCACTTTCCCATTCATTCACAAACAGGCTGATGAGCTTGGCATCAGCCAAGCATAACAAGGGCCTGAAAGTTTTGTTATTTCCTAAAGGTTTTCGAACGGATAAGGTCAAAACAAAAATCTGACTTTACTGGGCTAGTCCACTTAATTATCTTTGTGGTTTGGATATGTATCCAACAAAGGTAGTAGTCTTTGGACGTTCAATTCTTTAATTAGAATAGAAAAAGAGTTTCCAGCAAGCAAGGGGAAGATATGTTTCATGGCTGCTACCTTAATCTTTAGCTGGGCATTGCCAAAAACAAAAGTATATTAAAATCTAGTTCTAATAAAATGATATGGGATAATAATCCTTGAATATCCCTCTTTCCTGTGCCCACAGCTGTGTATATAACAGTTTTGGAGATAAATAAATAAAAACTAAATGCTGATAAATGGAAGGCAAGGTATTTATTTTTTTTAATACTGAAATTAAAATCAACTTAAGAGTATTGCCATAATACATAAACTGATAAATAATATAAATTAAAGTGTAAATGCTACATCAGTGTACCACAAATTATTAATTGTTTCACTAATAAAAGGCTGAGTCAAACAGGGAAGTATTTTAGCAGATTTAATTTCTGCAAATCTCCAAGAGTTTATTCAAAAGAACTGCGTTGTGCATTCTAAGCATGCCAGTTAGAAAAAAGGCTAACTGAAATTATCAAATAAAAGTCATCGTGCTCATACTCAACACAACTTCACATTCTTGGCACTGGGTTTTTGTTCCAGATATGTTATTGTCTCATCTCATTTCCCATTTTACCTTTGTCAAGAGGATATGTTTTGTGTGTATACACATTCACAATATTTTGGAGAAAGAGGTGAATTTATTAACACAAGGCAAAAAATAGATGGACATTTTATTTATTTGAAATTAAATTAAAAAAACAACAACAACTAAACTGGCCTTCCATTTATTTTAGGGCCTGCTATGTTTGGATGGGAATTGGTTGAAGTTCCAGTTTAAATTGTGTGGATTGCAGTTTAAAAAGCAGAGACATATGCTTTTGCTTTTCTACAATATCTACATGACAATTACACCATTTTTTTGGTAATTCTCTCAATTCAAGCACTTCATCATTATCTTGTCCTCTTGAAGCCTTTCCCACTAATGTTTAGTCTTTTCTCATACCATCAACCACCCACCCTTCCAACCATCTGTGAACAGAACAGGGACACATCAAGCACAGTGGATTTCCCTTTTGATCTGCATTTGGACAGGTCTGGGGCCCCATGATAGAATGTGAGGTCAGCTGCACCTTTTGTCCTGGGGCTGGTTATCCCACTGAGGGCTTAGATTCGATTTTGCAGATTTACAGAGCTTCATTTGAGATCTTGAGTCATTTATGCAAATCCTGCTGGATTTAATTGATCGTATGCTTCTTCTGGCCCTGATTTGACTCCAATTCCTGAAGGTTGGAACATAATTATGTAATTGTCTAGTCCATGTGTATCCATCACTAGACTCTTATATTATTAACATTAGTACTTAAAACTGTGGACCATTATTTTTTAAGATGATATTTTCCAGTCTGTCCTCATCACTACAATACGCTAGTATTTGATCTACACAGATAGGCCAGTTGTTTCCAGCATTTGTCTGACACTCATTTTCAGGTTGTAGATATTCCCTTGATCTAGGTGGATCATTTACTGTAAATGTGACTCTCAGTGGGGCATTTATACTATTGAGAAAGTAACACAAAAAAAAAAGAATAAACATAAGGCACTGTGCAAATTTCACAGGAGAAGCTAAACTAAATTTGACAAAACACAAAGGTAGAAGACGCCTGGATCCCTGGTAACTTGGCAGCGTAAAAAAGGACATGACATGGAAGCTTTGGTAAGGAAGACACACACCCATCTGTCTGAAGACTCAGGGGTTAATGTGACACAGCTGGAGGACATTAGGGTGGGGCTGACAGTCAGGAGAGATCTTTAGCTTGCAAGTTATGCAAATTATGTAATTTCACTTATAAACTGAATGCAATAACATTAATTGAGCATTAAATGTCATTTAATGGCAAAACACATTTTAAAAAATGCAGTCAACGATATGTGGGTTTGTTAAAAGCTATAGAGCTAACAGAAATCAAGAAATTATGTATATGTGCACTAGAGACATAATTGGCCGCTCTGTGGAAACTGGCCAGTGAAAAAAAAATACAAGATCTGCCATGGGGATAGAAACACACTGGTATGAATAACCATGAGGCAGTGCTGGATCCACGTCCTTGCAGTACACGTCTAAAAGATTGCTCTGCGTGAACACAAATGACCTACATGATTATTTGGATTTGGAGCTCAATTGGTCAAAGGAGATGCATTCAGCATGCATTCCAATGCCCAGTGTCAACAGCCAAACTTCATTGGTGATCAGATCTCTCAGGATAGATGTTCTAAATAAGGTCATATTGTGTCACAGCCCTACTGCATCCCCCAATGTTTCCCCCCAATCCTTGTTTTTCTCCTCTCCACAGGTTTGTGCCATCTCCCTCCGATGTCTCTGCGGAGGCTCGGCCCGGGACAGCTCGCTACCTCGCCTGCAAAATATTTACCCTGGTCTTGCAGACATAGCCAGTACGTCCTCATCACGACAGTGGTAGTTTGATTACACTAAGCAGAGGGGCATAGAATAATCAGAGGTAAACTCTTGTGTCGTTAAACCCTATACTCACCATGCTTCAACTCTTTTTCTTTCCCTGCCAATAAATTCCCCTTAACTCATTCACTGGGGTCTAAACGCAGCACAACAATATTCTCTATTATAATATAACTTATTATGGATGAACAAGCCTGTACAATCAAGTTTAGAATAGATCAGTTTGCATTTAAGTGTCTCCCGTCAGCTCGGCCGCTGAACCCACGGGAGCCAGATAAGACGGTTGAAGAGGTTTTCAGTGAAGCCCAAATTAAAAGAGCGAGCGTTAAATTTGCCATTAAAATGTTTTAAGAACTAAGATATCGCCACACCGCAGACACAGTTTATTTTTGTGTGCCATCGGAAAGATAAAACATCTTTTTGTATGCTTATATGAGAGAGCTGCAGGGATAAGCTTAATTGAGGCCGCGGAACAAAGCGGCGAAGGATAGAGAGAAAGGCAGAGATGGAGGATGTGAACAGAAAGGTGGAGAAGCTGGGGAATGAGTGCACAACAGCTCAGGGAACCCCAGCAGTGAATAAGCAACCATCTCTTTGATTTCTGCCCTCCTTTTCTTTCCCAATAATGAGCACTTTTAATGTCTTCTCAGAATGTCAACTCCCAGTCTGCAACCAGCCGAGCCGGGCTGTGCGTGGGTGGCAGAGACCGGAGGGAGAGGGGGAGTTTGGAGAGGCTGGGAAAGTGGAGAGGGAACGAGAGTAGAGAAGACGGCAGAAGAGAAGTCTATGCACCGGCCTGCCTCAGTTTTCTAATGAGAGTAATTATGTTTAATGCTGCTTTGTACTAACTAATCATCTTTAGCTGGGCTGAGCCAGAGGGGTCAGTGGGTGGCAAGCCCAGGTGTGTGTATGTGTATACTCTCGGTGTGCGCACGCCCATGGGCGATACAGTTATTGATTTGAATCACAGTTTCAAATTAGAAGTGAGTCTTTATGGCATCGAGAATCCGTAATTAAAGATAAAAACACTTAAATTAAAATTCCACCGAGACCCATCATGTCTATTGTGCTGGATCTGAGTTTCCTCTTCAGAGGACTCATCAGATGAGTGTTCTATGTCATCAAAGGAGTCTTCTTCATGGAGAGGGACTGGATTCAAAGACTCACCCACAGCTCCAGCTTCATCCTGTAGAAGTCAAGGCCATCAGCATCAGAGACTTCAGTCTCAGAATCAAGATCAAGAGTTGGCTCCTCAACTCCCTCACCCTCTGTATCCAACCTGGAATGTTTGCGACCAGTCATATACACTCAAGTGCACATCAATCAGCCTTTTTGAGATACACTTTGGAGGAAGGCAAAGTTTTACTTAGCTAACCATAGCTAGATTAACAAACTAGAAAAGAACATGTCAGCAGCTGAATTGGATAGTGAAATTAATCATGGTAAGACCAAATCATGACTATTGTAATAATACAACGTTTGTGTCAATATTGTGAAAATAAAGAACAGGTTGTTCACACATCAACATATTAGTTATTAGGATGAAACAAAATAGAAAGTACAATTTGTGCTGTGCAAAAGTCATCTATCCCCCCGTGTGTAGTAAACCTCCATTCCCTGAAAAAGTTTTATTTACAACCACCAGAAACAACAGGTGAGAAACAGCAACAGAAAGCAGAAAAGCAATACTGAAAGCAATAATTTGTGTTTATGATCTTCTCTGCACAAAGTGTATGTAGGTGTCCTGCTGACACAGAAGCAACAGTGCAGGCACAGTGGTGTGTGTTACTTCACTTTGTTCCTCCATCTTTGGAGGGAAGTAGAATCAAAACAATGGCTCTCTATTGTGTTCAGTAGTTGCACAGGAAGAAAGACATAGGTAGGAATTGTGTTCCTTGTTATACTTTGTTTTGTGCAGTTAGATCTTCAACCAATGGATATTCTTTAACTTTCCACCTTTCTATTGTTCATTCTATTTTTAACAAATAATATGAAACTTTGAATATCCACCATCAGGAATCATCACACTCACACTTAAACTGTTCTAATGGAAGCGTTCAACTTTAAACACAACAATTATTCAGTGGAACATCAGAGCTATACATTAGTATGATTTAACATTTGAACTTTGCTCTCTTCATTTTCATCTTCCTCTTGACTCCTCGCAATGCTGTGTAGGAAGAAAGGGCGCGCTTTGCTGAAATGGTTCAGTGCAATTTATTTTTCAACCCACTGCAAATGCAACAGTGAATAAACAGGATATTCCCAAAGTTTAAATGAACATGAATATTTGTATCATCTCTGAGTGATATTCTCTGTGTCTGCTCTAAGGTAGTTATTTGATTTTAATATAGTCTTAGATTTCTCACACTTTAGCATTTTATTTAAACTTGTTTAATAACATTTCAATGCTTTTCCATAACACAGGTCAGCCTATATAACAAACAGAGGCCACCGCGACGAGGCTCTTATATGACAAGTTAAGCATTTGTAATGAAATGGACATTTTTTGTGTCTACTGAGATCCTTCAAAAATGGATTGGTTGTTGCTCAGTTAACGTGAGCCGCGACATGCTCTCACTCTTTCCTCTCCATGTGAAGACAAAGACATGCAGATAATAAATATTACAAATAGGATGTGATACTCAGATGCAGCACATAGCCTGAGCGTCTGTGATCGTGCTGGCATTTGGGGACGATGCACCCTCGCATTCAAAGGAGGAAATATGTTGGGAATAAAACTGGATCAGAGGAAGTCAGTGATTGCTTTACTTGCTGGAGGAGAGGAGGAGGAGGAAGAGGAGGAGGAGGAGGCTGTTCAGAAAGAGAGCAGTGGGTTTAAGACAACCTCCTGGGGAGAACAGAGCACTAAGAGTTTTATCTCTCCTCCAAATGCTCTGCTTCTAGGTAGAACCCATTTCACTGCTGATTTTAACTAGCGTAATGTGAAATGGCTGAAGATGAGAGCCTGGACCTGAGCTTTCAAATATGTAGTACAGCTCAGAGTGGGGCGGGTGGGTCTATTTTTCAATTTTGTTGTTCCGTTCAGAAGAAAATGAGGCCGTCTGATCGCAGCCTTAATGCAGAGAGTGTGTGGAGTTGAATAAGTGCACTTTTTTGATATCCTTTGATCTTAATCTTGCCATTATCAGGTTCATAGAGCCAGGAGGAGAGTTTCCTCTCTGACAGCACAGGCGGGGTGGGGGGGTGGGGGGTTGAAGCTTCACCCGCTCCAGTAGAGCCACACACTGTAATATGTTCCATACTGTCACACCAGTAAAAGTGAAATTATTGAGCCATGGTTACAGCCCTCCTGGCGGACTTTGTATCATCATAAGGAATATAAGTCCGACAATGATGAGATGTGCGATGTTTAGAGTCATAATGTGGACTTAGAATGAAACACTGAAAGGTCTTTGATTATATCTCAGTTATTGTTTTAATCAAGGTCCACAGCCAAATAAGATAAGATGTGTTCTTAAATAAATACTCATGGACTGAATTTGTTTGGTCAAAAGTGTGCATACCTACCCAGATTCTATTCGGCTAAACAATGGACCCAATGTATTCTAATGAGACTTGATGGATCAGGCAAAATAAATAAATAAAAATTAAAACATTTTAAATATGATTTGGGTTTGGGTCGGTAGTGGGCTGAGCTGGCCCAGTGAGTTCTTTTTATAAATGTCTGATATCAGGTAAGACAAACAATCATGAATCCAAATCAGTGCAGGTCAAAATAACTGCATTTAGACTGAAATCTGGTTTGGATACCAAAAAGACAACATGCCTGTCCGGTGCATGTTGCTGTTGAAAAAATTCTGGGTAAATACTGACAAGCAATACTTCTTCAAAGCACATATAGCAACAGGGTTACTCCACAAAACAGGGAAAAATGCATTTTTCTTTCGCAGCAGCAAGAGATAAGTCAATTACAGTAACTTTTGTTAAAAGAGTCAATTTAAGTCAATTTAAAAACAGCCAGAGCTGACCCAAAATGCTTTGCAATTACTGCAGATGGATCAACATATATTCATAGAAGAATGAGTAGTGTGAGAATAAAATCTTAATCAATGCCAGATAAATGAGAGACCTGAGAGAAATTAGATAAATTCACAGGCTGTCTAAAATGCTTTTATAGGCGAATACAATTGGGTCAAAAATAATTATAGGTGGATTGTGGCTCAATCATCAGGCTGAACAAAGCAGAAACACTAAAAGTCTCTTTCAGTGGACTGGGATGAGGGGAACGCAACATAAACAGCCCAATCTTTGGTCTAAAGTCATGCTTTATAAAAGAGTGAGATATTGAATTAAATCACTGGCAACACAGTAGAAATTGAATTTTCTATTGAGTGCAGTGTCCATTCTAAACCAGTGAGTTTAAATGGGCTGTCTGCTTTTCCTGCGTTAATGCTCTGGAACTAGTTAGGGACTTTTCCTTGTCCTCAAACTGTCCTACAATAAACTATCCCCCTTTTTCTGTTTTCATGCTGGATGTTGTGCGCACAGCTTTTACAGCTCATCCACCTGGTGTATCCACAACTACATTTTGTATTTTATATTCTTTAATAAGATGAAACACTTTATAACAATAATTTAATAATAATAATAATAATTTTGTCACTTTGAATTTGATGTCAACTGGACAGAGATAAGGCTGTTCATCCTGTCTTCATCACGTCTGTTCAGCCAACAGATGGCAGAAATAAGAATACAAGATCAACTTTGAACCATAAGAACATAGAGCAAAGGAACCAGCTGGAACTTCCTGTCGTCATTCCTGGAGGAGCTGTTAGATCAGCGCTCCGCTAAAGAGAGAACAAACAAAACAAATCACTGGCTCATTAAGAAAAGTATAAGACCTTTGTGTACACTTGAAGTCTCAGCGGGAAGTCAAAGCAGAAGATAGAGTTCACCTCAAGGCTTAACCAAAGATGCAACTAAGACACTGAAAACCTTGATTTGCTTCTTTTGTTTGACTCTACAGGGCCGTGGACCATCTGCAACCATAGATCTGATTGTTGAAGGCCCAGTATGAGCTAACAGACAACTACTAGTTGTAAGCAAAACTGAGCGCCAACACTATCAAATTGGATAACTGCCATATTGCGTGTTGCCTTGCAGTCCATCATTTTGCCATGGTGATAGTGATGGAGAGGTATATTTTAGATTTTCCCTCCCTGCTGCTGTGACACATCGTGCTCACTCGACCTCCAACAGTTAATTAGTGACAGTGTTGGACCTAGCAAGTGCACGCACAGACAAACCCTCCACATTGTGAATACATCATTTATATCTTTAATGATTTCCATGGACATGTCAAACCAGACTGTAGCATTAGCTACTGCTTCCAGCAACTCAACTCCCCACAGATACAGTTGCTACCCACCTTGTAATTTGTAAGACTGAGAGGAGTAAATCATTTATTACTGACATTCAAATTTAATTTTCAAATATTTGGCTGAATGTACTTTCACTAGTTTTCATTTTACGGATGAGTTTAACCTCTTTAATTGATTATGCCACATAATGGAATCTTGGTTTATCAACAGTGTTTTTTCTTCATTTTCAACACCTTTGTGAGTTTCTTACTGTTCTGATTTACTCTTCACACGAATACCTTCTACACTCATCCAAACCAGATAATGTGCCTGGCCTTGACTCACCACACAGGTTTTGCCAGCTGCTGCTACTTGGTTGAGTTTTTTTCTTGACTCCTCTGTCAAATTCTCTCAATCTGTTATGCAGCAGAGGGTGTTTCGAGACCAGACTTTCTTGATTCCTAGTTTGCCTTATTCCAAACACTGCCAGCTTAAAGTTCCTTCCACCACTGAACTACTTAAGTAAGCTCACATGCTTTTCGATTTTCTCTTCTGCTCTCGTAATTCACACTTCTACTTCTCAGCTCCTTTCATCTTTCCTTAAGTCATTTACTTTAATTGTCAAATACCAAATGTTTGTTTGTTTGTTTTCCTAGCTTGATCATCGATGCTGCTCTTGTTGCTCTCTTTCACTCTCTTCCCACTCTGGCACTGAATTTGCCCCTCTGCTGAGGTTAATTGTATTCAAGCTGACATTAGCTCAAAATTAGCATGAGGGTTGAAACCTCACCCTATCACAATCCCATGATGCACACCCTGATTGACAGGAATACATATGTTCATTGACAATTGCCAGATTCTGACAAATTCAACCACAGATGAGATTTAGATACAGAGCCATGTTGTTTTACTTTTATATTTTATGCTAATTCGTGGAAGTTTATAATTGATACCTTTGGACTTATGGCACAGATTAACTATTCCAATCATGTCAGTAGCACAATACGCACATGTTCTCAGGCCTCTGCACACATCCTCAGTCAGTTCATGTGTGCCACATGTAAATATTTCAATTTATGTTCACACATGTCCCTGATGACACATTATGTTTTGCTCTTTAGCTTCCGTGTTAATTTTTCTGGCCTTTTCCCAAGAACTTTTAAGCTCCAGGACCTCAGCCGCTGATCAAGTGATTTATAGAATATCATGAGAATCCCATTGGTAAGTGAACCAGCATGCAGCATGTCTAATATATTTCATTTCGAAGATCCTTTGACATTTTCAGTGAGCTGACTGAGTCAAAGCCTGAGCTTATTCCTCACATTTTAATGAGTACCTTGAACTCTCTCTCTCTCTCTCTCTCTCTCTCTTTCTCTGCCTGCTCATCTATTCTGATCTGTACTTCTTGGTTTCAAATGTCTCATCTTGTGAATTGTATCTTTCATCCTCCCTTTGTTTAGTTTCAATTATTATTAGAGTTAACATCACGCCACTCGTTTTGTCGTGCCTTTCTACTTGGAAGGTCACAAATTGTGTGTTCTCTGTTTCTTTGTAGTGAATCTGATCACTCGAATGGAGGTGACCACAGTTAGGAAAGTCTCTTCAGAGCTTTCAGGTGGTTCACGTAGTTGAACATATCCATATCAGTGTCTCACATTTAGACAGATAGAAAAAAACTGCTGTAGCTGGCATGAAAATCAAGTGAGAGAGAGAGAGAGAGAACCAGAGTTCAGCCAGAATGATGGTGCTTTATAAGAACAACTTGAACTACGAGTCTCCGCCTACCAGTTGCTTGCTACATCACACAAAATAGGTTAACTTAGTGCACGGCCATCACACTCCCTCTCCACAAGAAAAGGTCTGAAGGCAACCACTGAGCAAACATGCCTTCCCCCCAAAACTCAAGAATAACACTTGTGCACCAGTTTAGTTTTGAACATTAGGACAAAAGCAATAACTTCCAATATGGACAACCCATCAGCATCAAGTACATAATACAATGTAGTAATAGTGAGTACATATTTAAAAAGTAGTAGTAATGACTATTAATTAGTGATTAATTAGTGATTTCAACTGACTGATTGTCAGAAACTTGGTGGAATTGTGGAATGGGTTAAGGAAGAACTGATTAGATATCGTTGAGGATCCAGATCAGTGGCGGATACAGATACATATGTCACTTTCTTTAACATAGTGAGAGGACTTTTTGTAACTTGTGTAATTTGTGAAGCCCTCACGAAGTAATGCAGATATTTCTATTTGAGTCACATTTAGAGGACTGATGCAATTTGGTGCAGCTTGATTGAATTTAAGTGGACTGTTGGACCTTGCAGTGGTGTGTGCTCCACTGAGTGCCATTCTAGTTTAGTTTTTAAATTAACTGAGCCCCAGTGTTTAGAATGAAATATGTTCCCTCACCTTCAAAGTGTCAGCACTCCTTGCAGAAGTTTCCCTTCCTGATTTATTATTGAGTCTTTTTTGCACTTTTTTTTTGCACATGTACTGGTCATGTCAGGATTTCTTCCACTGCCGTTGCTATATTTCCCAGTCCACACTGGGTCGGTCCACAGGGGAATTTGATCACTTTCATAATTGACTTCCGGAAAAAAAAAGAATTTGACCTCTTTGTGGAAAATTACAAATCAGGTGAAGGGTACACTTAATTATCAGCGGCATTGTTTCATCACATATTTTCTAATTTTACTGACAGTTTATGGACTTTCAAGGGCAGATTCAATCATCCAAACTGACTCTGAAATGTAAAAAAAAAAAAAGTTTAAATTGTGTGTAGGTGAATTGCTTTTACCTGCTTTTATATGTATTATTATTATTATTAGGGCCTGCAGGGTCAACCCTTTTTTATTTGTATTATGCATTACATTGTTTTAGTATTTAAAATGTATTTACCACATCTGCCTTGTAAAAGTTTTGCTCCTGGACTCGTATATGCAGAGTTGAGCTAGGGAGATGATAACTTGGTGGTACCAGTAATTGAAACTATTACTGAGTTCAATAACCCAAACAGAGAGACTAATGAACGAGAAAAGCTGTATCCCTCACCCGTGACTCAGACATTGTTCTGTTCTTCCTTCACAGGGTTAAAATGAAAAGGATCTCTGTCAGGCACAGCTGCCTTTTGGTTTGCTACAGAATGAACTAACAATCATTTGAAAAGAGCTGAATCATTGCTCATTTGACAAGGACTTTTTCAGCAGCAATCGCTGTGTAATTGGATGCATTTTGAAGCTTTGATAAATAATTAGACTGGAGTGATGTTTCAAGCAGTATTATGTCTGCGTTTCAGGTCATCAGGTGTGTTCAAGCTGAGAGATATATGCTAGATAGTCTTTACTGATCCATAGTGATTCGGGTGTCAACTCTTCAATATATAAATAATACACATTCAGATTTTGTATTGGTAACAAACTGATGTATATAGAGATGATATTTGCAGTTTCACTGAAAAAAGTAAACAGGCCTTTTGATCATCCTGGCTGCTGAGAGGCACCAGTGCTTGATGGCAGCTGATTGTGGAGATGTGTGTTGAGCCAAACAATGGCTCCTCTGTAATTGTCGTAATCCATAGTAGTTATATCTCTCTCTCTATCGCTGCACGCATAAGTTCTGCAAGGGACCATGTTACCATCCGTGTGCAAGAACCGTGTACCATTGGATCCTCCAATGAGTGTGTGTGTGTGTGGACCCTGTGTGGAAGTTTAAGTAGATCCTCTTACCATGCTGAATTGATTAATTGCATGTTGAGGCCCAGAGAATGGCATTTGGAGAGGCCACTGTTGGAGCCATTTGGATTTCACTTTCATGTCCACTGAGTCATTAACACGCGCGTGCACGCACACACACACACACACACACGCACACACCTTTACAAGACTCTCTCCATGGCATTGGATTCAGATGCAACAAAAGGAGTATCACTGATAAAGGTGTGTATTAATACACTCACACACACACGGACACACACAATGTAATCGAGATGCCTGGCAACTGCAGCACTGAGAGGTTTGGAGAGGGGGAATAAAATAAGCCACCTGCCTCAATTAGTTTGAGGACGGAAGTGTAGATGGAGCGAGGCTATGAGTGTGTAAGGAAGAGATGAAAAAAGAGAGAGTGGGTGGAGAGAGGCTGGAGGGAGACAGAGATTGAGTGAGAGAGCTCCAGCAGATCATAGAGTGGAGGTAAAGAGAGATATTTGTGGGTGGGAGAGAATGCACTCTGGGAACAGCTGATTGGGGCTTTTGATGCCTCCTCCAGTTTTGGCGAGAAGCTGCTGATTTCCAGTAGTCTGATACTTAGACAGAGAGGGCATATTGTTTTCTTGTTCTTGTCTCTTGTGACAGAGAGAGGAAAAAGGAACTGAAAACCTCATTTAAAACACATTAACATATGTAAGGACCAACTTGTAGGTTTACAATGATGAGCATCACGACCAAATTAACCCGCTGTGGTGCCCTCGGACTGCCACCTAATGTGGGGATAAAGCGACCATTTTTAGAGGTTTTAAGGAGCAGTTGTCAACCTTTGAACGATTGCTGCAAAAAATATCTTTATTATAGCCTTAGCCTGTTTATTTGAAGACATGCCAGTAAGTTATTTTAAGGAATAAATGCCATTCGTCTGTCCCACCAGGCCAAGTCCTGGTCATCTAACACAGAAACATTGTTCAAGTTTATTCATCTCCGTGCTCTGTGCTATTTACTATTGGGCAAGAAAGAAATTTACATGAAAAGTGAGACCTCATGAGGATTATTATACATGAAATCAGTGCCAGTAGTTTCCTTTCACCTAAATCTTATATATTCCAACTTTGAGTGAGGAAAGACCAAATGCATTTTCATATTAGGCATCTACATGTAAAACAAATTCAATTAAATGAAGAGAGGGAAAAAGACTTATAACAAAGTCGCAATAACAGTTACGTTTTTATAATATAGGTTGACATGGCCCAGGAGCCTCCTAGTCTGGTACCCAGAGGCTCTGGGAGGGTTGGCTGGCTGTCAGGAGGTGCACCTAATTGCCCACCAACCATGAAGTGATGAGATGGGAATGATAGTGTGTACAGATGACGAAAAAAATAATATAGAGGCAAATATATTTTTTTGATTTTTTTCTCAAAAATACTTTTATCTATACTATGTATATTATTATACTATATTTTATTTCTATATCAAATAATCGATGATAGTGGTCACAACTATAGATACCACTCTGATACATACAATAAACTCAATGTAATGAGAGTATTTTACAGTAATATTTAACCATGACCAGCTGTATACTGATCTGATTTTATATGCAAACAATATAAAGAAAGACAAGAAAAACAAGTTTAGCTGCCTGACAAAGACAGCGCTCTGGTTTGTTGATGTTAGCACACCATAACGGCAGGTCCAGTGTGTTGACTCTGCTTCTCCTACATGCATTGGTTTTTAATATCTGCCAGCTTGACTCTGCTGCAGACTCCTTGCTGGGTGAGCTACACTCAAGATTATGCACAAGGCTGCATCTTTCACTCACACTTTTGACCCTATAGCACGTTGTGAGGAACCCACTTCTGCTGATGCTCGGAGGATGAAATCTTTTATATAAACTGCATTTGGTGGGTGTTGTGAGAACCAAGCATTTGCTTGGCAGATCTACTTTTCAAAGTTTATTTGGCATAAATCTTGATCTCCAATCGTTTAGATCACTGTTTTAAATTCAACAGATTTGTTTACTAAATTTACCCCATTCAACTGTTCAACCCTCATAGCTTCATTTTCTAAAATGTATTTATAATTGTGTATTCCTTTATTTATTTCCTAAGCTATTTTCCAACACAGCAGTATTGTTGCAAGTAACCACCTGCACAATCTATGTTCAAAACAAGCAAAGTCTGTATAAAGCCTGGCACAATATGTGAGGATTAATACTGAAATGAGCTCTGAGTTGTGAAAATGTTACTTTGGCTCCAACACCAGACAACTTTAGTCACTGTAGAATGAATTGCTTTCATGATCTCTACAGCTGTCTCTGATAATCTCAACATGAGGCTGTGCGCTCAAAACAATGCAGATGAAGTTGTTTCAGCAAACAAACAAATTCACCTAAAATATTTTCTTCTGGATTCAAGGAATTCAAAGATTGTTGACATATTTCCAAGGTCTTCTCTGAGCTGGCCGTGCATGTTTACACTCTATGCAACATTCATATGCAAATACAAAGTTCCTAGTCTCTGACTTTTCCCCACATTACTTCAGGTCTTTCTTTCTGTTTGTAAATAAAGTAAGAGTAAAATAAATATACTTTTTACTTTACTAATTAGAGGCACTTGCTCTATGCATGAGAATCACTATTCAATGTTTTACTTCTAATCTCATTCCAGTCCTTTTCACCTCAGAGGTAAATATTGCACTTTTGAGGCCTCTACATTTCAGCTTTACTTGCTTCACTTTCACCCTCTTCCTGTCCAGTCAAGACCAAGGCTTCAGACCTGTCCAAAAATCTTGAGTTATTTAAGTGGTTGATCTCCCGTGTACCAAGCTATTTTCCCCAAAAAGGCCCTTTTGAAACATCATGCACTTGACTCCACTTCCTGATGCAATTTTTCTGAGCTCATGAAAAGTTGACTTTTACCAGCTTGTCTCGTATGATGCATCAGTGTAGATGCAACAAGCTGGGCATAAACTAAAAGTATATGAAGTCACTAAAATGAGCCCACCCTGAAACATCCACAGCAGTAAAATGCAACACACACTTTGGAACCAAGAATTTAGACTGTTAAAATAAATAATAATAAAAAAAATAACATCCACTTGTAATGAACGTAGCAAAGTCATCAGGTGAAAGTAATCAGAAGAAAAGCTTGAGATTTTAATTTAAATAATAATAGTCAACATTTTCTACAGCGTTAAATATTGTTTACAGTCTCACACCACACATTAATTGTTAATTTAAAAGTTTAAGTGCATCTGACATCCTACCAGTGTTTTTTACCTCCCTCTGATGTCTCTTGTTTTAAAGGAATAAAACAGGAAGCTGAAGTTGGACTCCAGTTTATTTTTGTGCATTTGTCCAGAGGGAGACCTCCTCTTGTCTTGCAGTGCATTTGCAGCACCTTCTTTATTGAAAAACCCATAACAATAATTGCAGGGCGAGGACTGTGGATTTATTACTTCTGGTTGTCTATAGTCACTAACTCCCCTCTTTGAGCCAATAAAAGTGTTGGTAAAAATGGTGCGTTAGCAAGTTCTCCTTTTTTGTATATTCTCACTAATTACGTTTAATTTTGCTCTGTGGCTGCTTGCAGTAAAAGCAGAAATTTTGCACTTTATTTTTGTTTGTTTTTTTTACCTACTCTCTCATTATCTTTGCACTTCGCCTGTTTGTGTCAATCTTGTTCATTTCTTGTTCTGCATCTTTTGGAACGTGTGGTTGCTGCATTGGACCTTGGGCTGTGCAACCCAATCATTAATAGGGCATGACAAAATGAGAGTCTGTCCCTTACAAAATGGGTTATGATAATTTTTGTAGACTACTACATAATCTTTGGAAGCCATAATCGTAATTGAAATTCAATTAATTGCCTAGGCCTGCTAGACACTGTTGTGCTACATGTCACCCCTTGTTTGCTCCCAGAATGCCGGTATGCTCTGTTTACTATGAAACAGCAAAGCTGGTGTAATGGAGGTCATTATTTCTGGTGCTAATGTGAAATCTCTGGACTACTGTCCCTCATGCTGATCAATATCTAATTACCTCTCTCCTCAGAGCCACAAGGCCACGTCCCCTGCAATGTTGTCTGCAGCAGTAAGACTGCTGCCTGCTGGGAGGGGAGATGCAGAATTTGGGTGTGCCATTAAACTTTCACAGGAAAATGATGGTTGGGATCTGAATGGTTCAGAGGGTAGTTTCAACCACGTTTAGCATAATACAATTGTGCTAAACATGGTTACTTACTAAAAATACCATAAACGTCACATCAAGTAGAAACACCTAATGTCTCTTCTACCCACCGTGTGAAACACATAATGTTAAATTACATTAGCTCTCTTCCTGAGATAAGTATAGATCTACCAATCTAGTTTAAGAACAAACCATAACTTTATTAAGGCTCATTTTCGACACCTCCCTGTGATGTCACTGATGAGGTCATGTATAATTAATAGGGGATGTTGGGCACCTCCTCCTGGAGAGTACATGGTGAGTAACAAACATTTCACTGACTTGGATGGCTTTAAATCATTGAGTAAAAGGCTGGACTGAACTGTGAGAGTAAACTATGGGGACACTGGAGCATTATTTTGTAAGGACCATCCAAAAGTTTCTTGCACCCAACATTGTCCTCACAAAAAAGTTGTCTCAGTGCTTGTTCCTCCGCAAGCACAACAAAACCAACACACAGACACATGCACACTAAAGCAGCTGCATTACAGGGAGCAGCAGCAGAGGATGAGAGGTAAGGTAGGATTGAAAATCAGAATGGTAGGAGCTCTTTTCTTTATGTGTGCGTTCCTGAGCTCCTCTGAGAGAATCAGTCATTTGCTGTCATTCAGTCTTGTTCGGGGGGAAAACAGCTTCCACAGGGGGGAGAATCCATTGCAGTAAACAAGCAGCCGGTGTTCCCTTTGTCAAACTTTCTGTTTCATTCTGTGTTCATTGTGTCAGAGCAGACTTTTCCATATCGGCGTACACATTTAGGGAATTCTCCGACCACACAGCACTCTTTGATGAGTGAAGCCAGAGGGAGTGCAATTTACAACGTAACTATTTAAAAATACAATGTGCAACTGTGTATCCTGAGAAATGCTTGGGGAAATGGGAAGTGTAACAGTTCTGGTGCCGACAAAGACTTCAAAGCACAGAAACTCACAAATACATTGGTGCAGGTTAAGATGAGACAGTCTTTACAGGAGATGCAAACATAGTTAAACCAATAAGCAAACACATCAGGCAGCGGGCAGGCCATGCCATGGAACTACTCACCTGGAAAAACAAGAGGGAGGTTTGCACACAGAGGTAACAAAGACCCTCTGGCTAAGGACAGAGGAAAGCTGGAGAGTATTTACTGGATTGCACTTGTCGGTAAGTAGAGAGGGAGGAAGGAGACAAGACAGAAGCTGAAGGCAGGGAGTGGAAAGATAACACAGCTAAGCATTTTAAATTAAAAGTAATTGACATGATTAAATCCATGTGTTTGAATTGCTGCATTCCACATTTCTCTCTCCGTGTGCTTTAATCGTCCATCTGGTATTTCTCCAAAACAGCAGTGCCACAACAAAGACACTGCACTATGACACCACACAGTGAAGGGATTGTTGGACCAACCCCAAATATAATACAGCAGAGACAAAGAGTGAGTGTAGATTTGCCAGGAGATAACTTTTGTGGCTTAGAAATCACTCAGAAGAAAAGTACAAACCTTACTGATGTACTTTTTCACTTTACAGTAAGATGAAGATGAACAATGTTGAGTGTGCCACAGCCTGCCACAGTTCTGAGGTATACTTTTGTTGTCAACAATCCACCACAGGACAATTTTTACCTCACTGGCAGTTGTGTGTTCCACCTATAATGTTTTGTGTGCTATAAGGTCAATAGGGAAAATATCTTGGTAAGAACCAAACAATCACAATTGCAACTACAAGACAATCATCTGAATATATATATATGAATATATGAATGAAATCTTAATTGAAAGTATATTGAAAGAGTTCCAAATCACTGCGGAGGAAGCACAACAAATAAATGTGGCTGCTGCAGAGACTGAGGTCTCATCAGGCGGCGAGTATAATGGCGCTGGGACAATTTGCGGTGCCTCTGCGGAAAATGACGGAAAAGGTTTTAGTTGCTGGGGGAATTTTGTCATCCAGTTTGTGCAGACATGAACAGAGGAGGCCCGGGGACAGTTCAGGATCCCAAAGAAAGAAACAGGAAAAAACAACCAAAGCTACTTCTATGGTTATGTGTAAGCCTATTTGTTACCCAGTAGGGCTACAATAGTTTTGCCTAAAGTTACACAGTACTGGGAAGACAACAGTTGGCTCCCAGAAGTGGCATTTTTCATGAAGATATTGAATTGTGTTCAAAACATGTATTTCTATCTTCTGATCAAAGGGGTGGACCAACACCTCACATGCTGGATCCTGGACGACCCCTGGACTACCCTGTCCACCGCACCATCCTGGGAGTGGACATGGATAATGTAACATCTTACTAGTACCTGAACACACGCATCCTCACCCACAACCACTACCATCCACCCCCCAGCCCACCCACACAGACCTTATCATGATCAAACACAATTCTTTAGTTCTGCAAAAGTGCCATTGTTGTAAATTTCTGTTTATTTTCAAGTAATCCAATGATCTTCTTTCCCATACCTGTGCTGTATCTTGCTGTGGCATCATGTTAATTTTCCAATTTTGGGACAATAATGGATTTTCTGATTCTGAGGACGTGCCTCCTGTTCTCTGCTGCACAGCAGCTGGACAATAGGCTCTGGGACATGTTTTGTTTTTAAACACACAAACACACAGTAACTCAAACAACACACAATAGGGCTCTGGTCACAGGCCTAATTCAGGACCCGAACATGAATATGGCTTCCCTATCTCTAATTGAGATGTATTGCCTCCTGCTCCGCTGCAGAGAGTTGCCACAGCATACACAAACAAACATTCGCAGCCAGAGCCGCCTCCAGCTATCTACAACAGAGCCTTGACTGTGTCCTAGAGGCTTTTCAGGGGTCCATGATAAGTGTTACGGAAACCGTTAAAGAGAATCAATTGAAATTCATGAGGAATTCAATCGATATGAAGCCATAGGATGTATGATTACATTGTATAAAGGTTCAGGTTGCTTGTATGTCTTCTTTTGGCACCAAGACAGATCCAGGCCATACTTGTCTGCTTTGTATTCACTATTTACTTTTATTTTCCATATCTTAAACATTAGCGTTTTAATGATTGATTCACCAAAAGGCAAATTGCAGCCTAACAGTGGAAGTAATTATCATGCACAGAGTAGAATGATATTATTAGAAGTAATAAGCGAGGATAATACTTCACACGTAGTCAATTGGCATGGGCAAGGACCCTTCAGCTGAAACTGAAATGAGGGGGATGAATCACAGTGTGTGAATTGAATATCAGTTATCAGAAATGAAATGTTTCAATGCATTTATATCAGAAGCAATTTAGGCCCATTTCAGCTGTGGCTACATCATGCTAATCGCTGTCTAAATTATTATCAGGGGTGTTATCATTAACGCTTCCGTCATCGCTAGCGTCATCTGTGGAAATGTATTCTACTGGTCACTCACGGTGAGTCATTATATTTACATCTTGTTCCTTATTGCGAGCTGGCATCGCAATAGCAGTCAAACGGTTATTAATGATTCGTCTGGAGTTTGACTATGACTTAATTACTGTGATAATTTATTCAGCAGTTATTATGATCACAGTCAGCTCAATTATCATTATAATCCTTATGTTATATTCGGCAGATGGTGTTGGTGAATCATCCACAGCAATGTTTTGTTTTTATTATACTCATTTTGAATTGCATTTAAAGTTGGGTTAAGTTAACTTCACTTCCAGTATCTTTCTGAATGCCTGCTGTTTTGGTGTATGTCTCTAAATCTATAATTTGACAATTTCCCTGGTGAAAACAGCCAAAAACTTAAATTAATTTGATAACAGCTCACACATGAGACTGAATTAGCATTGAGAAGACTCCATACAATGGTTCTCAGAATCATCGTGTAGTCCTGATGCCGTACAAAATATATCAACACTAAATCATCACAGCAGCTGGACAAAAACAAACCACAATCTTATTAGTGATATAAATGCATCTATAAAAAGTGATTGTTATTTTCCCACTGAATTGGTCTTGTTGTAAAGATCACTCATTTGACTGGGTTTGAAAAGTGGGGCCGAACATTTACCTGAAGAAATGTAGGTAAACCAAAATAAACCTCATGTTTGCTTGAAATATTTATTCTGACATGTAATGGAATTCATCATGTCCCCTGTCAGTTCATCATCCCTTTGATTGAGTTAACATGCCTTCCCATCCATCTGTCCATCTGCGAGACAGCATTTTCATCAAGTCTCCTCACATCATTTCCTGTGAGTGAGTATACAGCACCTCCTCCGCAGCACCACCACTGTTATTACTGTCATTTTTCTCCATCACATTCAATCATATTCCATTACATCCTGTCGCTGACCCTGTGAAGCTGGGTGCCACGCTCCTCTGCGTGCCAGCTGAAATGTCACCCATGTTCCCCCATGGTTGCATTATCCCTCCAAGAAGAAGAAGACACTGGTACATACACTTCATTATAATATGTCTTTCAGTCTGTCCCTTTCCCTTTTGTTACATCCCACATTGTTTCCTTTTGTCCTGCAGCAAGCGACCAGTCGCTATGTTTTCATCATTGACAGCTATGTTGCCTGCTCATCACCTGTTTATCCTGAGGGATGAAACAAGAGAAGGAAGTGTGTGTGTGTGTGTGTGTGTGTGTGTGCGTGTGTGTGTGTGTGTGTGTGTGTGTGTGTGTGTGTTTTGAGAAGTAAGACATACAGGTTGAAAATACTGAATTCAGAAAAATGTAGTTGATGTTCCTCACGTCATATCTCCTCTGTCATGGTGCCTTCAGAGCAAACATAATAAAGGATGACTTGACATTGCTTAGAGGGAGTAAGTATTTAGGATGGCTACATAGAATAAAATGAAAATAGTCAGCAGGCAAGTCAAGTAGAATGAGGAGGTTTAATAGCTGTGTTGACAACCATGATGTAAGGGGCAACAGAGAAAGTAATTGAAAAAATTGGAGGACGTAAAGAGAAGGCATGGCAAAAGGTGGGAAGACAAATTAAGTAAGGAAAGCAGAGCAAAAGGTGAAGAGGCTAAGTATCTATTAAGCAGGCATCATAACACTGAGAAGCCAAGGAAATACACCAGCCCTGTTTCTGTGTGTTGACCCTGTGATGTGATGGAGGCCTGTCCAGTCAAAGCTTTCCCCAGAACCCTCAGAAGGATCAACAGATAACTGATGGATGGACTGATGGTGGTTAATCAGAGGAGACAGGTAAGGGGGCATTCTGAGGTGTCAAATAGTGTAGCGGAACAGCTTGGCCACAAGATCTGCGTTCTGATTTCAGAATCCCATTCTGAGTACCAAAGTGTCCTTGGGTCAGATACCTAACCCCTGATGGCTGTGCTCCTTTTAATGAAACGATGTGTCAACAACAGCAACACATACTCGTCAGTATTGAGGTGTCGGATGGATTCTTCCAGGTATCAGGGTACTTAGTCATTCTGCTCAGGGGAAGGATTCAAATAGTGGCATCATATTATTGTCCAAACTTAGTCAGCCATCTTTAGCCATGGCTTAAACCTGCCCTTTCATTATTATTACCCCTGTGAGAGGATTAACAGTCAGAGGTCAATACTCATTGACTCTAAAACCTCACAATCATTAACACTCTTAACTAACACCCATGTATGCTGGGATCAATGCCAAGTTATTATTTTCTGAGTTTACCTTTACATCCAAGACGCACAACTATTTAATGGACTTACTTCAGAAAAGTGCACACAACTGTTAAAAACCCATGCAAACTCAACAACGCTAATTGTTTTTATCTTCCAATACCCTTTTCAAATTTCAGCTAATTTATGGAGCTAGATAAGTCTAGGAATCCTCTGACTACCTTGAAAGGACAGTCAACACTCAAAGTGTACCTTTCAGACATACTGTTATGGCTAAATGTTTATAAAATCAGATAGAATGGAGAATAAAGGAAGGAGAGGGAAAGAAGGAGGTGCCAGATAAAAAGCGGTGGTGACCCTTAGTCCCTTTCAAGGACAAATTACTCCGGTGAAGCATTTCCCGCTGTCTTTTCAGCTCATTCATTAAATTCAGCGGTTAAAAAAAAATGAATGGCTGCAGTAGGAAATCTATGTTTCACTAAGTGTGTCAACATGGACTTCAGCAATCAATGACCAATCCCTTTCTCAATAGCCATACACCCAGCCAAAATATGCCACAATTAACTGCATTTCCCCCAGTGTAATCATGAGCAGTCGATACAACTACACAGAAATTAATCTTCCACAGTTATGAGGTAGATATTTGTCTATTGCAAGCACATGGTCAAAATGGGCCTGTTAATATATTGCATGTATCCAACAGTGGCCTTATTATGGCTTTTATTAGAATTCAGATATCCTCCAATTAGTACATCCTCTTTTCACTTTGCAGATTCCTCACTGAGTGCAGCTAATCAATATGGTTTTATTAGTATTCTTTTTCAATCAGATGTCAGAGCAGAGAAATCATTACGCTGTGGAGTATTTGTCTGGTCTTCCGCACACGATCTACTGCCACTCCACTGAGTGCTCATAAATAAAACCAGCACTCATTGGCAAACTAGCCTGCTGCAGATACACTCTTTATTTTATCATCACTCCAGTGCCGTCAAACATTAACCAAAAATCATTGGATGATTTAGGTCATGACAGAGATCAACTATACTGATATTTCGAACAATGTAAAATAAACAAAAAAAATGTGGCTTCAGCTCTCAAGCTAGAAGAGCATGATCATGGTCAGGTGGAAATGCTTTGTAAACCTAACTGGCATTTATTATACATATATTAAACAATCGGTGGTGCAGTGGTTAGCACTGCTGATTCACAGTAAGAAGGTCCTGGGTTTGATAGTAAAACTTTATTCTGAGTCCTGATATTCTACCCACATATGTTTGATAAAGAGTCATTGATATTCATTACCAGAACTGGTGGGTGATCAATTTTGTCAGGTTTAACTCTGACACTTGATCCTGGACAGTTATTGAGTAAGAAAAGTTCCTCTTAACAGATCATTATGAACCGTGGCTGCAGTAAACCTCGACACCCCACTGATTGATGGAAAACCTTACATCATTAGAGAAATTATTCTAAAATACAATTATGACCTTTCCGACAAAAGAACATTTTTCTTAGCCAATGTTGAAGGCCATTTGAGTTAAACCTTCAAATTTGTGTTACCCCTGCAACTTAATTTAGACTGTAGAACTACCACTGAACATTGATCATAGCTTTATGCTATGCACTGGTCTGTTTTAAACAGCAGCATAAAAATCACTCAGTGTCAGGGAGGAACAAATAACATGTATGTATGTGTATATATATATAAAACACATGGGCCATGGATGAGACGCTAGTGTCCATACACAGTTTAATCACCTTTAATCTGGCCCCACGTTGGGTATATTGACAACAGGAGGCAGGCAGGATGGAGATATGGGGAGGCGAGGAGAGTGAGAGAGCTGAAGGGGATGGTAGGAAGGGAAAAGAGGAACACGTGAGAGTCGGACACAGAGAAAGTGCTTTTAAAATGGATGCATGAAGCTGCTCCATGCCACAGAGAAAGAGAGGAAAGGTCACCACCATCCTTTTGAATTACACTTCTTCTAGTAGGCAGCACTCACTTTGTTTGACTGCGCAGTTCAGCCGAGTGGGCAAAAGGTTCACGTTCAGGGTTGGAGAGTGTTCAGTCGCTCCGTCTTTTCTCTGTTGAGGGAGGATTGTTCTCTAATGCGACGACAGTAAAATAATACACTGATTATGCCTGACAAACCATCCGCATTGTCATTCATTTACAGCCTGTTGTTGCCAAGTACTTTCAACTATACTGCATGGGGTTGACAGAAGGGGTTGACAGCAGGGGTGGTAGGGGAGAGTAATCATTTCTGTTTGTCATCAAAGGATGTCAAGTACTCAAAAGCCATTCCAATACAAATCAGTGTTTTCGGGAATAATAAGACAAATGAGATCAGTTCATTTTGTGCTTGGTGAGTAAAGCAAACCATATTACTCTTTTTTTAAATGTATTAGTTATGCAGATTAGCTTCAAAGAGGAAGATAATATGGTGTAATGCATTATGTACATCTCCTCAGAGGCTACGACTCCTGAGAAGTGCTTGTTTTCCGCCTCACGGAGAACTAGGTATCTTTCTGCCCTAACATAAGAACAGCTAAATGCAATGCTTTAGCACCGTTCTGTACGATCTGTTCTCTCCTGGATCTTAAATCAAATCAAAGCACTGCACATCCGGCATGTAGTTACACACACACACAAGCTGTGATCAGGTTACCTGATACAGTAATAAGGCTACACACGATCAGAAACAGGGATGTTTAGCTAACCAAGTTAGTTTTTACAACCACTGTGACTAATCAATTTCCACATGGCACACTTCTGCTTTATAGCCGTATTCTGAACCTGTATGGGTTTTACTATAAAGTTACAAGGATTGATAGTAGTAAGATAATGGATTTACAACATCGACACTGCAAAGATTTCTCCTCCTGACAAAAACTGCGTCTCCATTCAGCCATTGCATCCTTGAGATCATGTGATCTATGCTGCACTTCGCCTCCTTCTAAGACCACATAGACTACGAGGGCAAGAACATAAGTCCCGTTATTGATGTCATCGGCATGACCCGCCCTTGCTGTTGCTCAGCAACAAAGTTGAGATTGGCAGAAAAGGATTTAATGCCCCTTGAATGTATTTAACTCATATATCCTTTGCTGTTTGAGTTGAAGCATGAAACTATAGTGTCTTATTACTTGCCTTCCACATTACCTGTTGAAAATAAATAATGTCGCTTAAGTTCACTTAATCCTTTGATAGGACAGAAGAAAATTCACCCATTTTTGTGAGAGGCAGCCTCGAAAATGGGACAGCCAATATAGTACAATTTGTAATCAAACAGAGGCACCAAAAATCTACGTCAACTTGCTGACTTGATGTGAGACAAAAGGATGGACTAGAACACCACTATGCTAGATTGCTGTCTCATTTTGTTTTTCACATCTCAGCAGTAGCCGATTGCGCATCAGGCCGCTGGGAAATTACTCATTTTGGCCTTAAATTTATAAATTGACCAGCAATAATGCTGCAAGCAGGAACGAGTCAACGGATCTTTCGAACCCACTTTTCTGGCAATGGACGCAATCACGTCAGACGTGACCTCTCTCGGCAATGCACCTAGTTAAAAGTATTATAGCTCTGCCATCTGAAATCGGTGTTGCAGCAATGCACCTTCTTCTGATAGTATAAAGTCCTGTGCCCATGGTCATAAAAAAAAGAGCAGAGAGTAAAAGTATTAAGAAGAGAATAGCCTTCGCCTTTGAAGCAGCTAAATTCTGCCAAATAAGCAACAGGAAGAGACGAGGTCAGTCAAAGGACACTCACACTGTAGAGCATGTTAAACTAACCTGTCATTCCAAAATGTCAGATTGATTTGAATGAGACCAACCTTCCTACAAATTAACACAAATGAACAAGGTAACCAATTAACATATTAATTATTTAAATGCATAGGCGTAAAATCAACTGACTAAAGCAATGAGAAAATGACATTAATAACATTGAGATTTTTTCCACTGTATGAATAAACCTTTCAGTATAATGAAGAAAAACTTTGTACAGACTCCTACACTTTACAATGACAGTTCACCAACTCTCTATTCTTAAATCCATTGGAAATATCATTTTGCAACAGCGAATGAGATTCTCATGGCCTTTGATAATGAGAGTGTCACTGGAAAGATGAGAACAATGATTTAATGCGTACATACTTGTTTACTCGTCTCGCATGGAAAGGGTGGCCTAGAAACGATTCAAAACCTTAATTATTGTCCCAGTCAACAACTCCTCAGCCAACTCCTCTGCTCAGAATGACCTGTTTACTCTCACTCTGCCACACCCAGCCAGCTCCACAGCCACACTTTCCCCAGGACCTTCTTTAAAATCAGCTGAAGACACACACACACACACACACACACACACACACACACACACACACTGTCACTGCAATTTGTTTTTGTACAAGCTTGTGTAAGATTCTTAACTTTTTAAATCTACACGTCCCCAGTTACAATGCAGTCATACGCAATACAAACACACATACAAAGATGCACACACATTCACAGGATATATTGTATTGAGTACTGCTTGTTTCCTTGTAGTTCACTGGTCTGAGGACCATCCAACTAAGTTATTTGCAGCTTACAGGGGACACCTCTATGGCCAAGTGACGGATGGCTGCTCCATATTATCCTTTTAATTATGCACATTGATTCCCCACGGTGGCCGCTACCTTGTTTGCTCCTCTGCTGTAATGCATTTGTGTTCGCTGTTGCATTGATGAATGTATCCTAATCTTAATCTGCACGCCGTAACATCCATCTGACTAATGCAGAGCTCTGAGATAAATCACTAGGGTTCTACTCTGAGTGCTGCCAGCTGACTACTGTCCCTCCCTCCCTCCCGCTCTGTCTCTCTCTCTCTTGGTCTGCCAAATACATGCTCTCTCACTCTCTGGCCTCGCATTCGTCCTCATCCCTTTCTCCACGTGCTATGTGTCTGCTGCTCCCATCGGCTGTATGTTTTAAATCACAAAACAAGCATTCACTCACAATCAGTGATTCTTGGGAATTTGGATGAAACAGGTTTTATTTCTGAAAATAAATAAATACTTTAATTCTGACGGTATATCATTATAGATCAATGTATTGGCTATTCAGCAATGTAGCAGTGCAACCTTTGTTAATTGTTTTTTTTAACCATTAGCTTTCTCGCTGCAAAACAACCCTTGTCAGAATGCAAAGTTGTGTGTTATTTATAATTGATCCGTAATCTGTTTTTATTCTCATCAATAATGTTTCTGTTACAGTTGCCTGACACCTGAATTGTAGCTATGTAGTTGTGCTTTGTAGCTGTCAAAGTCCCTCTAGAGCTTGAATTTTAAGTTCTGGCCTCCTTCTGTTCGTTTTCTTGTTACCCACATATCATTTTGCCTTTGGGAGTTTTGTATTTTCCAGAAGCCACTTGAGATTTCATCTTAACAAAGTTGTCAAGTGTTTCATAAACTGGATTACTTTATGTTTTATCAGAGGATGTGACTGGTCTGACAAATGCCCAATAGCCCTGATGGGGCTGATTTTATTTTGAGAAACTAATACATCAAATAAAATAAGATTATTCATCTGTAATAGCACCATCAACCAGATAGTCAGTGTGTGTATTGTTGTGAGTTAAGAGTAGAGGATGTAGGAGAGGGAAAAGGAGGACCAAGGAGGACAAAGCAAGTATTCTGAAAAATGGAAATCAATTCAGGATGTACTGCATCCCTGAGCTCAGAAAAGTGTCACCTATCCTGCTGGATCTTAATTGATTGTGTGAGTTTGTACCATCCCATTATCGGCCGTTGGACTGATGTCAGTGACAGTTGGAATAAGATCAACCCTATCCAGGATTTTTGTAAAAAGAGTAAACAGAAGTGGGATTGATATGGTAGCCCAACAGATTCTCGGATGGAATCAATATGAAAGAAGGTTCACTATTTGCCTTGAGCATTTGCTCAGGACAGCATTCATCATGGCTGCAACTCCATCACCTCAGAGCACAGAGCAGGTGTAGGCACGTGCAGGCCACATGCAGGAGCAACGTCATTCACACAGGCTGCCACATCTGTGGCAATAATGCCAGAGGTGACGATGCTTATTCCCCAGACGTACTGAGCAGGGGCTGGCTTAGACAGTCTGACTGTTAGCACAAGGAGAAGAATGCTGCCTAGCCTGTTTCAGTCATAGTTGTGAACAGGACTATAAAGAGATAATTCACTCATTATCTACTCTCCACTATGCCAATGGAGGCGTCTGTGAAGTGAATTTGAGTCTACAAAACACTGCTAGATACAGGGGGTAAACTCTCTGAGTAGCGGCTCAATCTAATGGAGCTGAAGATTTTAGGGACTTATGCCCCGTTAAAACATAGGATGCCTCCATGCTACTCTATGTATCGGACCATTTTAGGGGAAGGCTTCAGAGACTGACATTCCACTCAGGGCAGGACTCATGCGACTGAAAGAAGTAGTACTTGCCTGGCAAACATGCAGCCAGTCAGGAGGACCAGAATATTTCCTGGTGGCCTGCGGGTAGCTATGGCCTGAACACTCAATTTGACCGGCAATGATTTAACAAGCAACAATCAGTTGACAGACCTCTTGGAGCAGACGCGCCTCCCGCCTTGCGTGTGTATAACATCCACACACTATGACTGCTGAGGTGCCGCTACTGGCGGCCCTGTTTTTCTTCTCTGACATTTGCTGGGATAATGGCCTTCAAAGTGTGAATCCCTCAAAACCTTCAATTCATGCTGAGGCAATCAGCACAGTGTTCTGGCATGTAGTGTGAAATAACTGGAAACACATTTCTCTTGTCAAGCTTCCACCAGTTTATGTTTTTTTTTCCCACTTAAAGACTAAGTTTGAGTTTGACTGACCGGTTCCCACTCACTGCTCTTGTGAGTGAAGATGAAAACCATTCTATAAATCAGTATGGTTTCGTCATGCTCATTTGTTTATGATGCTTACACAGGTTCTATTTCCACACTGAAAAATACACAGCCCTTATTTCTCTCATTTCCATTTCTTCAACTTTTCAAAAGCATCAGGAAACATTCACATGTCTCCACCTCCTAGAACCTCTATTCGAGGGCCTGGGTTTTTGTCCACCTCCTCTATGAAGTCCCACCCAGCTCCTCAGGTGCTGACCAAATATTCACACTAACCATTCCCCTGCTGAAAAGCTTGAAATTGTTTTTTTCCTGCTGTTATTTTTGTTTGTTGGAAAATGTGTGAAGTTGGATAACAGGTTACAATTTTGTGATTTTATTTGACTTGACTTTAGGGCTAACTAAGTGGATGCTTAGAAAGTGCCAAACTCTGCAGAGCCTTGATTTGCCAAAAATTAAATGGGTTTCTCCATTGGCCACACCCCATGCCTTCACAGCTTTTTGGAAATTGGTGCAATCGCGTTCCAGAAATCTTGCTGACGGACAGACAAACAAATGGATGTCAGTGAGGGCCTTGCCTCTTTGACAGATGTAATTACCCTATAAAAAACTTTATTGAGATTTTTTTTGAGTGTTAGTGGTTTGAGTTGGCTTGGAAATTACATTTCTTAACAGCAAGGGAACGTGACTTGGCTGCTCTGTAAAATGTATGTGTCATAATAAAGATGTGACAGGAAAGTGCTTGTACATAAATCTTGTTTTTGTTTCTTCAACCTGTTCAATCGCCCGCAACACAAAGCATATTCTCGTGCTCAACTAATCCAATGCTTTATTTCATGAGCAAGCACACTGCTCTTTAGAAAACTGATTTTGACTTGTGTCTTTTTATGATTGTGCTGCCTTTGTTGTTTAAACTGGAGTCTTCTAATCAGAGGCTGCAGAGTTACAACCCCATCAATAGCAGACTGTACAGAGCAGCTGGAGCAGCAGGTGCAAGAACATACTATCTGTTTCTTCACAGAATGCATTACCGTAGCTATTTCTATGATTATAATACGTTTGGCGTCAGACTACTCCCACACAGATTGTGCTATACACATCATATACACATTAAACTGTGCAGTTTATTTATATTTCCACATATATTACAGCAGTTTTATGCGAATCGTCTGGGTGGAGTTATCTGACAGTGGGAATGTTCTAAGTTTTTAAAAAGCAAAGAAGGTTGGCTCTTCTAACCGATATCCTGTCAGTTCATGAATCAGCTGAGGAGATGACATCTGCTCCTGGTTCTCTGTCTGCCATCCCTGCTGAGGCTCCGCCTGATCTCCAGCTGGAAACCAAACACCCTGACCTCCAGCTGAACCCGTCTGCATTGGCACACAAGTGCTACCTCAGATGGGGTGCTTCCTCATCCCGGTATGGTCTCACTGTCCCAGGCAGGATGTAAGGCCTTGCATCAACAGCAGCAGTATGGGCCCTGCTCCCCAGAAAGCAAACACGTCCTTGGGGGAATGCAAATTGATGAAGTTGGTTGTGTGGTTTGTAGCTGTAGAGCTCTTCTATCAAATACATGAGCAAGCTGCCTGATGGATAAAGTGCTGCATCTATCACTGGGGCAGATTGATGATTTCTAGCTCATTAGTCTGTGTGGTCGTTGTGTTGGCGAAACACTACAACACTTCAACAGAGCAAAGACGAATTAACAGCAGTTGAAAAGCATAATTTGTACAAATAGCATTTTTTTTCCATCGCCATTGAAAAAATGTATTTAGTGCAAGTGTGAAACAAGCGTTCCTAAACCCTATTGCCCACTGTTTTGCTCTTGCTTCCTGAGCAGAATATTGACACACATTTGCTGTGGATGTTTTGTGAATTGTCCAAGAAATTCACAATAGGATAGGAAGTTCCTGGGGAATGACAACAATTTTCAGGGCTTTTGCCAAACTATTTCAATAAATTCAAATGAAATGCTGAGCTACAACTGAGCATTCAAACGTGCACTGCAAACATGAACCTGTCTAGACTGCCCACAGGGCTCACATGTGAGTGCACAATATCTGAATCAGCAGAACAGGACAAGTGGTGTAATTTCTGATTTAATGTATGTGTGAATGCAAATGTCCATGTTCTGAAAATGTAAAGCAAGCGACTTCTGTTATTGACATCTCCACCATGCACCCACCATCAAGCACCCAACCCTCCCCCAGACTAAAGTCTTTCCAGTTGGCATACAGCAGTTTTTTTTTTGTTTTTTTTTTAAAGAGATGACACTTTTAAGGAGGTAATCTTAACCTGTGTCAGACTGCAGTTGGAAATAACCTTCCCTGTGCTGTCACCATGCAATTGCTCTTGAGTCTGTGTTTTAGAGATAATAGACACTGGCAGATAGATAGAGACAAACAGAGATAAGAGGGCAAGATAGCCTCCGGTTGGGATGGGAGGTTCGGGGTTAAAGAGCTTAAAATAGCACCATTGCTAATGTCACAACACGTGCAAATTGAAGTACATTGGAATCTGCGTTTATCAAAGTCAACTTCATTTGTTTGATTGCGAAATGATGACCAAGATATTGACACTGATCACCACAATTATCAATCCTTTTTATAGGAGTGGAATCGTTCTTCATAGCTGCACACATTTCTTCACTGAAGCCTGTCTCTGACATTCACCCACAGCAACAGTGTGAATAATGGAGACAGAGAGGAGCCATAAATTACTGAGAGACCCAGTAAAAATCCAAACAAGAACCATAATGAACAGTGTAGGTGCAGTACTTGATCGCTTTAACTGAATTATCAAAACAACATTTGTTTAGAAACTGTCCCAAGCTTTATGATTCATATGAAGGGTTGATCCCTGTCTCCATGGTTATCAGACAAACACACATTGAAGTAAGCAAGACTTTCCAAAAAACTGCAGTACCAGGTGACAGATGTAGGGGCCCCATGGTTCAGCAGGCTGCGACATGTTTCTGTCTTGAGCTCCAGTTTCTTTGTCCACGGTCCCATGTCCTGGCTTCTGCTTAGACAAATGTCCCTGCAGTGGATTTTCTGTCATCCAGCTTTGTTTGTCTTTGTATGCAAATGCTGTTTGACCTCCTCTGGTAGTGTTCCGGTGCAAGCAGAGATCAATCAGACAAAACCTCATGGAATTGAAAATGAAGAGCAGTTTATTCCCTCAGATCTGCTCTGAAACGTTCGCAGACAAGCTCGCGGTGTAGCATCAGTGAATATTGAAGTGAAGTTTTTTTCCAACATTTCCAGATTATAAAAAAAGACCTCAGTGACTCTAATTGATTGTCCCAAATCAGATCAGAAATGATCAAAGTGCAATTTTTGGTAGACATTCAAATGGGAGTACACTGGGCACTGTCTGTCTGTCATGGAATCAACATAGACACATAGAACTTACTGTTTGGCAATTTGTTTTTCAAGCCAAAGCAAAATTGTTTGTTTTGTTGCTGAGGTGCTTTTTATTAAGCTGAATTTGAGAGGTTTTATTCGAAGTTGGGAACTTGGATCTAAGGGGATGTATTGATTGCTTAATAGAAAAGCAATCCTAAAAGAATAACAGCCATTAGGGAAATCATTCAAAAATTATGCATGAACCACATGTAGTAATAAGGCAAATTCACTTTCATTTTCAAATGTCAAAATAACAATTTGCTGATAAACCAGGAAAGACGAAGAGCTCAGAACACAACTGTGATTTAATTTAATTCCATGACAAACACTGTAGTAATTATTTAATATTCAAGAGTTTAAGATATGTTTGTTGATTTAAGATGATTTGCACATACTGCACTGCAACATAGATCTCAAAGATGGAGCTACAGCGATGTTTACTGCATGAACATGATTCCTTCACTGTTCCTCAAAGTTAGAATTAGAATAATAAGATTAGCATCAACTCCTAATTTTAGCTCAGTGTTTTAAGACTTGACGTTTGTGTCTTAATAACTGAGCTCACATACATGATAATGCACTGTTAGTTCAGTGTAATCGTCTCATAGTCCGGCCGCTTCTGATAACTTTGTGCAAAACTCAATAACAGCACCGGATGAAAGCAGGACGTATCCCGTCCTCCAATTATGGTGGCGTATTCTGATGTTTCAGGCCATTTGTGCAGAGCCCATTAAAAACATGTGGAGTAAAACCACAGCCATCTGTCACACGGGCGTGTAAATCAACGTCCTATCAAGAACAGTCAGGTAATCATTATTGTGCTGTCATACCAGACTATTCTTGGCTAATTTGTATTCATGAACATATTGTCAAGAATAATGTGTTTGTGGCATCAGACTTCTATTTTTAACCTGAAAGAAATGCTAATACACTTTCAAACTGAATTGCCAAGCCTTGTGCTGTCCTCGTCCACACTTCAAGTAGTTTACTTCACTTTGCCTAAACTGCACAGGTTGTGTCATGGACCTTTTGCTGCCATAGAGGAAATACAGTATATCAGGATGAGTGATAATAGGATGGCAACATCTCCTGAGTGTTGATTTCAGAGGTAAACCTGTCAGACATGAGGAATCTGTCACAGATGATGAGCTGAAATGACAGTTTGTTTACTTGAAAATGATTCTGGTGGTTCATCAGTCTGAGATGACAGCCTGACGAATAGGCAAGATGTACTAACATAACTTTAATATGATACCACATCTCCTGTTTTAAGAAGAGTGGTTTCAATGATGATGGCTCTACCACATTGGTGGTCCAATGATGTTTAAAATTATTTCCCATTCCAAAGGTATTTTATTTTAATCAGGTCTCAGGCAACAGGTAGTTGAAGTCAGTCACTTTATTTGTTGCACTATTTCAAACTTAAGTGTATGGTCTTAACAGTTTTAGGAGGAGTGCATCACAGGGAAGAAACTAGTGTTTTTGCCATCATGTACTTTAGTAAGGGTGCAATTTGATTACGTGAAAGAGGTGCTGAAGAAGATGAAAATGACTGAGGCAGTTTAGTTTGGGCATATATTTCAATAAAATAGTCAAGAGCAACTCATCCAAGGCAACACTATTTAGCATTCTATTTAAAATTAAGTGTCCTCAATTCATGGTCCAGCTGTTTGTTGATGCAGTATCACAGCACAGTTTGTTGTCAAGCATCCTGACATTGCCCTGTTGACGAAAATCATTCCATCAGTTATCATACTCCATTCACAGACAACAAACCACACAAACACACCTGCACCAGTGGTAAAAGTATGGGGAGCTAATGTACATAAGGGGCAATGTGTCAGACGAATGCAATTTGCCGACATACAATACATTTAACCCAAACTGGATCCAGACCCAGAATGTAGACATGTGACTTCACAACAGCCTTGTAAAACCAACAGTAATTTGTGTCTCAAAAATTGCTCATAAGCTATACATCCCCATTAGTAAGTAAATAAATATATGTATGTATAACACACACACAAACATATTGTATAGATGAAAAAATACCCACACTGCTCCATTTTACCACGTTCGACACTAGAGTTCCAGAGCCTCTGGACTAACTCCAACTTTGATATATCATAATTTATCTGCTCTGATGGCTCCTGCTCCCTCACCAATGTCAAAGGGATATAAAGTGGTATCCCTAATGGATGGATGGATATATAATGTATCAGGCAGATTGCCATGAAATATTTGCAAAACAGACAGGTTTCCTGTGTGATCAAACTTTTCCAGTTTAAAGCTGAGATGTTGGTCAGAGCCTGACAATGAGAGCACCATCTATTTTTTCAGGCATGCTGCACCTTCCCCAGGAGAGCTGTTTCATTATGGCATTAGCTGCTTTATTTCCGCTTAAAACTACCTCTCGCACAACAATCAACTTGGAAGGTCTCGCAGGAGCACTGCATGATCTGTATGTGTGCACTCTGTCAGTGTGTGTGGCAGGGGTATTCCCAGGAAAGGAGGTGTTTCTCCAGCTCGCTGAACAAGAATAATGACTTGGTGGTCCGCTGAGGGAGGGGACAAGTCCTACTGTCTCACTGTTCTCCCTCCTGCCATTATTTGCCAATTACCAGCATGCACAATGTTTTTTGTGCAGCCACTACCAGCAACTGCACCTGTAATAGCTTTACAGTGTACTTACTTATTTTAGGATTTGAGTTATTTAATTAGATATGTTTACTCAGTAATTGAGGGCCTATTATATTATTATTAATCACCAATCTGGAGCTATGTCTTTTAAATGTGGATGTTCTAAGGCAACTTACATGGTTTTTATAGTTTGATTTTATTCCTTGTTGTGGTAATCCAAGTGTGCTTCCTTGAATTATCTACTGTAAAAAGACATTAGCAGAAGTGCTGAAGGGAGGATTTCCGCTACAGTTGGCTCCACTGTCAAGGCAACTTTCATTATCTTTTCAAGAGGTTTGTGTTGGAAAATATCCTTTGGCATAGCCATGATTTTTCAAAGAGTGCGTTCTGCTTTCTGCACAGATAAATAAAATGGAAATTCTAATTAAACTTTGATCCAGAGATATATTGTATCCCGCTCATGGCAAGAGATCCAGACCATTTGCACCATAATGAACCCTGAAGCTTTTCCCTTGTCCCCTAGTCTATTTCAAAAATTTCCACAGATTTAAGGCCACCTTCCTTCCTATTTTCTAACTTTATTCAGCGCCTTTTGTCATCCAACATCATCAACACCATATACTGGTGCAGTTCCATAAAACGGTTGCTTTGGGTAGTTTGAAGGTTAGTTTGAGTTTAAAAACAGTTATACAAATGCTTTGAGTGTTTAAACCTAACAAAGTAAGCGTTCATGGCAGCAGGGGCCAGTCCCGTCAGAATTTGAGGACAGAGACAGACAACACCCTTTTGAACATTCACACCCACAGTCAGTATAGAGCCACCAATTATCCTGTCATTAATCTGAATGGTTGGACTGTGGGGGATGCTGTAATACCTTTTCATTGATGGTATATAGCCAGGAAATCAAGCAAAACATGTTTTCCTGTTTGTCCTGTTTCCTTCACCACGGCCTTCACCTTCCTCCCCTCCCTGTGCATAGTGTCATGTGGTGAAACACTGGCTTGTCAATTCCTCATGTATTAGAGGTACTTGCTTTTGTTGCGACAGATAACCTGCAGTAATTCACAGTTGAATGGTTAACATGAAAATTGGAATTGAAATTGTGATTTTAATGGGATTCATCTTGAGAGGGCTGGTGCAAGCGCTTCTAATCTCATCACAAAAGATGCGTTGTGCACCTTTTGCCACAGACAGCACAGCAGCTGTGTTATTGGAATCATTTGCCTCTCCTGCTGCTTTATGAAGCATTAATTTCTGCAGTAAACAGGGTCAGGGCGGATGTTGCCCGGTGTTGTTACTTACTTTTGAATTTATTTCAGACACAAAAGTCCATGTCAGTGGGACTATAAAATAACAGCACACAGGACAACAACAGAGAAATAAATTCACTGCAGAGGATGAGTGTTTCCATGGTCAAGACCCTGATGATTACAGTTCGTGTCACAAACTCCACATTTATACGCACACAGAATGAACGGAGGGAACATTACTTGGCACCTACATACAAGCGAGCCTAGAGCAAGGCTCTGAATGCAACATTATAATTTGCCCTCTCCTACTATTGCTGCACCTCAGGTGGGCTGTGTAGGGTGGAATAAACCCATGGAGTGGAGACTAAAAAGGGTCACTTGAACAAATTTGCATGCCATCATGTTGCCTTGTGCACACCATTCTCAACACTGGAACTGCACATTGCCGTTGTCACATAGCTCATTCCTCATGACGTGACCCAAATATTGCTTTATTCACTACATTTAGCACTTGGTCTGCCATGAAGAATAAGGGGGCATTTTAGTGTTCATAGTCATGACAACAATATTTTAATAGAGTTGCATTTATTGTCATACTGCAGAAGAGAGAACTGACCATAGACAATGGCTGAAATGTCACCATATATCACATTCTCACATTTAAAAACTTTTGAAAACAACATCCAAACAGTGAACTAAAATTGAACTCAGTATTAATAAACCCAAGCAAAACCTAAATATAAAGCCTCCATGTGTTCAAATCCATTTAAATCATGTGAAAAAAGACTGTCGATACCTCTTTAAAACCAAAGAGTGTGAAGAATTAAAGCTTCCATGTATATTAGGAATTGTCAATACAGCCTAATTGATTTTCTTCCTGAAAACTCCTCAGCAGCTGTTTAACACTTTAAGTGGTAATTTATGAGTGGTTTGTGTCTGCTTTTAGAATATTCTTTCAAAAAATAGAGAAGCAGAATAGGAAAAACAGCGGAGTTGAAAAAGCTGCAGGCAGGACCCCGAGGCATGGTAGCCAAGAGTCAGACACCTCACAAATGAGGAGGGAACCCCTGAACATGGCAGGGAGGAACATATTGGAACATTACATAGGTCCACTTAAGGGCACCTACTGGAGCTACATAAGGGGCCGTGACCCTCCAACATCCAACAGTCCAGGAGGAAATCTCTCTCCATGTTGCGACAGCAGTTCAGCCACAGAGGCCTAGAGTAATCTTACCATTTACGGACCATAGGCACAAGACCCACGGAGGCTCCACAAAAATGGAGGTCCCTTTAAGATGGGGGCTGGAGAAGGGTCTAGACAGATGCAGCAGCAAGCATCAGAGAGGCAAGGGAGATTGAATTAGCAGTTATGCACCAATTGGGCTCCATTGTGGAAATCTAATCTGGTTTGGAAATCGAGTGATACATGGTCAGGTCATTTTGTTTTAGTCTGTAAAGGTGAGTTAATCATGACCAAAAATATTCAGAGTATATATAGTATATAGTATATATATAGTATAATATTCTAAACTCAGCCCCCTCTTCAAAATGTTAAATTATTAAACAAAAAGATATAAAATGTGAATCTGTTGACTGTTTATTAGTTAAAGACTGATTGCAAACATCTGACCACCCTTGGTCACCAGCTGATGAAGACATGTTAAAACATGTGGCACTCCATCAGGGTATCATATTGTACTTCCATGGAGGACTAACAAAAAGGGATATTGTTGTGTGCACTGTTGAAATGGCCTGATGAGGTCCATACCAATGCGGTCATTTGGAACCTCCATTAATGGAAATGGGCGCAATGGCACACAGGAAATGGCTGGTTGGTTCACCAGTTGACATTCACAGCAAGACGTGCACCAGCAGCGCAAATCACCCCGAATGCCAGTCCAATAAAATCGGGCCATTACCCGGCTTTGTGTGTTTTCGTACCCCATGTGACTAGCCATTGGGTCGTAATGAGCCGCTTGGAAAACCATTTCCCGACAGCTTTAAGGCACCGACAACTGGGTGATTTCCTGTGTAGGTCCCACAACTCAGTCTGTGCAGCCTGTCTCTGATCAATGACAACACAGGAACATCTCAGCCATGTCACGTGACCATCAATTTTCATCACTGGATCAAAGGCATCACACTTCTCAGGTGGAAAATTGTCCATGGTGTGTAATTCTGGTACCAGCTGAGCCTCCAGGCGGGGGGTTTTGGTTCATGTTTTGTCTCCGATGTTTTATTTTTGTTTTCTCCACAAAGGACTATGGATCATCTGCCTCTGTCATTTTGTGGAGGGTAAAGCCAATGGGGTGTGGGTGCGACCTCAGCATGCTGGACTGACTCTCCAGCTGGGTTTGCAGCACCCCCAGGAAACGTCGATTATAGTTCAGCTCCCCCTACACACACACACACACATAGAGATACTCTGTTCCTTGGTTGGGCTGTTCTTTAGCCATCTTTAAAAAGTATCTCTTGGACGTTCCCTCATCCCCAGCATTACACGGCTGATTAAGCGGACAGAGTGATTAGCCAACACAGAACACTGGTGCACATCTAACTCCTTTACTGGCACTGTCCCAATCTCTCCCACCTTCAGCCAATGCTGATCACACCCCACAACCAAAACTTCACTTGGAATCTGTTGTGTGAGAGCAAAGCTTGTGCACTTGGTACTATGATAGAGAACATAACATTCATTTTGAAGTTACAACTGAAGGTATGCCATGCAAATCATCATGGTAGTAACTATGTTTTGCCCATTCAAAATGTGACAGTAAATACCTGACATTGTTACAAAACCATACGTATGATGGGGGCAAGTGGTCCTCAGAACTATAACCAAGAAGCTTACAGTCAATCAGACGGGTGTTTGTCGAGGAAAGAGAAAGATAGACAGGCGGACTGAGCTTGCTGGATTTATTAGTAGGATTAGCAGGGCATCAACATGACATGTTTTCCATTCAGAGCAGTGGGCTGCCCCGTCAGCTGTCACTGGAATTCTCCCAAACTTCAACTGAAAAGACACATCAAACACAGAGCCTGACAAATGTTAGCAATGTTCTTTAAACAGCCATTAGTTAACAGTGTGAACCATATATCCTGCATTTTAACTGCATAGTCATCCACAGCCTTCATAATATGCAGCAGTGTGACCCGAGTCATACTGAATTCTGCAGTGCATGTGAGAGACCAGTCAATAATGCACCTTATTCATTAATAGCTTTTGCAAATTGCACAGTTTTAGCCATTCAGTTAGTTTCATGTTGATTTCCTTGCAAGCAATTTTGGTCAATTTCTCCCCCATGTCTGTGCATGCTAGGCACCGACGATGTCACTAGGGATCCTGTCTACGTTTAGGTTCAACCTGAGGACATGACAGCAGATAATGATAAAGCTCATTTGTCAGTTAAGCTTTGTGCATCCTGTTTTTATTTCATATTCTTTATGTGTTTCTTCCTCATGGGTAATGTGTCATCAAGTGTTTTCTCACAAACCTTCAGGCGTGATTGAGCTACTTTCCACTGAAGTAAGACCGTAAGTCTATTCCCGCACACCAGCACTAATTAAACAGCAACCAGCGTGTAACTATTTTACAATGACTCACAAACAAACTGTGCCCAGTGTCTGTGAGACAGCACTAACCTGAACTCTTTTCTCCAAACCGAGTTTGACTGTGGTGTGACATGACAGTACATTTTCATAAGCAATGGATATAAATACACTATATAGATGCTATACTTTCTTCAGGGTTATGGTGGACTGTCCATGCAGCTGGGTTTATACTACATTTCCAGTTTATAAAGGTCACAGATTTCAAACTAACAACAGCACCTCCTCCTAAAAAGCAACACATTTGACAGAGGCCTCAGGGGACTGTCAGGCTTTGAGGGAAAGCGTTTGTTCGGACTACAAAGTCTCTCCATTCTCATCTCAATTTTATCATGGGAAGGAAATGTTATTTACCTGAATATTCGCCGCAATGTTTTTTAAAGTTCATCCAGAACCCATCTAAGAAACCTGTCTACTGCCTTTTAACGCCACTGAACAAAACTACCTCAGAAGGGCAGTTCTGAGGTAGTCCAAAATAATTTGGAGTGAATGGAGGTAAAAGCTGAAAATAATGAAGATAATGATGTCTACCTGCTTTGAGACAAACGGCGTGAATGAGGAATTGATTATATTGACAAGTAGAAAAATCAGAGGCAGAGGCATGCTATTGACACATGGAGACTCAAAATAACCTTAACCATAGCAACCTGCCCTTCCCTCACCTTACCGTCATCTCAAAACATGTCATGATTTCTTTCATGATTATCAATATGGGGACTCCATAAAGAGCCAAATTTAAGTCCCTGAAACATTAGTAATACCTCGATCACACACACACAGGTCTCCTCACAGAAGTCATGAACTTATATGAAATCCCTCGGCTATGTTAACAAACCCGGAGCATCCCTCTGACTGTCCTAACAGGATTTGGAAATGGGTTCGCTCTCTGTAATGAAATGCACATAGCGGCAGCTTGTGTTGCCCTGGGCATCTTCAAACATGTCAACAAGGATGTTTCAGCGTAGATTCTCTCTCTGTAAGTAGGTTAGGTCCACTGCTACCGCACCATTACCGTCAGCGTGCAGGATGAGGAGGAATCCTTGTCAGTGTGTTGCTGGCTCCACACACATTAAAGTGTTTACACCTGGGCACTTGAAATGACTCGGCGAGACAAGTCTAAAACTTAAAAATTTTAAACTTGAATGTTCCTCCTTAAGAAAAATAAATCGTTTTTCTGGAGCAAACCTGTATTCTCTGTTTCTACTGCAGCTTTCTCCTACACAGTCCAAATACAAATACAGCTCCCATTGGTTGCACCCCCCCTCCCCAACACACACGCGTGCACGCACACATGCACACACATATAAATGAGTGATGCTGTATTTGTGATGATGTAATGTTTCATCTTGAGTTTTGAAATGTATCTTTGGCATGTACACTCTCTAGGATCAGCTCCACTGGCTGCCTCTGAAGAGGACACTTTTACCATTGTGTAAACACAATTTGCATACGGAAAATAATAACTGCTTCCGAATAGAACAGTCACACACAACTTTTCAAATTCATTATACCTATTTTTACCTTGTCCCTGTTATTTACAGGCATGGGAAAACATAAAGCCTCTTTTCAGCAGCCATTCCAATAACAACAGAAATGCAGAGAAAGCCATTAGACTTAAACCATTAGCAGAAATTACACATAAACATCAGCATTACATAGTGGACATACACAGAGCTAACAGATACTGAGCAGCGGGAGTTAGTTGTACTCAGCTTTGAGTTCTTTTGCTTTGCAGCTTAATGATTTTCTGTTTTATTGACTGTCCGGCATATCCACTGATTTCACATTACAGGGTAGAAAACATGTTATTTTCCTCTTGTTTACATGTCTTGAAACCTCTCAGTCAATACCTGAAGTATATTCACAGGCCAAAGCTGTTTTTTTCTGGCACAGCGGGGGAATGTGAAGGGTTTGCACGAAATGCAACAGCAACAACAGGGCTCCTGTTTTTCAGTGAGGGTTTACGCTTTTAAGCCACGCGGTCATGCATTTGCGAACACTGTACAACACTATATTTGTATAATACTATACCATACTATCGCTGGTCAAAGCTTACCATAGTGGAAGATCACGCAAACATATACTGTGACGTGCCCTCGCCACACAATACAAATATTTCATTATCTCCTTTGGTCAGATTGAAAATGAAAATCAGATCAAAAGGTGATCTGGTGTAAAGAACATTAGATCGGATAAAACGATACAGAATGTATTTAGGCACACACCCAGTTCCATTATTTTGAATGGAGGATGTCTAGTCGAATGAGGGAATGAATACTGCTTTATGAATACTGAGTGAAGACTTAAGGGAAACAGTGAGCGACAGTGAGACAGCTGAGGGAGATTACACATCAAACACCTCTCCCTCTACCAAAGCTTTATTCGTTATTAATAAAGAAGAACCATGTTACATGTGCATGATGTTGAATCTGGTCCCTGCTGGCCTGCCATGTGACCCAATTCTGCAGATTTTGAAGATTAATTAAAGGAAATTAGATATAAGTGATTACGGACTTGAAGAGGGGGCTTCCTGTGCTGATTGAAAGCACAGTGTTCTCTAATTTGTCCCCACTTCCTCTGTGAAGTCAGGAGGCAGAGGTCAAAGGTGACAGATAAGTTAATATAGCTGGTAATGAGACAGAAGCAGAGAGAAGCACAGAGGAGACATTGTTCTTTAATAGAGAACACATGAATGCCTGTCACTGCAGGAAGATGCAGCAGAAATAGCCCTGTCTTTGTGGACGGGGTTGGCTGTCAACTTTGAGATGGGAATATTTCCAAAAAAATAACCATAGCATGTCTTTTGATGATGTGGAGGATACCAGATACTCTCACTAATCTCCCTGAAACAACCTATCACCCCATAGTTTGAGCTTTCAGGAAGTTCAGTGCAACACAAACATGGTCCTGTTTGGTTTGGAGGTCACAGCTAAGTATTTCTCTCTCTCTCTCTCTCTCTCTGCTGGCAACAGCAGTCAATTCATTACATCCAACCATCACTAATGCAGTCTAAGACAAAAGTCCTGCACTTCCTTCAAAGGAGTTATAATGCTTTGTTTTTGTTCAGATGGTGGGGACAGGTATCGATTCAACTGACTGATCTTTCAGAGGCTGCATTCATGTGGTGCTGCTGAATTGCGTTACAATCTGTTTGAAACGACGCGACTCCAGCATATTCAAATCAGTGAGAGTTAAAGGCAACATTCATAGCAGGATTGGCTGGGATAGCCAAGGTCTATTAAGAACCAGCAGCTCCAGATTCCTGAACAATCGGCTATAAGATTTGTTGAATTGATAGTGGAAATTCATACTGTGCTGTGTGCAATATTATCATACAAAATTAGTGTATTTACACCAGGATAATATGATACTGCTGCACATTTCTGTTTATTTTTACATGATGTGTTCTTGGTTGATCTTAGATCTATTCAGAAGACAGGATGCACTTGATTATTCTTCCTTTGTGGAACATTCAAATAATTTGTTTGACACTGCTTCATATCCAGTACAAGACTTTCCCAGAGCAGTGGCAGCCATCTTGGTTGTTAATACAATTGCCTCACAGCACACTGCAGCCATTGTATCCAACTTGCTCCCATTATAGAAACATGGATGTGATTGCCCTGACCAGTTTCAGGGCAGATGGGAATCTGTGTCAGTCTCCGCAGGAGGCAGCGACCAAACCTGTCAGAGAGACAGAGTGAACGAGCCCGCTGATTGGTCTGGTTCCCATGCTAGTGAAACATCACTCTATATCACGCTATATAGCTCTCATAGTGTCATAGTGTCTCATAGTGTCACACACTATGAAGAGATGATAAACGGCCTGCATGACCTTTCTGGAATATACTGCATGTAAAACATGGCACATCCTGATCACATAATAAAAATGCAATGATGGAGCGCTGCACTGGGCACCTGTGGCTCAGGGGGGGCAGAGCGGGTCGTCCTCTATGCACAGTATATGTAAAATGTACCACCGCTGCGATATTGACGCATGTAATTACAAAAGGCTGCTTGAACTGAACTGATACAGACCCAGGGGGGCACTGAAGTACTGACACATACATTTGTTTACCATCCAAACATGTATGTAAATGAACACTGTCAGCAGACTTTGTGGAGCAGTGCTTTTTTAATTCTATAACTCACAGTAAGTCAAACGGCACCTTAAAAATCATTGTGCCTTGCAAAAGAGACAATGACAGTAAAGACTTATCTTTTGTTTAGTTGTATTGTAACTAACACAACATTATCATTTTCGTTATCTCGTGCAGCCCAAAACAGCCCCTGAGACGGGGTGCAGGAATGGCAAAAACTCCTCAGAATCCCAAACTGCTCTTTAGATTTGTGACGCTCTTGGATGATTAAAAATAAAAACCAAGAATGTCGCAACACGTGTGTGTTTGCAGATATGAACTGCTGAGGAGGGTGAGGGGCTGAGGTCTCGAGGCCACTGCGAAATTTGAACCACCCCCTCAGCCCCTCTTTAGTCCTTCCTCTGATGTCAGACAAGGATCTCTACATGCATCTGAAGAGTGTAGAGAGGAGAGAACAGGGACTTGGGGGTAAATAGAATCAAAAGCATTCCACGAAGAAGCAGCAACAGTGTCACTCGGCTTCCGCTCATCATCAGCTGGATTTCATCTGCGCTGAAACCGCCTCGCTAACCTCGCTCCCTTTCATCGGAAGGAAACTTTCCAGTAAACATGAGTCGGAAATAATGTTTGGCTGTTTGTTTAGTCCCCAAAGGCAAAGCGACGTAGGCAGACAGTGGGGTGTAGGGGTGCAGTGGAGCATTCGGCTTCCTCGTCTCTGCTCGATGTATGTGTCTGCTGGTGACAAAACGCAAGACAGACCCCCATAACCCACCCCCCCCCCCCCCCCCCACCCCGCTGCTCTGGGGAAAAAGGTCTGTCAAAAACAAATTCTGAAGGGGTGAGTGCTGGGACTGGCATGGTGGGCTAATGATTAAAAAAAGAGTAGAGGGCAAACACTGGGGGTGTAGTGTGTGTGTGTGTGTGTGTTTGGGTTGGGCATGTCATGGAACTCAGGGTTGGCTTGTTAAGAGGAGGCCGTAAATTGAAAGTGGCGAAGCAGTTGACGTGACTTAAGAGTTACAAATCACTACAACACGCTCCAGTCAACCTGACAGCCTGCTCCCTGATGCATGTGCACTCACTCTCAGACACACGCGCTTGCACACACACAAACACACACACACACACACACATGCCCACACGGTCGGTTAATTAGACAGCACATCCGAGGTGTGCATTTCATGACATCAGCACCTGATTCCGCTCCACCACAATGTAAAGCGTGTGTGTGTGTGTATGCTATATGTTTGTGAAGTAACATGCACATTGTGGACGTTGCTGTCACTTTTCTGCTTCACAGTGTGTGTTGCTGTCCTCATTTCTCCCTTGTGAGAGGGTTTCTAAGTTCACCATTTCCCTTGCTGACAGTGGTTGTATGCGTCAAGGTGTTCCTCCCTGTGTGTGTGTGTGTGTGTGTGTGTGTGCGCCCAGGAACCAAGAGGGCATTGGCAGCAACCTAACAGGAAGTGGCTCTGCAGTACCAGCATCTCTGCCTGGTACAGCTGAGTGCTTCGGTTCAAGCTCCTCTGTCTTGTTTAATATTTTTTCCCCGCTGCCCTCCCATGTCATTCTCACCCCAGATAGAAATCCATTCCTGCCTCAGCCCTGAGCCATGACACTTTTTGGCAGCCTAGTCCTAGTGGGGAGCATGACTCTCTATTGCAGGACTTCTTTAAGTGCACATTTCATGGACGGGATCCTGTGGACCTGGTACAAAACAGACATTGAAAATGGACTCCACTAACAAGATCTATGTGAACAAAGTGCTCTACAATTTGCTTTGCTTCCACTTTACACACGCATGCACACATGCACGCGTGCGCACACACAGAGTCCATAGGGCATGGGTGTTATTGCCGCTGTTTATGCTTAACATAGTTTTACAAGGGGCACTGTAACCACAACATTTAGCCTTGCGATTGGTTCATAGAAAATCAAACAAGCAATTTCTTATTTCCTATTTCCCCTATTGTGGAAGGATAATGTGTGCGTCCAGGCCAGGCTGCTGCAAGGACACAATGCTATGGAGAAAGGTCTGGCTAAGTGACACTCGATCCCCTGATTTTTTTTCCTCTTGTGCTGCAAACATACAAATCCCATGTTTTTGTCACTTCAAGCAAGACAGTTATTCAGGTTGGAGCTCAAAGTACGGCTGCAGGATCTCAGACAACCCTTTGTGAATGCAAACCAAAACACCTCCTGGGATATTCAGTTGTGTGGTAACAGTTCAATTCCACTGTGTCTGGATCATGCCAAATCACATTATCACACCATCATCACACATTATCACATCATCTAAAGGCACTTCCCTTCAAACTGTATTTAATATCGAGAAACTGACAGTTGAGCTGTGCTATCAGTAGCTGATAATTGTAATGCAACATTAAGAGTGATAATTATAGATGTGAAGATGTTATTAATGATAGCAGCAACAATTCATCGCAATAATAATTGGAATGAGTGAGCAAGAACAAACATGCATTAACATATATATGTTAATACGTGTTCATGAAAGATGTCAAGATGAAGCACAATCAATACGTTTAAGAACCCAGGGTATTTTAAAAGTGAAGGGAGCAACGACCGAGAACACTGCAGGATAAAATGGCCTCCATTTACCAACTGCATTAACCACGTCAAATTAAAATGTCTGTCAGTGTGCGGTGAATAAACAAGTAGCCCGGAGAACCCCCAGTATCTCTGGCACAGCCATGATAACTGGTTTACACATGAAGATGAACATAGGAGGGAAAATGGCTCCCTGCGCTCATCTTGACTCACACTGATGCTTGGCTTGTTTACCACACTGTATGTGATCCGAGCGCTGCCTCCCCAGACAATAAAAATAACCCAATTTAAAGGAAATTATAGCAGCGTGATAGTGAATGTTTTGTGGGATGGCTGCTTGCAATCACTGTTGTCTGTGATGTATCACAGGGTGTGATTAAAAAAATGTCAAACAAGCTCCACTGGGAGATTTAATAAATGAACTCCCCCAGCGTCTTTTACAATTCTGTTTGTCTGTAACATGGGGCAGGCAGCTCTGAAGACTACCCGCGCTCAGAGGGGAGCGATCCATCCATCACAGTCAAGAGGGAACCAATGGATCACTGCTGCTGCAAGAGAAGCAATTTTTAATTTGTAATCCAGGTCTACCCTCGTCCTCATCTTTTAAGATCTCTTGGACTTGTCGAATGAAGCTACACTGTTGTCCCCTCAGCCTCAGAAAGCCTGCTGCCTTTACTAAAGAATCCGTCTCTTGCATTCATTCTGCCAATCTGTGCTTGTTGGCCCTGTTAATAACTGTGATACTTAATGTGCGGATCTAGTTATTTCCCACAAAAGCGTGGCCTACATATTTGATGAACTGGCTTTGGTTCATTTTCCACATCTGGCACTGCTCCGACTCTACGGTTAATACAACATCATGAGCTCAAATAAGGGTCGGACACAGCAATGAGAGCGTAGCAATGGTTTGCATATTATTCTAAATGCAAGAGTGGCTGCACTGAGAGCTGGACTAACAGATATTTGAATACTACAGTACATCACCAGACAAGGATGTTGAATTGGATCATCCGAGTTGATTTTTTTTCCACTGATGGGAAAGGAAACAAACAGTCACCCGACCACAGGAGGGACCTAATGGCATAAAGGCGCACATTACATAAAAGGAGCATTTAAATAATAAATGCATGAGAAACACAATACATTCATGATTAATGTAAACATTAAATATTCAATTTGAGTGGCTTGGTTTAAATAAAAAAGTAGAAAGTAAAAAAAGTAGCAGCATGTCAAGAATTAATTACATTTAATTTTATGAATAGAGCAGGTGTTTATCATGTGTTGCTGTCAACGCAAATAGACCCGTATAAAGCCCAACTGACTTAACAGTCATTTAATTACAAATTAGTTTGTTTTTCTAACCACTTGAGATTATTTGAAGATTACATTTGGTCAGCCATTTTACCGGCAGTGAGAAAAAGGAATTTCAGACTTTCAGACTTTTCACTTTGGGTAAGTTCATTTGAAATATCACAAGGATATTACTATATTATCAACTTTTTTTTTTTTTTTTTTTTTTTTTACTCCAAGGAGTTATTTCTTTCCACTTCAAGGAGTTCCCACCCTGAAATCCACCCCTGAGTGTGAGACATCCTCAGATCCTACCATTTCTGATCTGTGAGGTTTCACTCTTCGGCTGGTGTGCTCATGAAATGTCCTGAAGCCTCTGCAGTGATTTTCTTGGGCCCTGATTGAGGTCATGTCTTTTCAGACAAGGTTTTCTTCAAGGGTGTCTGTTGTTGTTTTTCTTAAATCATTCTTCTCTCAATGCTCTGTGTATCTTAATTAATTCTGCCCACCCAACCAATCAACTTTTTATGTACTATTCGCATCTGTCAATCATGCTTATCTTATTTGCCCCAGCAGAATTTCCTGATGTCTAAACTGCGGGTTGGACAAAGGGCTGGGTTTAAAAACAATGTTATGTGATAAAATGTATCTTCATTTGAATGATCTGACATTGAATCATCATAATGAAGAACTGAACTTTTAACATAAGCCATTTCCTGTGTGGGGCTCCGTAGTTTAAATAAGGCTAACACCAACATTAAGTGGTGTTTCATCTCCTCTCCTGGAGCGAGACAGAGTGCTCCGATCTCTCTCTCTCTCTCTCACACATACTCACACACACACACACACACACACAGGATTGTAATAGAGAAGTAAGCCTATCAGAGGTGTGAGCACTGCACTAAAAATTCTGAACAATTTCACACATGGCTGTTTTCATATTTCATGTTTGAACTATTTGTGAACTCTGCATGAGGCTCTGTCCCTGTAGTCATCGTCAACTCTCTAATTGAAAGAATTAGAATAATAATAATTGTATTATTATTATATCACCACTTGGCTGAATATATATAAAACACTCAACACTAAGTCCAAAAAAGGAGCCCATCTCAAATATCGAATTACCCCCCGACACCTCCCAACCTGACATAGTGGAATAGAGTTCTGCCCCCAGGCATCATTGTGTATAATATATGAACAGAATCTCAGGTTCTTGCTGGCATTCAATCTGCTCTGCACAGCTCATATTTAAATAACACACAACTAAATGTAATACATGAACAATAAATATCACAAACTCATTAACTTGGCATATGACCTAAAAACTGTCTGCTTTGTTGAACAATGACCAAGCAAAACATTTAGCACTTTCTTTTATAATAATTATTTGTTTGAAAGTAGATATAGTAATATCATAATTCTGACACCTCTCAGGTTTAAATAAACATTAAATACTTATACTACCTTAGGAAATATGCATTCATTGTTAAGAGGTAATCGTTTAAATTGCAAATTTCTTGCCTGGGCCCAGTGTTTCATGTTTGTGGTGCACCTGTCTCCTTTGTGACAGAGTACAATATCAAGTGCTCGTGTGTTATGTCCATACACTCCAGTTCTGTTTACATCTGAAACTCAAGCAAGGTACTCAAGGTAAAGGGACTGTGAATACTGAAGACCTTTCAAAAGAACATACAAAAGAATATGTATTCCTCTTTTCATGACAAGTGGTCAACAAGGTCTTTATACAACCTGCACAATTCCAGGATGTATCAGAGAAACAGCACAATACTACAAAGTAAAGTAAGAAAGCTGTTGAAAGAACCAACCTGTCTCTGTTGTGAAAAGAGCTGAATTTACACACTACTAGTGGACAATGGAAAATACTGGAAAATGATGACTCGGTATTGCATGGAGGCACGGTTAAGGCTCTGGTGGAAGTTGAGTCTCACACCATGCAGCACACAGCATGAGCACCCATTCATTAATTTCAAAATACTTTTCTGGATATGATCTTGTCTTGTGTCTCAAAATAAAATAATCCAGTGCGAGCTGTACATTCTGACTCCAAAATGAGCTGAGGAGATTAATGCACAAATACAAATGCTTCAATTGAGAGAACAAAAGCAGGCACAGCTAATAAGTTTAACAAGCTATGGTTATCAAAGAGCTGAAAAATAAGTGGTCAGAGAATGAGAGTGACGTTATTAAATCTACAGATGTTTTCGAAAACGTCCACTGGGTGGAGAGAACACTTTAGTCCAATATAAAAGTCAGTGAGTTAATGGCCGAGCAAATGGAGAAGACAACAACAACCAGGTCTGGTGCCACGCACACATTCCTTTCCTCCTTTTATCCATCATCAAAGCTACGTACCCAGTATCACACAGGGATCTTGAGCCAGCCAATCACATATGCGTTAACCAGACTAATTTGAAGAAGGCGGACGCCACATAAAGCTAACCCTAACCACTGACCCGCTGTGCCATCAGGAGAAAAAGGTTTAAAATACCAGCAACAGCAATAGCTGACTTCATATTTGATAAATACTTGATTCTTTCTTTCTTTGTTTGGTTGATTGTTGGGTCAAGATGCATCTACTGTGTTTTCCTCTTCCCCTTCTGTCACAACGATTCAGTCACCCTCACCAGCTGCTAATCACCTCATTCCATTCACCTGAGTCAACACACACACACACACACACACATTCCTGCTCTGTTCACCTGTGTATTTATATCTCAGATTCATTTAGTCTCTACCACATTATCTAGTGTATTCTGAATTCCTGCCTACCTGTTCCTGACGGAATTGTGACCTAATTTAGATTTTGGATTCCTGTCCTGTCTGCCCCTTCAGTTTGTTTGCTATGCAGACTGATATCCTGGATTTGACCCCTGACTGTCCTCTCTGCAAGACTAAACCAGAATCATGCAGACTTGTTGTGTTGTTCTGCTCTTGGGTTCAGTTCTGTGTAGTGGCTGCACCTTCTCTGCCCGGCGCTATTTGACAAATGCAATAACTAAAGTAAGACCTTTTCCATAAAATGTGTTGTTCCTTTTTTAAAAAAAAGTATACATCTTTGTAATGAAGTGGTTTAAAATCAGATTATATCTGGCTGTCTTTCAGTTATCAGCCTGGGTTTGCAGCACCTCCAAGAAAGGGACATTAAGACAGATGGTGGTAACACACCTTGATATTGGTAGACTACTTCCAATACATAAAACAAACAATGAAAAACATTTTTGAAAAAGTTTAAATGTTTGATGTATATAAGAAGAGAGAAAGTGCTACACTAACTTTACACCATAGGGTAAGAAGAGATACACCTAATAGTGGTAATGCCTCTTGACATTGGGTGCCACTTGCCACTAAGAGGTTGAATTAGGTTGAATTAATTATATGTAGCATAAAAATGGGGCAACTCATTTTTTTTGTTTGAAACTGAACTTAGTCATATGTAGGAATTCACACAGCAGTGCGAGGCAAAGGTTCAGGGATTCTCGAAGTCAGTAAATATGGAGGCGGAGGTGATAATTGTTACTAATATAAAGAAACAGCAAGGAGGAGGGTGGGTAGAAAGCAACTGGGGAAAAAAAAAGCTGAGTTCCTGGTAAGTTTTCAAAGTGTTTGATGATGATCGTCTGAGTCTGAGCTGTCACCCACATTTACAGGCACACTTCACTCCCACACAGTCGGAGCATGTTGTTACAGCAGCAGTGCAATCAGTCTGGGAACACATCCATTGGTAGTTTGTGGCCAATAAACAGACTGTGAAAACACGTCCTCCATCGCGTTTGCCTGAATAAAATGTGAGCAAACTTTCTGGTGCACCTGAACTGGACTTTGGACGTTCCCATTTACATGAAATAAAAATAAAACATCATCTGCATTTACAGGTTTAAACATCCTTGTTTTCAACTGTGTCTGCTGCAAGGGTTGCATTGAGTTCACTTCAACAAGAATATGCTATGAAAAACTAAATATGTTACTTGCTCGGGGTTGCGCGCGCACACACACACACACAGTCATCGGTCTCTTGTTGGGATATATGCATGAACTTTATTTCCTGGATAATTTCACTGGAAATAACCAGAGCTCAACCTGTTCCTAACCCTTAAATTTGCCTTCACTAAACCTCAACCACTAAACCCAAAAAAGGCTTGTTTGCCTTTGAAACACACAGTGTAGTCACGTTCAGGTTGGTTGTGCGTGTGTGCACATACTACTAGGCTATGATCGTAATCTGATTTGGGAGCCTTAGCTCTGCCCGTCCCCATGTGCTGCATGAGGGTAACGGTGGGGGAAGTCCAGCGTCCACAGGGAGAGAAGCAGCCAGCTGCTGGGGGACTGTGAGGCCGAGGGGCCAAGCTCATGAAAGATGTATTAATGTAGCTTCCTTTCTCTCATATTGGACTTGTTATGTGGTTGCTGCTCCCTTGAGGTTTGTATCTGTAATTTGACTCATAATCTGTCTTTTTCGGTGTGTGCAGTGGACCACGGTGCATGAGCGTGTGTGTGTGTATGTGCGCGCAGGTGAATTTGCGAGAGTCTGCATTATTCATCTCCTCTCTCTTCCCCTTGATATGTTGACATTAGTGCCTTTGAAATATTTTCATGTGTTGATGCAGGTGCATCAGGGGCGCGTCTACACGCTTTTGTCATTCTAATTAGCGTTGAGCTCTTGTTACAATTCAGGCAGGCGGCTACAAATAGCACAACAGACAATGCAGGGCATTAATGTATGGGAGAGTAGATTGTCTCATCCACGTAACAAGCCGAGTACTTTACTGTGTGAAGCCCCTGGATAATGCAGCTTGGGACAAATCAACACTGTCGGACTCCATTGCTTATTTCAGTCGGAGGAGTGTATGGCTCTTTGTCAGTAATTAGTACTGCCCAGTAGGAGGGTAAGACAATGGGATTTGGAGCTCTAATATCTTTAGTAACATAATAACATTTTTTTTTTTTTTTTAGGCGCTATGATGGATACTGCTAGAGGTGAGAGCCACACACGTTTAGCAGTGTAAGCTATACTATTTTCATTTTTTAAAATTATTTTTAGATTTATTTTGAGAGGACAGAGAGCAAGATTTGTGTATGTGTGTGAGCATGTGCGTTGCAGAGGGCTAACCGTAGACTGTGTTAGACAAGGATATCATCGTATCCTGAGCATGGTCTCTTACTGAGTAACACGTTTTATTCATGTTGCCCAATGTCATGAATCATATATTTGCCTCAAGGGTCTTAAGATTCGGGAAACACCCCGAACAAGGTTATTATTGGAAAATAGATTCTTCCTCCTGGAAAGAACAAGCATGTACTGACTGCATCTTAGAAAAGAGCAACAGATTGGATGTACTGTGCAAGACAATCAGGATGACCAGGATGTAGATGTACTTCCTTTCCATTCCATATAGAGTTTAAGCCATATAACCTCCTTGTCTTGACTGTACTGAGATTTGAACCCAAATGTTTAATGTGACTCAAAACTCATTAACTGAAAATCAGCCAACAGGGGAGAAAAGGCTTACGAACAAAAAACACTAAATCTCACAAAATCTCTGAATGAGGAAAAAGGCTCACCAACAAAAGAATATAAATCAAACAAAGTGACAAAGACAGCCCCCTGCGAGAAGCATCACACTCACCAATGGTACGGTAGTTCTCCAGACAAAGGACAAGCTGAACCGGCACAAGACAATGGGAAATGCAGACAATATATACAGTTTAGGTAATGGGGAATAGGTCAGGGCATTCAGGGCAATCAAGGAAATCACAGGAAATAAAGTGACAGCAACACAGAAATAAAACACAAAACAATGGACAGATGACACAATACACAAGGATTTCATTCACACGCCTAGGAGACAGAAACATACACTCAAAATGGACATAGGGACAAGAACAATAGCAACACAAGAGAGTGAGATGCTGGAAGGATGAAGATCCAGATTCAAACACATCTGGGCACTGACCATTAGCGAGTGGAGAAATGGAGCAGTCCCTGGATGGCTGATGACACTGCTCTGAATTCCCTCAGAGAGCTCCAAAGCCTGGACACACTTGAGGGAATAAAAAAGGATTTTGAGAGAAACTTTAATCAGGAAATGTACTATAATGGCACAGCTAGGAATAGATGGATTTTAATTGACCTAATGCATTGAATATATGAATTTAGACCGAGCACATAGGGGAGACTGGAAACAGCAGCAGGACCTGTGGAACTCATAAGAATTAGAATTAATTATATTGAAAATAGTAAAATGAGTTTTCAGTTTGGATGAACAGCCCTCAAGAGTCAGATGGGAGAATGTCAGTAGGATTCGTCCAGAAGAACAGGGCATGATGGGTAAGGGCCCTACAGCTTGTTATTTTTTTTTTTTTTTAACAGCATAAAAGCATGGAATCTGTTAAAGGAGATTGGAGAAGCATGAGGAGCCATGCCCATTAAGAGTAATTTAAAATTCAAAAGCACCTCAAAAACTGATCTGAGATCAATAGGAAGCAAATTAAGGGAAGTTAAATTGTAAATGAGGGTCAAAGTTTCTTGATTTCATTAAATTGTTTGCTGCAGCACGATGAGCCAACAGAGGCTTCACCAACACATGGCACGCTGAAAAACAAATCATGTCGGAATGACTCAGAGGTGTGAGTTAGCATCTTGACCTTTGCCAAGAGAGAAAACATTGGATTTTAGCTGGTGTTGGCAAAAGGCTGCAATCTGCTTATCAAGAGACAGATCACTAAATAATATTAAATAATAGATTGAAATGGTCAGGGCAAATATTCTCACCACAGGGGCACGAGTGAAGAAAACTCATTATGGCCTCAAATTATTTGTGATCTCACTTGTTTACTCACTTAATTACTACTGAAAAAACAACTTTACTTGAAGCTGATCTCACCGACCATGTACATCGGCCACAGCTCCAGTGAGCGCCATATTCCAGCTGTGTGTCATGAGCCCAGACCAGGGTCAGACCGAGCTCAGTGCTTAGCTAGGCCACTAGGACAAAACCTTAAAGGACGATCCTGAGGTCACCACTGTGGAGTGAGTAAGTTCTCAGTTTCACCTTCAGTGTAGCGTTGACATTGGGCGTAAACAGCTGAAATGAAAATGTATTAATATGGATGTAGCCCTTTAAACAACCATAGTGTTTAAATGAATCAGTGAGATGCAGAGGGTTGGTCGTGCAGCATTCATCAACTGTTTTGTTTCCGCTCCTCCCCTCACCTGGCAGCTGGGTTGTCTGGAAGTTAGCCGTGTCTCTTGACAGAGGCTCTTCTGTGCCACTGGTGTGTATTTTCTTGTCCACGCCGTGACATGGGTCAGGCGGCAATTGCAAGGGGTCAGTTCAGCCGGGAAAGATAAAACAGTCGGCTCCGCTGATTGCCACAGTAGCAGCTTCTATCTCTGAGGACCAATCAAGATATCACAGTTGGGCAAGCTCTGTATTGTCACGTCTCCCAGGACCCAGTGACTCAGAGAATAGCAGAGTGGCTCTGAGAGGACTGAGAGTTTGTAAATGGATGCTCAGTGAACTTGTGTCATCCCTGTCACTTTGGCTGCACGATGCAAGGTGCAGGACTCGCACAGTGATAACATGAAAACAACACAGTCTTGCTGATGTACACAGCAATTCCTGTTATTGTGGAGAATACCGTGGAAGGAACTGGTGGTACTGATTCGTTCAAAAAGCAAAAGTCAAGGCAACATGTGTCCTTTCCTGAAGTAGCTGCCTTGCACATAATGTGGAAACAATGAAGAAGCTAAAGAAAGCTCACCCAAAAGTTATGCATTCATGCAAGCTTTGATAAAAACCAACATCATTCAAATACTTGGCCATGGTCCCGGAGGCCCTCATTCTGATGACATCAGAGGTTATTGACAAGCCCATGCGTTGTATTTACCGCCAATGTGGAGAAACAAACCAAATATGGACTTTTATTGTCAGGTTTGCGAACAGAGACTTTTACCAGCACCTGTGTTTGACAGGCACATGTTGTTCTCCTTATACAGCAGCTGCTACCGCACTTTGGCATCCAAAGAATAACTGACTTCTTGACTTTTCAATCAAGTCACGGTCACAGCAAACACTACGCTGATGTAGCAGGGGTGCAGAACAGAACTGCAGGGTCTCCTGTGCAGCTAAATACAACTTCATCCTCTAAAACAGCATTTAAACAATGACACAGAATGAAATTAATGTCACAGTCGAATGCACGCCGGATGTGGTGGTGTAACCCTGAAGTGAAATTAAAGCTGCGAAACATCAGGGGTGGATCTGGAGCAGCTTTTTCATAAAAGGCCAATCGCAGCTTCCAGTATTGGTTTTTCCTAACACTGCTATCTATCTCTCCCTCTGTCTGTCTCTTCTTTAATTATCTGACTCTCTGGTTTTATCTCTGTGAGAGCACACGGACTGTTGTGGTGCACTCACCACATTTATCAGAGTCACAAAGCTGATATTGCCAGAGATACGGCACTGTAAAACTATCTCCCCGGCACCACTGTCAGCCCAGTAATGGACATCAGCCATCATTCTACAACAGGACCTCATGGCACAAGTTAGTTTTGCCACAGATAGGTCCATCACAACTCAGTGCATCTATCATTTCCCAGCCAGGCCTTCTGTCTGCCTGTCTGTGAACACAATGGCAGCGCAAAACAAGGCACGGCACTCTGGTTAGGCATCAGCCTGTCAAAAAGTAGTCACTCAACCCCTGTCACATCTAATTTCTTTAAAAATAACAGTTGGTGAGCTCATGTTTCCCCTTTTTTTTTTCCTCAATGATCCCATATTCTCTTTAATGCTAATGAGAGGAATTACTCACATTGGAAATCTGTGGACTAAAGGAAAACATAGTTTATGAATCTTACAGACCTACTTTTGGCCACAGGAGAAGCTTTGTGTTTGACAAAATAACCTGGTAATGCCAGAGTGGTGTCATGGTGATCGTATGCTAGGCATTGAGACTTTCTTTTAAGGACAGCTTCAGAGACTTCACATTCAAAGCATGGATGGAAGATGGACTATCAAAGGCTGGGATAATATAGCAGAGATACAAAGCGTGACACAAAAAAATGGAAGTTGTACAGAAGTGTAGGATCAAGTGTGTGAGTCACCAAAGGTCAATACTGTTTTTATTTGCACTTTTTGTGCAGATGCTACAGTGTCAGGCTGTTTCAGCAGCTCTATGGAAGTGCGATGCAAATGTTTTGGAAATATTATGGCATAAGGGTGTTGAAAAGGTAAATATGGGAGGAAAGAATTTCATTCACAACATTCACAAAAATTGATTTCTCATCGCTGACTGAGCACTGTGTACTCAGCCGAGAGCGTCAGTGGGACGCAGCGTGAAGTCAGGATTCATGTGCAGGCTGCTCTATAGGAGACGTCTGTTCAGCACTACAAAACAAGCGCAGGAAGAGAATACAACATACAACAAAGGCAAAATGCAAGGTTAACAATAACAACATTTAGCAGCTCTGAGGTAATTCCATTCTTTGAACTCCACAGTCATATATTACACCGATTGAAGTAATTTGAGGCATTATAAATCCTTCAGAATCCTAATTGTGAAGCTTTTTTCTGCCTGCATGACAATTCACTTCAATGGCATTTCCTGGTGATTCATCATCACTGACTATTCATGTGTATGATTAAGGTTTTATATCTGGCCAAGAGGCTGATGAAGAGTGAGGGGAAACGCTGCAGAGCTGGAGGGGAACTTTTGTTATTATCTGAGCCACGCTGGTGACGCCCAGAACTGTGCGTCCTCTCCGCATGTGCAGGAGAGGCTTCATGTTACCTGGCAACAAGCATCACAAGCTTCAAAACCATTCACCTGAAGGCCCGTAAGAGTCACAAATCTTTCATTGCTAAAGTAATTTTCTAGTTTCTCAACTCTCTGAATGAAAAAAAAAAATGGATCGATAGATTTTGCTCCATGTCTCTCAAAGCTCCCCGCAGACACGCACTGAACTCCGGATAATTTACTGAAATTAACTATAGCAGTTGTATGGGCAAAAACAAAGGAATAACTGCTGAACAGGCTCCTCAGATTCTCCTTCCAACAGTTTTTGCTTTGGTATGTTGGGTTTTACAAAAAAATTATTGGAAATAATTTTCCTCTTGAGTTGAGAAAATTACTAAATCTAACAGCTGCACAAGCTTTGATGACTTTGATGAGTTTAGGAAAATCCTTGTGAAAATGTGTGTGTGTGCATGCACACACACACATTTTCACACCACTTAGGAATTGACAGAGAAAAGAAGAAAACAGTTTGATGAAATGTGACCATCTCATGAATGGTGGCCATGCAGAGCTACCTAGGTCAGGTTCATAAAAATAACATTATAACAAATGTTCTGATTTAAAGTTAATATGTATTATTGACGACTTGGTTTAATAGAACTTAATAGAACTTTGCAAACACACACACACACACACACACACACACACTTGAATTCTTGTGGCATGTAATTCAGCGAGGTTGGTTTTGTGATGTGGCTTGGCTTGGGACATTAATCATTGAAGACTCCAGTCCATATGGCTCCCATTGTGTGTGCGTGTGTGTGTGTGTGCATGTGTGCATGTCAGAGGGAGAGAGGAAGAGAAGAGAGGAGCAGCGCAGGCTGTGTCCTGTCTCAGGGGAAATTTGAGCATTCATATTAGCGCTATACTTTCCTTGTATGTGGTAGGCCTTCAAACACACACACAGAGAGGTTATATGACAGTGAAAGCCATCTGTGCTGTAGATATCAGGTTTATGAGGTATCACGTGTATTAATTATCTTGCAATCAGTTTGTTAAAAGAAAATGGTGTGTGCAATGTTACATTTGAGGAGCAATTTCAATATGTAAGGACAAGAGAAGCTGTTGGAATTCAAATCTTGGGTGGCAGAAAATATATCATCCTCTTGGGAGGGTCAACTATTGCTTCAGGTGCCTATTCATAATTTAGCTACCTGCCCTTCCCTTACATCAGGCTATAGCTTATGACTTACAATAACTATCAAGTTTTCAAAGGGGCAAGCACCAACTGGGACTGGCTGGTGGCTCGTGATGGGTCATAAACTGGTGGTGTGCTGGGATCGGGAGGGTTAACTGGGACAGTGACAGTGAGTGTCCAGCTCCATGGCAGTAGCATGGGTCAGAGGTCAGACACACAAAGGCTGCTGAGGTCAGAGGAGCGTAATTCAGACAGTTTACCCCAAGCTAAAACGATCTCAGTTAACAAGTCACATGGTACAATAAGTGATATCCATCTGTTCAGCAGGGCAAACACTGTCATTTGACAACAGCAGAGCACTGTGCGGCACATTGTACCTCCAACTCAATGTACATAGATTTTAAATTGTTTTATTTCTTGTATTATTATTATTATTGTTATTATTATTGTTATTGTTATTGTTGTTTTAATTATTTTCCAGACAGAATTTTAGTTGGAAAGTAACACTACTTTGCTGCCTTTATGCAGGACAAACAACACAAACTGGAAGTGTGGTGATCCATCTTTCACTACCTATAGTAAGTGCTCATAGTTTTTGAACTATATCAGATTATAAATCAGTAAATAAATCAACATTCATAGAGTAGTCAGGCTACTAGAAAATGAAATTGGTTGACTGGAAAGAAAAATAAAATAAAATAAGCAAGATTTTTAACAGGTACATTGCAAAAGTAAATATCAAATGTTTTGAATACTTGTTAATAAAAAACGTATTCACCCATAAATGCAAAACAAGAGGCAGTTTGGAGTCTGTCTTTCTGGTAGTTTTGAAATATTTAATGCTGTTTTTTGCCATATCATCCCATGTTGACATTCTTGTCTGGCTTATGTCAAGAAATAAAAAATGAAATGCAATTTTCAGTATAAGTGAACTGTAAAAGGTCTTTTTTTTTTTTTTATGAGGAGCCGCTGGCAGTGGTGTTTACACTGTCCATCTCAAATAAACCCTGACTTTGATGGATCACAATAAACCTTTTTTCATTAATTTTTCAACCACTTGTTCATTTACTGGGTCGTGGGGGGGGGTCCCCGGGAGTCGAACCCAGGACTTACTGTGAGGCAGCAGTGCTGACCACTGCACCACCGTGCTGCCAACAATAAACTTATGAAGTTCAAAATGGAGTTCTAAAACCCCAAATGCAACTACATTACATTATTTTCCAACAGAGCGTACAGTGGGGGCACAACAATTAGTCCGTTGGATCCATTCATCCTGCTTTTTATCTAGGCAGCAGTGGCAGCTCACAGACCTCTCAGCAGTGGAATGGCTCTCCGATGCAGCTGGGAGCATTTTCCCCACTGAAGCATCATTATTCTTGTATCGATCTCGACTATGGCCCCTTCGATTTATGAAAGACACCTGCGTGTTTCTGAAAATGTATAAATCATGCCACTAAAAGTGAGTGCCTCATCCGCAGGGAGGCTATCTGCCTTGCTTAAACACGCGTAACACCTCTCAGGTATTTTGACCGCTAGAATAAATAGCGCAGTGCCTTTTTAACTGGGGTGTTTTTGACTCTCTGCACATTTTATTTCCTCAAAGCCTAAGTCAGATGTTAACATTACGCAGTAATAGCAATAGTCAGAATCCATGTGGTTGTTTCTGATTTTAAATCAGTGAAAATGCAAAGCAAAAGAAAAATCTAATTGGACTTCGAAATAAATTGTGAGGAGAGAAATGTCCAATAAATTTACATGCAGAGATGGAATCAAAGATTGAAAAAGGCAAAATGTCCCCATAATCACAGGACACGTTAGCAGCATAATAGAGTTTCAATCTATCATCGCTGTGCGAGGATACGTGCTCACCACAAAACATCAGCGATATATTAAATGCAATTTATTTTTCCAATTCAAATCATTTGTGCAGCACCAAATTACAGCTTGCATTGTTTCAGAGACATAGCATAGTAAAGTAATAAAGAGAGTTATTACAATTATTTAGGAAGAAAGAGAAGCGAAGCCGTGGTTGACATGGTGGTCTCTGCCAAATCCTGCTGGGCTGAGAGAGAAGTGATTGGTGGAGAAACCAACAGTTGTGAACCCTGTGCATTTGAGGTCTGTTATGATCATGGAAATATCAATAGTGACACAATGCCACCACACATCAGGAGTAGCAGCATTAACACTGGTTATTTTTCAAATCTATGCAGAATGTGACTAGCAGGCCTTAGCCCCACATCCCAGCCGTGCCTACTAAAGGTATCTTTTGTATTTTTAAATCTTTTTACCAAAATAACATTTTAAATATCCTTCATGAATATACTATGACCTCATGTCTGTGTTTAATGTGGGGGTGACGTCAGGACATGGTCAATCTGGTTAAGTCCTGGCAGCAGAGCTGGGCTGACCACATCCTCACTTCATCTATTTTTTTTATTATCCGGTGATATCTGTTCTTGTCTTACATCCATATATGTAAATAGAAAGTACATATGTTTGTGGACACACTGAACTCTGCCACTAATTCATGCAGATGCAGAAAGCGGAGCACCACCTGCCTCGGTGAAATGACACTTATAATTTGATCAGAGCAGCATGTCCCGTAACGGAAAGCAATGTTCTCGTCTGTAAGGTGCAGGATCACACATTATGAAGATGCAGCTGCCTGAATGTGCTGCCAAGGACGCATTGTCTTCCTCAGATTAATGCCTCTGAGAATGTGTGGAGGAAAAAAAAAGGTTTTTATAGAAAACTATGAGCTGAATTCTGACCAAACAGTTCTTCTTATGCTGCAACCACATACTGTCTCTCTGCTCTTCATGCAGTGAGCCTCTTCATGAGAACCCCAGTGGAGGAAGGAACTCCATGCAGCAGGTCAACTTGTGTAACCAAAAGCAGGCGGAGTTCTCTGTGTTGGTGTTTCTCTATGTCCAGCCTTCAATCATTTTGAAGACCCAGACCACACAATAGCCAATCCTGTGTGGCACTGGGTGAGCGATAGGGTACAGCCTGGACAGGTCACCACTGTATCACGGTGATGAAAAATTACCATGCAGAATCATATTCCCTACCCAATAATTCAGTCTGTATCCATAAAAAGCCACAAGCTAGTTCTGGCAAGCCCTCCGGGCACTACTCCAGGTGTCTCATCTGGTAAAATGTGTGCCTTGAGACAGCATTGCGTCGCCATTGCCTCTGATTACAGACACCATTCCCTGACTTAGACCTCCACGAAATGTAACCAATTGGAAAGCTTCTGCAATGAGTTGACTTCTCTTCTCATCGTGAGGTTTTAATTTGCTCTTGAGGTGGGCTCCGGCCCAAAATACAATTAGCTGAGCTGACCTGAACCACACAAGCATTCTGTTTTTATGTGAACCTGCCCTGACCCTGAGGTTTTCCCCAATTACGGGCAGATGCAGCAAGAGAAACCAAGCATATAGCACAGTCAATGTCACCAAGCCTGTTTATCATTTCAGAATTTCTTGTTGGGCACCGATGGGCTTGGGTCAGGTATCCAAAGAGGTGAATGCATGTTGTTAATGAATCAAAAAGTAGTATAGATATGACCTCTGAGAATCATTGTTACTGTCACTTTCAGCTGTGCTATAATTGGTCATTCTTTGTATGGGAGAGATGTGGTCCGACACTCAATGCCAAAACTGAATACTTCTTACAATCTCCTATCCAGTCCCATTATCATACATCCCATTGAATGCCCCAGTGTTCGATGTTAATGTAACTTTTTGTTAGAAATTGATTTTATTTCATTAAAATTAAGCGGTTTCATTTCTCCTCATCAGTGTGGACCTCTCATTATCACCATAGACATTGAACTCATATTGCTTTCCCTGGGATTTAAATGTGCTCCATGTTCGTATTGTTATCGCCGGAGTAAATTTCTAAAACAATGCTGTATTTTGCCTTTGGGCCCAATTTGCCAACCGCAGCCTCAGACTGTTGTGTTTGAGACAATGTGATTTTAGTTGTGCTCTTGTCTCCCTAAATCACAGCCAGCTAAAGATCCACTGGGGAGCCTTTTGTTGTGGAGAACTCACGGGGCCCATTCTCCTGCTTTTTAAACCAAATGACTTCATACACAGTAATCCTTAATTAGGCCTGTGGCATTTTACAGCACACTCTCACTGCACTCACCTCGCCCTCCTGCCAGTACACAGCAACACTTTAAAGTGTATTGATCTATGGCACTGCAGGGGGCTGCTGCCTGCACCCATTAACACACACTCATCAGCGTGTTTGTGTGTGTGTGTGTGCGCATCACTAACTTTGAAACAAATAGTTGTTGCAATCTAGGGTTTGGGGACCCACCATCTACGCACAGAAATCGGTGCAGCCCTAAATTATGACCAAGCAACTAATGTTAGGTGTTTACAGCGATCTGGGAGGCAGGACAAACAATGGAATTTTGCATGGGATGGTGAGACAGATGGGCGGGATTGTTTTTGCTGGTGGCTGCAGTGGGAAGGTAGTAAGTGGGCGGGCGGCCGCCACTGCAAGCTCATACAAATGCATTCACATGCGCACACTTTCTCAAGTGTTGCCTAATGGAGCACGCAGAAAGAAATACAGGTGCTACCCACAAAGTACTTCCTGAATGCGATGGAGTCATTGTCATCGCGATGTAGCCCTGTCATTTAAATTATTTTCAGTCTCTCTGTGGTCGTTTTGCATCGTTGTGCTTGCTGTGATTCTCCTTGTGGTCATCAAACATCTCGTTGTGAGTGTCTGTGTGGTCATTTGGAGTCTCATTTGCTGTCTCTTTGTTGACATTCCATGACTCTTCATGGTTTGTTTGTGTCTCTTTAGTTGTTTTACATCTCTTTGTGGTCACTTCCTGTCCCTGTGTGGTCCTTTTCTGTCTCTTTATGACGGTTTTGCACCTCTTCAGTAGTTCTGTAACTGTTCCTGATAAGTTATTTTTGCACATGTTGTTTTTCTCATTTCATTGTGTACTGCAACATTTTTAATTGGCATTGCCGGTCCCTGCGAGACAAATATTAAACAACTGTGGTCAACCGAAGTGTGACTTGCATTCACAAACACAGTTACAATACAATAACAACACAATATATGCACACCAAATTTATTCACAGATAAGCAAAAATAAATATTAATCTTTTTTTTTTAAATACCAAAATTAAAAATGTTAACAATTTAGGTGTGTCTTTGGTTCAGGTTTTATCACATCCATATTTTACCTCCTTTTCTAAAAAGTTTCCTGGCTGAGGTACTCCAGTACAACACTGTGCAGCTCGCTGCAGTGGTACGTGACAATGGAGTGACCTTATCTGCCTTGTATCCAATATTTTTAATGCAAAATTGTATAACTGCTCCAAGGGTTTAATCACTGATTGCCTGCAGCCATCAAATACTAAAATAGCTACGGTTTGAGAATCATTATGTGCATATATATTCAGGCTGCATAAAATGTGAGTGATTCAAACTAGAATCGCTGTGATCATTTTGTGGCTGTTGTTTCACATCTCTCTGCGCTCATTTTCTGTTCAATCTGATGCGTCTCTCTGTAATGACTCTTTTATTAGATTCTTTGCAAAAATTATTCACCTGATTTAAGACCAGGGCTCTAATCTGATTGTTAGTTGCTCATCATTATTGTCTCTGAGCTGAAAGGGAGGTTATCTGTTGGGATAATGAGTTTCATGGTGAACACCTCATAGGTCACATGTCATAATGACAACACTCTGGAGCCTGTTTGTAGAAAAGGTGTTGAGAGGACACCTGGGGTCTGGATCTACTGAGTTAATGATGCAGGTCAGAGTTGGTGTTGATTCAGTTCAGGGATACGTCAGTGGCACTTAGCTGTATGTTACCTGTACAAAGTCACAACCATGCTGACCAATAGCCTAATGGAATAATAGCTGAACAAGTACAGTAATGTGCTTACTCACAGCTTAATTGGATCGAAATGTCTACACTATGCTATTGCTGGTTGTGTGTGTATTTTCTGTAATCCTGATGAGAGCATGACTGTTTAATTTCATGGAACTGCTATTAAGACGTTCCTTCTTTCTTCTTTCTTTGACGCGGAAATGAATCAAAGCTCATAGCAGTTCCACATAAGATCAATTTCTAGCAAATATTTATGTTTTCAATGTGCTGTCCAGAACTGCATCACTTTGAATAACCGGTGTCTCAATATCCTTCTGAGATGAACATCATGAAAACAGTTTTCAGAAGTGGTAGCTTTAAACATCTCCCGGAAATTATGCTCTTAGTGGGTTTGATGATTTTGTCAACATCCTGATCACACTCTATGAAATACTTGCTGAGCGAATTCACAGATCATCTAGGACACGCACACACACACAGTCATATAAACACACATCCATGTATGCGTGGCCCAACAGCAGGATGGTCTTATGCTACTTTAATCCTGTTTCCATGGAGACCAATCTGTCCATTGCCCTAGGGACAAGAAAAGATCAGCCAGCATCTGTTTCTCTGTACTTCTGTCTGTCTGTCTGTTTGTCCATCTATCCATGAAGCCGTCTGTCTGTCAGCCTGTTTGCGCTTGTCTGTCAGAAGTTGTTTCGATCAAATGCCAACTGGAGTTTAAAATAATAACCGATGACATTTCAATATCAACAACTGTCTGATGCAATAGGGTCTGAGCTCAGTTCTGACCCTACTAATAGCAGGTGAAGGGTTGAACAGTGAAATGGTCATAGAATAAACTGAGCAGTTCATGTCAGCAAAGAGGCCATAAGGGCTGAAAACACCAAGTTCTTGCATGCATTATATACCCATGTGATCGCTGGGAAATCCAGTGCAAGCACAAGTATGGAGGATAGAAGTCTTTAAAAAATAGTATCTGAGAAGGTCAAATTGTATGAAATGAATGTTAAGTACTGTGTGATTTAGTGGTCTGTTATCGTACTTGAATCTGTCTCACTTTGGTGAGGCATGTGATGCAGACCCACCGCTCCCACCAGCATCACATGCTCTGCTTAGGGCAGCAAGTGCGTAAGTCGGCACCACAGTATGATCATTGTCATGCTCAGGCATTTAATCGCGTCCGTGACCCAGCTTTTATTCAAGGAAACCCAGAAGTTACACAGAAAGCAGCAGGTCAGCTGCAGAATCACAAACTGTGCGAGGAACAAACAATCATCACATGCAGCTGTTCACACGCAGCGGCGAGTGTCTTTCCGGCCGCAGACCGCCACTACCCGTGCACTCAGACTGGGTCTGGAGAGCAGCGTGGGTGGGCTGGGTGCTTTTCTCTGGGTGATGCTGTGGCCTGGATGCGTGCACTCTGGCTGGGCCAGTGGAGCTGTGCATGTTTCGCTGGGCCCCTGCCTCACATGTTAACTTGCTCAGATATATCCAACTCAGCAGTGATGCCACAAACAAGAATGTATGGTGGTTTGTTGTTCCACTGCAGGGTAGCAAGAAAACCAGAAATGTCTTACAGCAAAGCATTTTCAAATCCTCATATGGGCTACATACAGCCCATAGGCTGGAAGGTTGTGCTGGAAGGGTATTGAATGTTGAATGTTGTCCTGTTTGTGTTGGTGTGTACAGAGCAGCAACCTCCTGCCTGTGCATGTGAATTGTTGGTGCGCATATTTTGGAAGTTTGGAAAGACCCAGGCTCCGTTTCCATTCCATCCATCTAATCCTAAACTAGCCTAACCACCTCCTCAACATAATGTCACACCTTAAGATAAACATGAATATCACCAATATTGAAAAATGTGTTGTCAGGACAACAGCAGAATTGGTTATAAATGAATATGTTTGTTGTGATATTTACATAAAACTGTCCAACCTGATATTTAGGGACTTGTGTTATGTATTACCACTTTTCCCTCATCGCGTCACTGCAACCTGCATTCAGTCCATCACTCTCTCATGGGCTCTTTGCCCTAAAGTCAGAGAAGGAACGAGAGAGATGAAGAATGAAGGCATGGTGTTGTTGATGTTGTTGAATAAAGATGCCGGAGTACCCTGCAGTCCTTAATGAATGTGTGGGGCTGTATGGGTGAGAGTGCTCCACAGTGGGACTGTCTGATTTAGAGTTATGTCTGACTGAGGTAGAAAAGAGCAGAGGGAAATATGGAGAGGCGGCCAGAGAGGGGGACACATGGAAAACAGACACACAGACAAAGTGGAGGGCGAGAGAGTCTCACTCACCCTCTGATTCTGACTCTCTGTCTTCATCAGTCGCTATTTGTCCATCCCTCCATCTGTCTGTCTATTTTTATCACAGCCCTCCATTAGTCAGTCCATCCCGTTCCGCTTCACTTAAACACACGCGCTCACACACACACACAGACCCACACAAGTCTGAATCTGTGTAAATAACTGCATAACTTCTGCTTTTATTGTACTTCTACATTATAGTATTCTTTAGAAAGACTACGGTTTATTTAGTGTAGAGTATGTCAGTGTGAGGCTGGATGTAGGATCAGGAACATAAATGGTGCAATGATTCAGGCTTTTTTTGGACTTGTTTTTCTTTGTTCGTTGGCTGCATTATATCTAGGTATCTTGTTATTCAGTTCAACTTTTACTCACTATTGAAGCCTTTTACTCATGAATGCTGAATTAGAATCAATGGAAACATTGGAATATTGTCAACGATTATGCTGCTTCATTTTGCATTTCTAAATGTAATTGAAAGGGGTGGAGCAGTCATTTGGAGAACTGGAATTAAATTGAAATTCCGACAACCTGTAGAAATATTCATGTGGTTATGATACTTGTGTATTATTGTCAGCCTCCAGCTTTGGGTGGATAATGACAGACTGGTTTATTTAGTCCAGTCAACAGGAGAGTAATACATCATTTTGGGGGCGCCTACATTAACAGGTGTGTTTTTGAATCTGGATTTGTAAAAACAGTAGAATATCATCAGTCAGTGTTTGAATTCCTTTCTGTACACTGTGACCAATGATTGCTGCTAATGGTTCAATGAAAACGGAAGTGTGAAGGAGAAAGTCAGGAATGTCTGCCCAGTGTCCACGTGCAGAAGGAAGCTCCGGGTTTAATCCATTTGCACTGACAGCAGCCATTGGTGCGGTAAATAGAATTTCGCCTCAGTCAATAAATGACTCTCCAAATCAGAATGTTTGATGTTGCAATTTAAAAATTCCACATTCATCAAAGGCATTTTCTGAATCTAGTGTAACAACATTTAAACTTTTTTTTCCTCAACTTTATTAAATTTAATAATCTCTGGATTTATTGTTTGATCAATGTCAGACTTTTATCCTCAGTGATTATGGGGTGACTTATTTTACTGATTCCTTTCATGTCTGTATTGATAAGCAAGAGGGGTTGCTAATTGGATTTAAGTTTCATGTGGTGTGAGATTGTGGCAATACGCAGGTTCTGAGGCAGTGAGGTTTGTTTTAACTCTGTGATCAATCGTAGCAACAGTGGTTTTACAATATTCCACAGAAACCTTCAGAACTCAGCAGGGAAATCATCAGCCTGTCAGTGGAGAATCAATTTGCCGATGTGTACTTGCTCTTGAAGGCCATATGGCGAAGCGATACTGAGAGAAAGGACATGGCGTTCACTTGAATGGGATCATTTTCTGTTGAAGTTTGGATAATCAGTTTCACATATGTGATTAAGATATACCAGGGATAGGGGAGAACTTCACGATCCAGAATTTAAATCAATAATTTTTTTTTGTTCGGTTTCTGATTTTCAAAGTATTTCCATTTTTTGCTGTACATATTAAAGCTAAGGCATTTGTTTTGTTCAATTCATAGTCATTCAAGTGTGTGTATCTACATTTACTCTGGAATATATTAATGACACTTATTCTTTGAAGATTTACATTGTTTGAGTCAAGATGTGAAGCAGAGGTTATAAGAGCTCTGTCACCTGTGAAATTTTCACCTCTTTGTCAAAGAACCCAAAACCATCAAGCTGTGAAACGCTCCAATCCTCATTCATGCTTTGAAACTGCTTTGACAGCTGTGAGTCCTCTGTTGATGGCATGAAAACTGCAGTTTTTAAGATGACAGGATGTCCTGAACGCTCATTCAGTCTGAAAAATAAATTATGAGTGGTAAAGGAGAAAAGGTGTGGGGCTCTCTTCTATTGCAGGGATGTTACCACAATCATTTAATCTTATTTGTCCCTGAGAGCACTGAACTGCCTGTAGACACAGTACAACCAACAATTGTACCTCATACAAAATGTATTTATTATTGCAGGTATATAAAAATCATGTTGTCCCTTGGAGGGTTTCAAATCAATAGTCTTTTGCCTCTGGCTTTTTTATTAAAAAAAAAAAAAAAATGGATGTACAAAAAGTGTTTTGACTTTTTGGCATTTGCTGGTTGTAGTCATGCTAGAGGATTAATTTAGCCCTAGTTCATCATAAGTAGGTAACCTGTGTAAGAAGACATGAGGTATTCTGTCCACTTGTATCTTCAAAAGGCTCTGGCAAGCGAATGCCTGCACACACAAAATCATATGAATTCAGTATTCAGTAAAGAACCCTACGGGGTTCCTTACTGTGTAGTACAAGCACAGTGTGGTATAAAAACATGTGAGTACAACATAACAGACCATGTTCATGATGTATTTTTGTTTGATCCTATTGCTTCAATATCATTTTTTTTTTTTTTTTATGGTCTGAAGGGTAGTACTATCAAGAGCACTGTCCCCTTCAGCTGTGGGTGGATATCTAATCAGAAATGAGTTGATTTAATCACCAAAATAATTAATTGTACTTGAATTCATCTTTCAAAAAAATTATACAAGCCAGAGGGAGAAAAATAGCATATTGAAAAAACACAACAATTTCCTCCCATCCCGATGGGAATTATAACCAATAGTTTGCAGTTGTACCCCTATTTAATAGTACTTGTTGATAAATTGACAAAGTGACACATCTTGATCAACCCCAGGCTGCTCACATTGTTGGTGGGCGACCACTCTGCCCCTCAGCGACAGCTGCCTCTGTTTGGTTTTTTTTTGAAAGTCTCATCTCTTTCTGTTCCACTGTAGTTCTGCATTGATGTGTTTCACCTCTTTGTCTCGTGCAACCTGTCTCTAGTTCGTATTTAAGTCCTCAGCCCTGACTGGTCATAGCTGTCTCACCACCTTTCCATTTCTCTTGCATCAACCCTTCAACCCATCAACCCTGCTCCCTTCCCTTTTTGTGCTTTTTGGAGAACTTTGGTACACTGTGCTTCTTTTCTGCTCATGGTCTTTTAGGACCTTGCCTCATTGAAAGGACACTCTTGTGAGACAGGTTTGAACCACACATTTATGTGAAATCTTTGTATCTGATGAGATGTAAACAAAATTAGGGAGTTTATCTTTAAATGGATGAGTTGCAATGTGAGAGCGAACGGATCAACGATCCACTGCCCAACACTGAGACACTGTTTGATGATCCATAACAGGGTGATAACCGGCTCCTCCTGCGTGGGAATATGATTGTAGTGTGATACTCCTGCCGAGTTATCTGCCACACTGCTGTTTTTCATTGCTCCTAAACTGCTGTCCTGAGTGTGAAACACAAAACCCTGATTGTAATGGCCGCCTCCCACTGTTTATTGGCACGCTCCGAGGTAGCAGTCCACACAAATGCTGTTATTTCTCTTGCTTAAACTTATAGACGCACACATATTGTTGCAGACAGCAACAGTGCATTAGCAGAGGCAGTCAATTAGCATATAAATGTGAATCTGCGTGAGTTGAGTACAGGGAGTGTGGGTAAACATGTGCAGGGTTAATATACATGTCTGACGGATCAGGACGTGATAGTGTTGTTGATGGATCGTTCAATGGGAAACCGCAACAGCTCGCTCTGAGTGGCTTTACCCTTTCACTCCCTGTGCTCTTGACATTAATAGCTACTCCCCTAATATGTGATTTGTCGTCATTATGGATGTCATCAAATGTCTCCGAAGGCTCAAGCAGAGCTCACGTCCCCCTCAATATTCGGTGTGAAACTCACACATGAGTCATTTAGCAAGGCCTCACGCTGGTTTAAATGGCAACTGGCAACAGTGAACATGGACCGCTACAGTATATCCCAGCGTTTTCCACCAATACCTTCAATGTGTCATGAATGGTCAATCGTCCACAGGTCAAACAAGTGTTTAAACTCTGGCATTACCACTATATTTAAGCTGACAAGTCTCTGAGTGTGTTGTTGGTCCTACTATTTAACTCTGTGCACTAGAGTTGAAAAGGCAGGACCGCATTACCCCTGTGCCTAGATCCCAGATACATTGTTATTGATTGGATATTTTATTGCTTATATTCAGGGCCTTAAGTGCCTTTGCACCAAGATATCTTTCAGATCTATTGACCTTGTGTGTTCCAGCCCTGCCGGTTACTCCCGTTTCACCTTCTGACAAGGGGGCAAGCATTCACTTGTTCTTTCTGTTTGTTAACATCGAAAAGAGCCAGAGAAATAATACCCTGTCCTTCAAGTTTGTGTCGGTACGCACTCTACTTTAAGTTTACCTTCCTCTAGCAATGATGCTCGAATTTATTCTTTCTTATCAATTTTAACATTTGTCATTAGATTGTGTTATATTTGTCAAAGACATATTACCAAATGTGTGACTGTATTAATATGTAATAAATAATCAAACAGATGCTTATGCTTTTTTTATGCTTTTAAGCACATTCTGTACCTTGGAAACTGACAGTTACAAAAACCATCCTGGCATGAGGTCTATAAAGGTCCATCTGTCTTTGGATGATGTTACATGGTCTCCATCAGGAGCTTCACTTGGTCTGTATATGCTCATATTTCCATTTTTTCCAGAGCACTTCAGGGACCTCTTGTATATGTTGGCTTTAAGTCATACTGAATACTAACATGATAAAATACCAAATGGATTTGAATGAATGACTTGATTATTATCTAGCTGGCAGCCAGCATATGTTGTACATCTGTGGCAAGTCAATATGTGAGGATTTACACACTCTGGAGGCCATTTCACTTTATTTTAATGCTGTTCAGAAGGTGAGCTCCTAGGGATACAGGTTGAAGGACACACACAAACACAGCCAGGCAATTTAATGTAACACGATGGACAACAAGTGTGAGGTGCATACAGCCGCTCTCACATACTCTCTAATGCACAAGTCAGGCACGCACACGCACACACACATTACAGATCCCCAGCACATGACAGTTGGCCAGAGTGAGAAGATGAAGCAAAGGCCAAGTCAGAGAAGACACAGCAGCCTGTGTGGAGCTTCATCTGTCCATCTGTGTCAGTGAGAGTGACATCTAACATTCGTCACAGGAACAGCTGACCCGCAGGAGTGAAAAATAAAACCCTTCAGTGGAATGCATGCACTTTATCCAAAGCATGGGAACATTTTCCTCACATATTCATTTACTTAATAAGTTATAAGAATATAATACAACACATTAGAGGGAGAGATAAAATGAAGCCCTTTGGTAAAGGGGAGGTTTCAGAGCCAATTTAAATGCAGACAGTTCCGTTTCTTGTCTGGGTTCCTCAGGTGAACTATTCTACAGGCTCGAGCTCCTGACAGCGGAGGTCCCGTCACTCTCGCTCTTCAGCCCCTACTGAGGAGGAAATGACACTGATGTGTGAACATCTATGGCTCTGGGAGGTCTGAATGAGAAGTTCAGCCAAACAGGATATTACAAGTCAAGAGCAAGAGCAAGAGCAAACAAATCAATTGGAAATCAGGCATGCAGTAAGTGAAGAGGATACAAAAAATAAAAAAAATAAAAACAAATAAAAAACAGGGATATCTCACCCTCATGCTTTTAAAGTGTGACATTTAATTACATGTTACTTATATGACCCACCACTGGGGTTACCACTACTGATTCCTGTGGGTTAGCGTCTGTGGTTCTGCTCGTACCTCTGTCAGTTGCTTGTTCCTTGAATCAGGTCTTTCATCATCATACACATTCCTCCAGCTGGGTTACAGCTGAGGCTGATCAGACCCCAGGTTGTCTCCAGTTTACGAGCTATCTACTTTGCACTCTGGTTTTCTGCTTTGGAGCCACAGCCACGTTGAGGCTTTCTCTCGATGGCTTTTCTTCTCATTCAACTCCCAGTGAATGGATGGCACCTCTGCATCCCACCCTTACCGGGAGACACCTGGGTCTCCATCCAACAGTCCCTTGCACATGATGAGATTCCATTCATTGGCCTCTTCCAAGCAATCTCCCCATGTACTGTGAGCTCCTACGCAACCTTTGACTGAATGAACTTGGGCAGGGGACAGTTTCAGGTCTCGAGGCGGTGGTTACAGTTGGGGAACTGCAGTCACCGATCAGACTCCACCAATAGCTGTCAGTCTCTCAGAGACCAGTATGCCTGCTGATGGAAGGGGGATCACTTTGGCCTATTCAATGACTTAGTTATGACTTGCCCCCCCCCCTTCACTCAGAAGGTTCTCTATTGTCTTTGGAGCAAAGTGGATATACTAGTAACTCCACTGTGCCCCATACGTTTAGGTTTGCTGGGCTTGGAAGATCATGGAGGAGTAGTAAGCGCCTTTGAATCAGGGGTCAAGATGTTGGAATCCCTCAGTATTTGGAAGTAAACGAGACATTATAGTAGACATCAAACCCTTTTGTAAAACCTGTCACCTTGAAGCAGCATTATGACACATTTCAGTGTAAAAGCAAGTTTAGCATTGTGAAGGGTTATGCAAATATTTATATATCAGGGTCTCTCTTTGAAAGAAGTTGTGGTATGCAGGTAGGTATTGCCTTGCTGCTGTACTTGAGAGTGTTTTGTACTGCGATGCAATATGACAAACAGCTACATCAGTGCTGCACAAAGTGTCTATTCAGGGCTTGAGGACACATTCACTCGTTTGGCCTCATCAAGGTAGAAATGCCTCAGCTTCCAGCCCTTCAAAAAAAATTCTGTATGTGGAAAATGTGGAAAATAAAACTGGCATTGTGTTGAGACTCTGAAAAGGAAACAAGCCCTTTTGCATCAATGAGTTAAAGTGGTGAACATTTCTGTGTTCTTTGCACTTCGATGTGTTTTATTTTTGGGATAGTTTCCATTCCTCCACTCACCTACAAACTTTTTCAAGCATTCATTTTCTTCTTCGTCGATCTTCCGCCAGTGAGGAGCGATGAGTCAATTGTCAGTGGGTATATTATACCCACATTCCAGCTGGAAATGCTTAGCTTGTGTGGTGACAGTGTTTAAAATAATGCCTGTGGCTTTTTATTCCTCAAAATAGTCTGAGCAAAGAGAACTGGAAAGAACCGCGTTTGCGGGTCACGTTTGTGTGGTTGCATTCCCCGTTTACAAACAACTTGTTCCCACCTTCACAGCTCTTGTCAACAACAACATTAAACAACACCGACTTGTTTAAGTTCTTGCTTTCTCAGTCGCTGGAGTCAGGGAGTCCTATCACAGCAGACACAGACACACGCATAAAATGTCAATAAGCCAAACAATGTCAAAATAATAAAGAGGTGCCTTATCGCTCTCATCCCTCTTCGAGGCAGCACTGGCACTGTGAATTAGTTTGACATGCCGCTTACCGAGGGAGGCGCGTCACATGATAATAAATCCACATTCAAAAGATTTCCTCTCCCTGATTAGCTCAAAGCTACATCACATATTTGAGCAGGTGATGTTTTGTTTTGCTCTTTGGTTTTGTTTTTTTTGTTTGTTTTTCCCCCCCCACGTCTCTTGCGTCAGTGGGGGCTCAGATGAATAAGACAGGGAGGCAGACATTTTCTGTCCTTTTGTTGAAATGAAAGGTTCTCAGAACAAGGGTTCTCAACATTATTATTTCCACAATGGAGAGACAGAGCGTATCTGTGTATTGGTGGAACAATGGAGGTTTTCTTTTTTTTAATTTCTTTTTTTGCAAGATGTGTGGCGGAGGCGTTGCTTTTCATGCTTCCCGGTGTAATGAGACTGCATTTACCTTGCAAATAGGTTGTGGTGGCATCCTTTTCCTTTAGGCCCTCTGCTTGAAATTCTGCAACACGTCTAAAAACTTCCTGCATGTTGTGTGTGTGTGTGTGTGTCCTGGAGGCTATGCATGTATTTGTTTTTGAGGATCCATATGTAATGGTGTGTGTATTTTTGTGCACAGGGCCACTCTCTAATTGCAAGAACTCTTGGCCTCATTGTCAAAGCATGTCGCCATATGTGTTTTCGATAGAAGAGAGTTTTTTTTTTTATATCCGGTAATTGCTCGGTTTTGTTTTTTTATTGCCAGCGTGCAGTGCAGAAGTTAACTTCATGGCAGAGAGACAGATGTCCTCAGCTTTGCTTCACACAGAGAGGAAGGGAACAGGAAGGGGCATTTAGTGGGCTTCATAATACATTGTTCAACGATGTCGGCATGGGTTGCTGTACGGCACGGTATGGATATGAGGTAATGAGGCACGAGTGGGAGCCCCAGGGGAGGCCCCTACAGTGTAGGACATGTTGTGCTCCACAAAGGACCCTCAGCAGGACACGCTGATGATCAGACAGGACAAATTCTGTTTGCACTTGTTGAGATCTGCGCTGTCTGTGCTCCATGTTCTATTTTCTCTCCTTGATCATTCCACGACCTTACAGAGGTTCAGAATTGACTGACGCAGAGTGTGTAAATGACTTTTCATAAAGTGCTGCACATAGACTGAATGAGTGAGAACGGTGGAAGGGGAAAATAAGCATGTTAAAGGTTCAGTGTGTCGAATTTAGTGATCTATCTATCTATCTAGTATTGAAATTGCACGTTGCAGCTGAACACCCCTCAACTCGCCCTCCTTTTCCTGTAGTTAACTTCAGCTCTCATAAAAACGGGTGTCTTGTTTAAGTCTGCCCAGTCTGATTTAACGTAAAAATCATGGCAGCCTCCATGGAGAGAGCGCGCTCTAGATACAGATGAAGTATTTAGATATAAAGGGCCTTTTCTGGGATAAAGACAGCCACAGTTCATACGATCCTCTTGTGTAAACTTCAAGAGAATGTTTCTACATTCAGTTTTCAAATACTGCATCACATCACATTGTTTATTATAAAATCTCAACAATAATATCCGAGCTGTTCTCTGAAACCCCCTGAAAGCTTAGTACAGTTGTAGTATGAAACAGGGTGGTGGTGGTGGAGATGATGGGGCAGGTGGAGACAGGGTATAGGAAGAGGGTTTGCTGTGGCCAGTGGGAACTTGAAGACAGTGGCTGTGAGGGGGAGAAGAAGCCTGGAGTGAGACAGGCAGAGACCACTTACCTGGACGTTGTTGAGCCCGGATCAGTTGTGGCTCCAAGTGTCATTCAAAAGACATCTGCTTTTGCTCTTAGTCCTCCTGGCTGGTATTTCTCCATTTTAGTCTCGCTTCGTTTTCATCTCCTCCCTGCTGCCTTTGTCTGAATGCCAATCACTCTTCCCCCAGCTCTCAGGTGTTCTTAATTTGTCACTAGCCCCTCCCCTTCCCCCTGAGGAGGAAATCCTGCCCCCTCGTGCCACAATATAAGATCTAAGGTACATTGTTAGGTTATTATCAGAGCACTGCTATATATGAAATTCCTGATTCACCAATAAGCAATGATAAAATTAGTTGAAAATTTGTCTTTTTAGAGTGCTGTATCTACAAATCCTTTTGAAATAATAACATATTTACATTATCTTAAATATGCTTCTAAAATAACTTTAAAAACACGACAAGTGCATTTAAATCTCAACAAAGGTGCTTAGAACTGCACAAAGCAGCATTTTTATTGTGCCTGGTGTGCTCAGATTTAAGAAATCCAAGTTTGTTCACAACACACATTTGCAACATGATTTCAAGTAGCAGCCTTAAAGAGAGAACTTAACACCGCAGTGGCTTCATAAAATATTCAGAGCCCTCCACTTTTTGCACACATGTCACGGCTAGTAGGAGCAGCACCGGCCGGGAGTGAAGGAACTTTAACAGACTGAATGATGAGTAGCAGGTCGGTACACACACCAGCTAACTGCCAGTGACGGTCTGATTTAAGAGGGGCGACATGGCAGCAGTTATGTTCATAAATCCTACCTGCTGCATGTTAGTGAATGGCACATTGACCAAAGATAATAAGTCTTATGTCAGCGGCCAACACACAGATCTGGTGCGGGACTCAGTCCACTGAATCCTCAAGTAAAAGCTACTCACCTGTTTATTCAAACCCATATAACAACTCACCACGCAGAACGTGGTGAAGTGGAACATGAACATGATGTGTTGTTGAAATGAACAACTTCACTTGCATTGATGAGTCTCCAGACTCTGGTCAGCTGATTATTGTTAAGCCAATTAAGTTTATCGGTATTGAATGTATCATACGTCCACGCTGCACCATCATAGACGCTGTACTTACTCTAGTGGTTTACAATAGACAGCGTGAAGCTGATAAGATGAATGATTGTGGTGATGTGCGACACATCAGACAGATTGGATTGACAGGGAGGAGGTGGAGATGCATCATGAATCTTTATATCCACTGAATATAACAACATGCAGGTCTCATGCACGAAGAGGAACATAGACACAGGTGGACAGCGTGACATATGACTGGGAGAAAGGACTGATTGAAGTGTTTGCTGGGAGTGAATCTCAAGTGATTGACAATAGAAGACAAATGAGTGGATGAATGAGGCATCGTGACATGATTTCAGTTCAATTCAATTTGATTTCCATAGTGCTGCATCATAGCATTCAAAGCACTTTACATAATTAGGTAGAGACCTTGAAATTGATGTGCTGAAGTTTCCATCGATGAGAGAACACATTGGCAAATGTGGAGAGAGGAAAAACTCCCTCTTAACAGGAAGAAGCAGATAACTTTATCCATTTTAAATTAATCAGAGTGAAGTATATAAAAAAGACTGACTCTCCATGTCACATTTTGAGGCAGATTATTGCATATACAGTCACAATCTCTTTATCGTGGCCCTATTTGATAATGTAATTAAAATGTTTGTTCTTGTTCTGATGTCCTTCAAGAATCTAGGCTGCCTCCAGGGACACCGCCTCCCAGGTAATTTCACATCCTCTGTGTGTTGGGGCCTGGATGCTTTCTTTGAATTTATGATGGGAATATCTTCACATCAAAACGGGATGTTATGTTGTGCTCTTTCATTTATAGTCCACAGTGAGCAGTAAAGTTGGAAACACCGCGCAGGTCAAGGTTGATTGCCCTTAAAAAAAGATGCATTATGTTTTCAATAACCAAAGTTTAGAAGGCTACAAAAACTGAAGTTGGCAACAATAAACCCAGGTATTTGTGTGACATCCAGTATGAATCTCCCACTGAATGTACAATAACACACAGGGCATAGTTGGGTTGTGCGATCCACACAGAACATGATACAGGACAAGAGCCTTTTATTCAGAAAGCGCATAGAGATAGAGATAGACAGTGAGCCAAAGATTGTGGTACTTATCAAAAGAGTGCACATCGGCCCAGAATCGAAGGACACAATGTTAAGTGGTACAACATGATTCACACAAAAATAGCAGTTCAATCAGGATTTCCATTGATAGTTTAGCAAACTTCCATTGTCATGCAGAACAAGAGGAGGAAGTGATATGTTATAAATGGGAATCTTTCCCCATTTAGACCCCATCATGGTGTCATCTTGATTGAAGGTTGTGAGGCGGGGCACAGTGTTGGAACTGTGACACATCCTGATCTCTGCAGTCCCAACTATCATTCATTCTCATTGTGTGACTGTAGAATCCAGTCGCAATGATTGTGTTGCTGCTCTCTGCTTTGTCGTGGCTTCGGAGTGATGAGCAGGGCTGTAGGGTGGTCATTCACGAACAGCACATTTAAAACTTTGCATAAGTCAACCCTATTCTCTCAGACATTTGCCTACTATTACTTTACTATACTTGAGGTTTGCTTGGAGTGTCACGCTGAAAGTAATACATACTGACAAACGATGGTCACATTTCTTGTTCCTGTATGTTTTTGCAAGATGTAAGCATTCCATCCACTCTTTCTGAAGCATGCACCAGAAGAAGTGACTTTTGATACACTAGAAAAAGTGGATTTGGACGTGAATACAGAGCCATGCATTTCAGACCATGAGCGTGAAATCTTAATACTGAGCCTTGTCTTGCCAGTCTACTTTTGTTTAATCCTGTGCACAATGATGATGATTCCCGTCAGGGACAAGGCGTCTGGTATTCAAAAGACCGATATGAATCAGATTCAGATACCTGCCAGGTGTAAATACCACATCCACGTCTCATCTCTGAAAAAGATTTCCAAGCAGATTCCTAGTCCTTCCTCCATTTCAGAGATAGGAGCCACTATCTGGAAAGGATATTTAGAAAAAAAAACAAAAAGATGTGGCCTTAGCAAACAGGCAGGCATGCCTCAGTCAACGATGCACAAATAATGCACCTGCACTGACTGAAGAAACTGCAGCAGCATGCATTCATAATAAAAGAAATGGATGAGCCCATGCATTCTGGGCTCTAGTACACAGTATAAATGGCTGGCTCTTCTCATTCTGTAATGGGAGATTCAAAGCCCGAAAGCTGATGGTGGTCCTGGTCATTTGTCACGCCTGCTCTCCTCCAACTCTCTGACATGATTGATGCTGGGACCTCACCACGCTCTGATCCACTACTCTGCCAGCTCTGGATTAAAAATCCATCCTTGCTGACGTTTACATATTAAAGTTGGTAGTTAGGGCAGTTTTCCATGTGGAAACAAAAGGGCCTGCGCTGACTGTTATCGATCACCCTGACAATACGTTTGTACTGTGTGGAAATGAGGACAAGAGTAGAATTTGTTGTATATGCGGATGTTACTAGATGTTCTGCCGAGATTCCTTTCTCTACTTCACAGATGTATTGGGCCTTGTATTGTCTCTGAGTTCTGACTGAATGTGCCTGTGGCATACAAAATTAAAATCAGTAGTGTTTTTACCTTTTATTTTCAAGTTTTCTTTGGCTGTTTGTGTCACGCCAATATGAACCCTAGAAGCCTGGAAAGAAAATAGCTTCAACGCTGAACCTTCCTTACTAATCTCCTTTTAAAGTTCATTAGCTCTTGTTTAAAGAAAAGTCCTAATAATTGTGTTGCTGGTGTCTTGGTGATGATGAGCCAAATGGTTCCTTTAGGGGCAAAGGCTATGTGAGCTGAGAATTTCAACATCTTTGCTTTATATGATTTTCTATGTATTATTTTCCCAAAAAGTCCTCAGTTCGGGATGTGCTGTCAACATGTTTCTAACAACAGTTGATTCCTTTACCCATTCATGTGCAATAACTTCCCCCTCTTTGGCAAATGTTGAAAGCCTGTGGGTAAGCAAGAAATGAAAACAACGCCAAAAACAATCAACATCGCAAAAATACCATGAGGCACTTTAGGAAACATTTCAAGCAGACTTTAGATGAAAGGTTAAGCTGTAACACCTTCAGCTGATAAATAGATGTGAGCGTTTCCTCCAGATTCAGGGTTAGTTGTGCGATGTGAAGATCATTACAGCAGGAAGAAAATCAACAGAATAGGATTAGAGGGAAGGTTTGATGAGCGTTAATGTTCCTCTCTCTGAACAGAACTGACATCGAGCGCGTTAGAAAATACTCCCTCTCAGACCTGAGCCGCCTGTGGCGCCCTGACGACTCCTGTTTCCCACAATTAGGAGCAAAACTCACTAAACACAGGAGCAGGAGGTCGATGGAAATTGAAGAAGTATGAAGGGACTTTGTCTTAATTCAATTCGACATTGTGTGAATAATGCCAACGCTCAGAACATTACTTGGTACAAATTATAGAGAAACCAAATCCTCAGCCAGCTCGCATTGCACAGAAATCCCTCATTACCTGGAACAAACCAGAACAGACCTGAAGTGGGCAGCAATCTGCATCGACTGCTTCGGGGGGAGAGGAGAAAAATGGGGAAGAGAGGAGCGGTGGGTGGGAAAGAGGGGAGAGAAGAGATGAGGAGGGAAGCTTGGGGAAGAAGGAGAGGATGCTGGAGATCATTTCGTCAGACTGGAGATTCAATAATTAATAAAATAAGAGTGATATTTACAGATGTAATGATGTTAGTATTAGCATGGAACTGCTGTAATTAGTATTATGGGTAATAAATATTATTATCATTAAATACCATGTCTATCATGTGAAAAATGCATTTTGTATGCAGCAAACCACAGCATTGACAGGAGAACTTTTATCACGACTGCTCTGTAACCAGAGAACTTGGCTTCATTTCCAAGGAAAGACAGTATATTTTGATTAGCACTGAGAAATGAAGAAGGGAAAGGGAGAGAGACATTGCCCATGAAAAATTCAATCTTTGTTGGCTGAGAAAGTTATGGATGGGGTCATGATAGTTGGAATTGATTACAGCTGATGGTCTTTTAAACCATGAGAGCAGGACGACGTGAACTCTGTGAATTGTTTAAAAGTGCCTGGAGGCTGATGGGGCTCAGAAATGTTGCGATCGGGGTGCAAATCACACTCATCACGTCCGCGGAGTTGAAAGCAACTCAGAGGTTATTTCTGCTCTATCTGCCAAACAACGGCTTTCTGTCTACAAAGCCTGATGAATGTTTTAAAGACAGCCTCTGTGTTTGAAAAGCCGTCTCTCTTTCTTCTCCCAAAGAGCCGGGGTAGTTAGAGGAAACACTGGCCTCTGCGCGTCGTGGTGCATGCAGTGGAGGGAATCAGACCACAAAGGAAGGGATTCCAGCAGCACTGCAGTATAGAATGATGTCAAGATAAAGCATCGTAATCATACTGATGGGTTTATTCACGGATTACTGCGGCAATGTAGCATTGCACATCATGACATTTAGAGCCTATAGTCTGTGCAGATTATATTATGGCGACAGGCAACAACGTATAGCTGAGTGACTGAAAATTCAGGGTAGATAAGTTCTCCAGGACTCATTTATCATTGTATGAAAGAGAGACTATGGAGGGGGTTTGGGGTTCCAATCAGGGGAAGACTAAATGTCATTGGTTAGACAGGGCCGAATCTGGAGCATCACATCACATTATAACCTACAGTCGATTCGGATTCTGTGAGTGGAAGCTGAAGTACCTGGAGAAAAACCAATGCACTCATGAAGAGAGCCTTGGTCCCCTGAGGCAACAGTGCTAACCACCACACCACTGGGCCACCTCCAAATTGGGAACATTTGTCCTACGTCACTCAGCCTTCATCTGCACCTGTAAGAGTTTTTTGCGTTAGTCAGTGCTGCAGCGATCGCATGAGCCCAGCTCAAAGCCATCGTTGCATCAGGCAGGAGGAGTGACGTGCATGTCTCTGAAGAATATGCAAGTGTTCCTGGTGGAAGACTGATTTTCAGAGCTAGTGTTGAGACCACACTATTTGAATTAATGTTTTGCTGTGGTGGTTTGTACCAGCCTCTGCTATGGGCTAATTACAGTTTACTCCAGTCTCGTGAACAAACCTTGCATGGATCTGGATCATTTGGCCACTTAAATCTACAATTATCTAGTTTGATTCCATGACCACTTTTGTGTCGGTGCTGTAAATACCTTTCAGTTCTAATAAGCATCCCTGTCTTGTGCTCAAGGCGATGAATATAAAGGGTTGCTGTCGATGACTGTTTCAACTCTGGGGCAACAAGCAATTTGCATAAATGAAGCTTGTTTTCTTTGATTTCACACTGAAAACTGAGGAAATTGTGCATAATCTCTGCTTCTATAAAAGTGATATAAATGATATCTACTATTGAAATTGAAGTGCAGCGTTGCGACAGACCCAAATCATCACCGTTGTGCAGTTGTCTTGCCTGTTGTTTAATAACGTAAAACAGCAATGACTTCTGGGGACAAACCATAGTGAATTGCAACTCTTAAATGCTTAATCTATAGTGTCAAGGAATTTCCATATATCCTTAGACATTATTGAATATAACACTATACTCTATTTCCATATCACATTATATTTGCCTGCGGAACTCCACACATGCTGTGTTGCCTTGGTAGCGCTTGTATATTCTTCCACTTTCTGGTCTCCTTAATGCATCAAGTCTAGTTATTCAAGTCTAATTCTTGAATAGACTGATATCAGCATAAGATATCAGCTGCTGCCTGAGTTCTCCTTTCACCAGCCTCCAAAAAACTTCCATAACAAATACACGCCTTGAACATTTTGGTGGAGGTAGCTTTGATCACAAGATGAGGACATTAAAAGCACAACAGCTTAAACCAAGGTAATTAAAAAGCCTCAAAAAGGAGACATATTCCCCACAGAAAAGATTTTTGCTATCAGCAGGGCCGAGAGTTGGGTGGGTGGGGTGTCAGCTCAGCTTGTCAAGCTGCAACTGGGACTAGCGGGACGAAACCAGGCTTTATGGTAGACTTGTCTTTAACATAAACCTTTCAGTCGCGCTCCATTCCTGTGAGACATTAAAGGACCATTCAGCTGCAGCTCTTACCTCCACCACCTTTATAGTTTTCTTTCTTTTTTTTTTTTTGTTTTACTGAAATCACATCTACCTGACATTACCATCAAGCAGATTTCCACAGCATATAAATCAGCTTTCTGACACATGAATCAGACGCGAATTGGTAATCCATCATAGTGACATGCAGTTGAGGCTGGAGGGGGGAGTGAGGGCCTCCGAAATCTGCCTGGACCCACTGTACTGTGAATACCATGTTTGTTTATATAGGCCATGCACCCAAATTGCTTCAAACTGCTGCCTAACACTTCTTTAAAAGAGGCCTATTTCACTCTATTTTTAAAAACATAAAGTCTGTTTGTGTGTCATGCTGTCTGTGGGTCTACATACCTTTCTGTCAAGAAAGTGCTGCCACTTATCATTTTGGAGAAAATGTGCTCATCAGTCTGTAAACCACAAACAAGCACAGAGGCTGTATCCAATAAGGGACTGAGCTGCCTGTATTTTCTGAGGAGGCTCCAGTCTTTTAACATGTGAAACCAAATGTTGAACATGTTTCACCAGACTATTGTGGCGAGCACTTCCTTTTTTCTAGAGCAGGGATTCCCAACCACAGGCCGCAGCGCACCGTACGCATCCGCGTTCGGTAGAACATAGGGGGAGTGAGTGGCGTGTAGCGACAAGCTGAACAACAGTGGCTGCAATACCTTTTGAAACATTTTTCTTTGGTGGTGTGCAGCGTGATTCTTTTTTTTTATGTGAGATGTGTGCTGTGGCTCAAAAAAGTTGGGAAACACTGATCTAGAGAGTAAATTAAAGGAATGTCACAACCTTAACTCCTGTTTTACTGCAATGTATTTGCCGGTTAATTTGTCCACAACTGCACAGAACATTGCCAGCTTACTACCACTGACTAAACAAATGTAAAACTGCTGTGAACCTGTTTTGGTGGAGATAAAAGAAAATATCTAATCCTCTCTTTGGGAGGAAATTAAGCAGTAATTTACTCTGAAGCCATATTTTCAGAAGGAAAAAATAAATAGTCGATTGAGAAGCAGCTTGTTGAAATCCCTGTTCAAGGTTTTCAGACAGTCCAGGCTTATTATATTTTTGTTAAATGCCATCATTCCATATTTCATAGCAGGGGAAATATGATGCTTGTTGTGTTTCTTTCAAGCACTGGTAGTTCAGATCAATTCCAGGTGCCACTGAAACAAAAGTTCCATAGTCTCATACAATGTGCCTGTTATTGTTCTGTGATGGTGCAGTTGATATAATCACCAGCGCCATTATCAGGCCCTGTAGTTCTTCATGCAGTCCTATTGGAGCCAAAATCCCATTCCATTACTGGTGACCCAGGTTGGCTGATACATGACGTGATATTCAATCATCGGTGCTCCTGATCGTACTTATGAGCTTACAAGAGTTTAAAGCGTGAACATCATGCCGGTAACAATCCCAGGCAGTGAGTGACAAAAGGCGGGGTGACAGATGAGCTGTACAGACTGTGTTTGTACCATGTTTAAATCACTGGATTATTATTGGTCATCTGTGGGCTTGAATGGGACATGGCTGGAGCGCCCAACACATGGGACAGTTGGCATTGGATCTGGCAGTGGATGAGGGCCAATGCTGGGCCCAGACAGCAGACTGGCGACATACTGCCAACAATTATCAGTGTTGCAATGTATAAATGACCAGAAAACATTGAATGCCGAACCAAAAGTTACGGTACAAAAGTGTGGGCCTGTATTTATCAAGTGTATCACGATCACTCCAAGGAATCATGTTTTTTTTTTTTTGGGAGTAGGGCTGAGGTTCAATGGCATTTTATTGGACACGCTTATAGAATCCCTCTCCTCTAATTAGGTTTGGCTTTAAACGTTTTCCAGAAATTAAACATGGAAATAAACAAAAACTCACACAGTCAGTGTGGAGTAAAACAGTTTTGTTTACAGCCTAATTAATCCCAGCAATCTGTTACTGCAATCTAAAAAAATAATAATAATAATAATAATAATAATAATTCTCAGTATTTCGTGACCTTGGAAACTCATGCTGTCCTAACATGCATAACACAATGTGTTTTGTAGTTTCTCAAAGATCCGTTGCCTCCCCGGCAACCTCACAACAGGAATCTGTTCTTCACCCACCTTGTTTTTTCACGATTCACTTGATCCAAATCTTGGCAGTCCCTGTGCATAAAGCAGGAGGATGCTTGAGAGATTTGTGCTGAGTCAGCGGCATCGTTCCTCCAGAGAGGAGTCGCCTGTCTGCTCGTCTTGAAAACGACACGTTCACGGAATTGAGTGATGTTGCTCTTTCCTCGCAGGCGGACTTGTGCCAAGTACAGACGGTGGCGATCAAAGCACTTGTTCAAATGAACATCTAACAATGGATAATTTAAGGCACCTCAGGATGGAACTTAGAAACCTAGAATGTCACCAATGGTATCCATTCAGAACATGCCACCTAAACAGTCTTGTCTCTTTCAGAGTAGGACACAACTGCATCAAGAAAAGTAGGACACACGGTAAAAGAACAACAAACTTTAACAAAAACAATATAGCATGCGGCCTACCTCCTCTACGGGAAATTCAAAAAGGGTAATATATTTTTACTACTGATAACTCATGGACTCTTGAAGTATAAGAAATGATTAGAAATGAATATAGAGTAGAAGGAAGTATCGCAGTGCTTGAATTGTGTCCTTGAATGAAGACTCACAAGTACACTAGATACTGGAATAACACTTCTGTGCAATATAATGAAAGAATACTTGAAACACTCAAAAAAGATAGAAACACAGAAAACAATATCTGCAGCTCCAAATATGACAGTGTGATGTTTTTTTTTTAAACCACATCTGTTTGATGGAGCTGTTCAGAAGTGTAGGAATCTGACGCTGGTTGCAAATCAGGATCAAATCATACAACACAAATGACTTCTTACATTATATATATACACATAGGAGGAGGAAGGTGGGACAATTATACCTGAAGACAATTAGAGGACAAGGTGAAGTTCATTGTTTAATCATCAAAACCTGAGGTATTGTATTATAATCGCTCAAATCCCACTATGTGTTCTATCTGTTTGCTCAAGATGGGTTTAGAGGGATACATACCTGAATGAGTGGTTGAACAGAGATGAATATTTAATGAATGTTCTGCTTGTGGCTGGTAAGTTTACCAGGAAATGGTGATCACAGGGGAGGAGGGCTTTAACTGCACAGATGCAAATTGCAATGGATGTTTACAAAATACAGAGGAGAAGAGCGTGGACAATTTTCATTGTTACTGAGGGCGTCTTCAGAACTGGATCTGGACTTTCTGCCTAGTTCGCCTTTCACACATGAATAAAGCAGCAGGAGTTTCTCCTCTCGTTCACAACACAGAAACCTCAGAGACGTTCAAGTGTCGGGGGCGCAGCAGGCAGAGGCAGGAGATAATGTGTTTTTTCTGCAGCAGATATCACAGCCACATCAACATCTGTTGACATTTGCGTCGTGTGTCGCTCTGCTTTTCACGCCAAGAGAAACATTATCCGCACCTCACTCGCTGGCTGGGAATCCTGCGGAGGATCTCCTGCCGTGTTTTTGCTGAAGTTTTAGGGAAGAACTAACTCGAGAAAGTCCGGAGGCTCTCACTTGGGTATTTGGATTCCCATATAGAATTTTCATGTATGTGTTCAATGATGCAGCTTTTAGCGTTCAGCCTCTCCCAGCCCCCAGAGGTCAGGCGGAGGAGTGGTTCATCCACTAACAACAGGGTTTCTGGTTGGGATTCCCCCATTCTGCATGCTCATACCATACCTGGGAAAAAGGACTCACAATCATGAGCAAAGGCTACACAAGTAGACAATAGACCAAAGGTTAACAAAATAAGGGTTGTGACCCTGTTTATCCACAGCAAATCAACATCTCCAGGGAGTAAGTAAAACTTTTGAACAAGACCTTGGTATGGCACTTATTTTTTTTATTTTATATATTTTCTGCCTATTTATGAAGGAATTCCCTTTTATTCACATCCTATATGGAATCTTTATCGAACCTGTCAATCACATATGAACATGTTTCCGATGTATTACAGTCCCATCTGCTCCAAACACAAACTCATTTTAGTCTGCCAATCATGTGGAGGGAATTATTATGTAAATGTTGAAAACATATGGTGGTGTATCTGGCGTGCACAGACTCTGACCCGACCACCCACTGGGAAGCACCAAGCCCCGCCCAACAGGGAGTGAGAGTGGCAGTGCTCATGACCAGCGATGCTTTAATAATTATCATATCTGTAAAATCATTTTACCCAATAACACCAACGGACCCACGGTGTGCGATGTAATCTGGATAATCCCTTCTCACATGCTGTTTCCAGCCAATGTGATGACGAACAAATTCATAATTTTGTATTTCCTGTTTTGGTAAATGTTGGAGGTGGTATAGGTTCAGTGAAGCTTCGAAAATATGACTTAATTTGATGCTATATCCTCAAATTATATCCTACCAAGCAAATCCATCTGAGCATTGAACAGATGAACTGGAATAAAGGAACTGCTGTCTTCAGCCCTCGCTTCATTCATTCAGCTACAAACTTGTCGCACACTGGTAAATGGTGTCAATAAATGAGTCAATGGAAGCTTGGTGATTCAAGCCTTGCGGTGATTAAACACCGCGGCTGAGTCACACAGCAGTGGTGGGCCATTACCGGGCGGCGCTGAAGTTCACAATAGTGACAAACAGGAAGGCTCGCTGACTGCACTGGGACTCATATGACAGTTTGACTGAATCATCCAGAGTCCCCAACTGAAAACAGCTTAACACAAAGTGGCGTCAGAATATGTTCCCTTTCATTTTAAGAGTAGACAAAACGTCGTACAAAACTGCGTATATAAGGTTCGACCATTGACACTGAGTGCATAGAGCTTTGGAGTCTAACAAGCTCAGTGTACATGTGGGAGAAAATGATGCTGAAAAAAAGAAAAAGGACATTTCTGCTCTCTCACAGGTTGTCCATATTCTGCGTTCATTTTGAGCCTGACAGCTGAAAGCAGCAGTAGTGGGACAACGCTAGGACACAAGTAAGACATTTCAACAATGGTGGACCTTTTTGAGGATACTTATTGGTAAGAAACTACAGATAACTAAATGATATGACGAGGACTTAAAATCTACACCCTGGGTGGGGGGGGTTCTTGTTTCTTAACAACCATACCATAAAGTACCTGTGGAGATGTGGACAGTGATGGTTACGTTGTCTGAAAGTGATGTACCTCTTTTCCTTTTTAAAGGTAGCATGAATGGGCCTCAGAGTTCCCAAAGAGCACCGCGGCGATGTGGTGATTCATAGAGCAAAGGTGATGTAAACAGCAAAACACAACAGAGCAGCTTCTGTTTCTGTTTCTGTCCTTGAGTGGCCCAAGCATAGCGCTGACTCAAAACCCCACAGGGTACCTGGGTAGAGATGTTTCAAACTCAGCCTGACAGAGTTTAAGAGGATCTGCCTGGAAGAATGGGATAAAGTGCCTGAATCCAGGTGTGCAAAGCTTACAGAGGCTTACAGAGGAAAACTCAAAGCTCTAATTCCTGCTGTTAGTCAAGATTAAACATTTACATTGTTCACATTTCAAATCAAAGCTGCAAAAAGTGTGTAAAAAGTGGATGAGTATTAATGCTCTCTGAAGCAAGCATCTACATCAACAACTTAATTAACACGGAATGACAGACGATCTAGAGCTAATATTAAAAGATATGAAGCATATTGGATCTTAAATCGAAAAACAGTTGAGGAGACCAAGAGCACCTTGGTCTCCTCAACAGTAACAAATCCTCCGCATTTATCAGGTGACAGGTGGAGCGTCCACGTGCAGTAGGCAGAGGCAGGAAGTGACAAATTAACTGCACTGCAGCGATCACGTGATCATGTTCGCTGCACCAGTATCAGCTGTTGTCACCTCAACATCTTTGTCTGTGTCTTTTACGTGCACAACTCAGTGTTTTCACTGGGGAATAATTGAAAGTTTATTAAAAACAATCCTCTGTGAGGTCTGATGAATCCTCTGTGATGTGCAGCGGACTGAGCAGCTGGAACCTCTGGGAGTCTCATGTGGTAGTATTACAATGCATCCAACATGGCTGCATGTACCCCAGCTTATCAATTACAGAGCTGATCTATTTATTTCAATTGATCTTTTTTTTTTTTTTCAATGCCAGAAAATATGATCTGGCCTTTACTCCAATACTCAAAGGTATTCAATATATATTGATATAAACCAGGTCAAAGCACCACATTAAGCTAAAACATAAAAATAACTCTCTGTTAGAAGAAGCATAAATCCACAAGTTCATTGAAATTACAAACATGTCCATGGCATGCCATCATTTATGCATTCTCTTCATCATGCAACAATCCAAACCAACAAAATCGGTTTGTCTTTGTATTCCTCTGGTTCTGATATTAAATACTTTTTAAAATCTTATTTTAAAGGTTGTTCCAATTCATTTAAACTTTAATTAAAGTTCCTCCAGAGCCAAAGAAGATAAGTTTTTTTTCAACTGAAAGTAAATTAACTTTGACATAAATATAAATTCTGCCTAAATCACCACGAACGCGGAATGAATCAAAACACATCAGTAGAATACATCACTTCTCCCATCCATGCTTATTTTGTGATTCTGTGCCTGGTACTTAATTTAATTGTCACCATTAACACCTCTTGTAACCTGCATGCTGTTGTCTACACAGTTATTGTCTTTCAAAAGTGAATAACATTAGAGCATAATATTGTGAGAAGGATTTCATTTCTGGCTGTGAGGTTAAAAACAAGCTGTGTTCCACGTTAAGCCGGCAAAAATAAATAATTAAAAAAATAAATACAAGCTGCTCTCACAGTAGGCACCAGAGGTGAGATGCTTGAGGTTGTGTAGAATGTTGTGTGGATATTAATTACATATTCCAATTCCTTGAACCAGCTGAGTCTCTGGAGTCACTTTTTGTGGGAAAGCCGCTGATTCAGATTCCAACCCAGAGAGACGAATCCCACCATTCTTTCCCTCGATTCTTCCTTTCCCTGTTATTGTTCGGCTTCCTCTGCGGAGTTATCAGCCCATTGCTGAACTGTTAGCTGACACTTTTTTGGAATTATTTTTCATTCATTTTGGATGTTTGTGCCATAAAGAGCTTAAGTATTGTGGAATCATTTGGTGGGGGGTGATCTCCATGCCCCCCTCCCCTTGGGGGTGTAGACCTAAATCTATTTCAATGTGGGATGGGTTTATATCCTGTAAGCCTATTATTCCCATCTGATTCAAAAACACCGCATTGTGTGAACAATGGTTAAATTGATTCTATTCAGTCCTTATTATGCCATTTGTTTACACGTCCCAGCTGCATGACGCACATAAATAAAAACATACCGACAAAATATGCACGGGTGGGTGTGAATAGTACAAAGCTGCGCTTTGTGTTGCTGAGTGTTCACACAAGCAAACACAAACACACACACAGAGCCAGTACCTGTGGACTCCACCGACTCAAGTCGCGAGTCTTAGTCACAGATGAAAGCTACAGCGTGACACTTTCTTAAATGGAATCTGAATTGTAAAAACTGAGGGAAAAGTAAAAAAAAGAAAAGAAAAGTTGGTGATCACAGAAACGCCATGAGGAGGGACAGGCTGTGTTGTCTCCTCAGCTCTGCTGACGGACACACTGACAACAAAACACTTGATGAGACGTCTGGCTTCAAACGCCACATTCATGGACTCCAATATGAAAGCGTCGTCTTGGAGACTCAGCCAAGGAAGGGCTGCAAATCAAGAGACACTGAATCCCTTGAAGATAGAATTGTTGAGTATAATGGAGGGAGAAGCTGAAACCAGTAGCCACATAGGAGAATGGGAAATATCAGTTGCTGGCTCTATCATACCGGAATATTCTATTCACTGTGACAGCAGAACTCAATGATCTGGTGTTGCACTTCCATACGGTTGTTGGGAGAAGAAGGGATAAATGAAAAACGGAAGACTTTTAATCAAAAGGCGGAGGGCAAAGTTATCCCAACTTGCATGGTTTAAACTTCAAATACAAGCTGCATCAATCAATCAATGGACTATATCCAGGGCACACTTCTTCATAGAGCTTAAACAAAACGTACAATAACACCTCGCTACTCATCCACATCGACACACAGCCAAACAATCATAGAACCCAGGAAACAATAAACATATAAACACCCAAACTGTGAGGAAACACCAAACAAAGGAAAAACAAAGCCACAATAAACAATTGTGAGTACACTGTGGAAGCAATGTACACACGCAATACCCTCTCAGTCTTTGTCAGTTGCTCTGTTCACTTCCCTCGTGTTACCTTGTTCCTCTGCTTAGTTTTTTTTTTTTTTTTTTTTCCCATGTTGCTTGGGTTTTCCTCACAGGTTTTCCTCCTAGGCTTACATCCCACCTCTCTGCAGGCATGCATGCCAGTCTGTGAGCAAGGCTTTGTTCATTTGAGACTGTATCTCAGCATCTGCCTGTCCTTTGGTCTGCATATACAGTATGTCCTTACCAGGCAACAGCTAGTAAAATCTATACTGCTGACAGAAAAAAAAAAATATCTATATTTTTTTTAATTCAGGACAGTAAAAAGACTGTCATTTCAGTCAGTGCATGATTGAAGGCTTATTGAATTAATACACGTGTCTATTTCTAACCTCCACGAAGACTTAGACCAAGACTTAGCCTCTTGACCATCCTGCTCATAAGCATCATTTTGCATTCAGGAAAGAATTAACATCTGCAAGTGATGCCATTTCTTGGCACAGATTCATGGAGAGATCCCTTAAAAACAAACCAGCTAAAAATCCAAAAAACGATTGAAAACAAGGAACGCTAACCTTCATGGCAGTGGATGTGGCTGACAGGTTAATGTCCTTTTCAGATCTTTAATGTGTACACACTGCGTCCAGTGTTTATTGTTGGCAAAGCTGTGTGATCTCCATGCAAGGTTTTAGGCTTTGTCATTTTGTTGTGTCTCTATATTTTGTATACGATTTAGGTTCTGGCCAATGTGTCCCAACACTGCATACCTTCCTCCCCTCCAATTCATCAGGCTAAGTGGGGGTCCCACTCAAGACAGAATGCCATTCTGCCCTTTTCGGCAGAAGTTGATCAGACTAGGCCTGACAAATGGCCCTACTGTTCAACTATGACACCCCATAGTCGTGCAGCTCAACATGAATATTTAATGGCCAGCTCTTTGATTCAGGATGTTTGGACTCTGAGGACAACCATATGGAAACTGAGCATGACAGGGAAAGCCACAGCCATGTCAGCACTTATTGGAAAGATGCTCTGTTTTCCTGTTGCATATAAACATCTGCGGTCACTCCACAGCAGGATAAATAATTAAAGGAATACATGTGGTAATACAGGGATGTTTAGGGGAATACTGTGCATATACCTTATATTATCATACATCTTAACAAGATGCCAGTCTTGACCTCCTCCTTCTCACTTGGCCCCATTCCCATTCTGACACTCATTTTGATGAGCTGTCATCTATCTCAAGGCTGAGTTAACAGCATCTGTATGTCTCAAGCAGCAGAAGGCAATTGGAGCCAAACTGCAATTAAAAGAAAAAAAAAAATCTACTCTTCCAACTTCTGCTCTTGCTTTTCTGGTGCATTCTGTGCCAGCTCCTGAGATTATGCAGTGGTGATTGTGCATGTGCTGATTCAACAGACACATGGTCCATTTCCTACCCCAGTGGTTGGTATTTTAACTCTGCTGCATGCTTCAGTCAAAGTCCATTCTTAGAGACAAACTTTATCAGAACCTCCAAAGAGAAATCATCGGTTGGGTTAGGGCAGTGCGTGTGCAGCGGGGTGATTTCGTCAACCATTAGGTCAGCGAGTATCTTTACAGTTCATAGTGGCTCAGATTCAAGGTAAGGATCTGTTTTTAGAGATTTTAATAAATCTGTGGTTAGGATACTTCACTCAAGTCCAAAATCTTTCTGGCGTATTTGTGTTCATCTGAATTACACTGTAGATGTTGAATTAAATTTGTGTTTTTTAACTGGCCTGTACCTAGGTCGCTATTCCCAAATACAGGGCCCTTCCTCTTTGGCGAGCTGCAATGCATTATCCTCATTTATTTTCTTCCATAACATCCAACAACTGACATTTCCAAGTGCAGTAAACCCTGTCTGACTTGGTTGGTTATGGATCACGCTCACTGGAGCTTCCTAACATTTTCCACCAATGGCCAGAAAACCTGACACGGTCTGCCAGGCATCCCATCCACTCATCTCCATAGTGGTGAAACAGCCGAAGCAGTGGTCCTGCTATAGGTCCAGATGAGACTCTGGGTCTACACTCTCAGGAAGCGTGCTAACCTCAGGTGGGTGTAGTTGCCCAATAAGACAGCAAATCAACTCTGTACTGGGTGTTTGCTGCTTCTCACACTATGTCAGCTGGGATTTACTTAGGCATGAAATGACATCATGGCTCCAGGATGGCAGCATTGATATCCAAGATACGCTCTTTAAATGTTTTAATTGCGGAGGGAAGTGTATCTGCATTGTCTATCTTTATTTACAGTATATGGAAGTATCAGGTAGAAACACTTTTTGCTTTTGCCTGATTCTGAAAATTAATTTCCAAGCCAGTCTGTCTGTAGATTAATGTCCTTTTTTTGGCTCACTTAAACCTTTATCAGCACTTTCGGACTTCTCAGGATTTATTCATTTTTGTTGCACCTTTTACAGAATATAAAAGGTCCAGTGTGTGAGATTTAGGTCAAAGGGAAATAGTGGCAGAAATGTAACATGAATCCTACCTATGTTCTTAGAGGTGTGTTTCATCTAAATCTTGCAAGTTGTTTCCTCTCTAGGGAGGCTACCATTTTTTTTATGAATCATCCAGACCGGACATTCTAAACCGTTTTCATAAAAAATGAAGGGTACTTTTTTTTTTGAGTATTCAGCTACAATATGCTAATTCACCACCTTATTCTACGCTCTGAACCTTTAAACCTAAAAACCCCCAGCTATGGCTCTGCTCCTGTTCTGCTTATCAAGTCCAACCCTTAATCAAAATCCTTTCAAAGTCTTGGAACATGAATATCTACACCAGATTGTTTTTTAAATCTGTGCAGAACTGGAGGAACCACTGAATCATCACCCAACTGAGCAATTTCTAAAACCAGCAACTAATGTATGAGGAAATATTGTAACAATGGAGAAATAAGAGCCACAGCAAACAATCAGAAAGTGTGGAAGCAGCTGGGAGAGAACCTGGAGGATCAATCAGTGCAGGTGAGAGCTGTTAGCTGAGTGATCCTCTGGCACGAGAGAGCAGAGGAGCTTCCTCGAGGAGACGTCAGCTGCAATAGCAAGTTCTGTTGAGTGTGTGCTTTTTTTTTGTAAAGAAATATAAGGTGCTGAAAAACTGGTGTGTGTTTGGCTGATGGGGTGAGAGCCCGTGGCATGGTCATCTGACAGAAACATTTATAAACTGGAAGAAAGAGCTTTCCTAACCCCAAAAGAGTTTGAATTCAATAGTTTTTAGATGTTTTGCAGTATCACCTTTTCTGTAAAGAGTAATGTTCACCATATCTCCAAGTACCGGCTAGCCACTCTGCCAGAGTTCATTTATGCCTCACACAATTCACTTTTAATGCTCGAGGATTTATTTCATCCTGGCAGTGACTGTCCAACTGTCCATGAGAAGACCCTCACATCGAAGACTCCCAGGTCCATGAGACACACACACAATGACATAAAAACGACAAAGAAAACCAAGCTGCTGCTGAGGCATTCCTCCAATCAAGATGATTTAGGTATTTCATCGAGTGCCTCGGCCTCATGACTCCTCGTTCTTTCTTTGTTAAATTAGTCTCCCCCCAAAGTTTTATTAATTAGTATAATTAACTCGATTTGATGACTTACTATGAAGCTGGGCCTGAAGTATTTTGTCTCATTTTTCAGCCACCACTCAGTGCTTATGCCACACAACATTAATAATGCTAATTAAGTGCTCTGACAGTTAATTTAAGATAATTAATACAAATACTAATATTAGATGGCACACAATTGGAGCTAGGCAGGGAGAAACCAAATACACACATGCCACAGGGACGTTCAGGGAACAAGGGGGGAAAAAAAAAAGTCAGCTCCAAAATACCTGCAGAGATCTATATTTCACAACTGGCCTGTCAGAATTTTAAATGGCTTCTAAAATCACCGCAATTTTTCTGCACAGGAAGATTCAGCTGTCAGGGTCGCTTCCTCCCTGCTCGACTCGCAGCCGCCTGGCCCCGGCTTTGAGGATTCTTTTTTTTCTTCTTCTTCTAGATTTCAAAAGATTCATTAATTTCTGCCCATTAGGTCTGTTTATATCCCAATACTTTTTCATCTCCACCAACCCTAATGAGCAAAAATGCCCTTTTTTCTCCATGCAGAAATGCAAAGGCCCTTTTTAAAAATGATGGTCAAGTCGTATTGCTTGAGAGCTATGACAGGAAGTCCAGATGGTCCATTTGCAGAGCGAGGAGACGCCCTGCCTTGCTTAAGACAGAGGGAGAATAAGTCACTGTCGCCGCCTTAACTACCAAACACATTACCTCTGAAGTATATGCCATTTGGACTGTCAGGCTCATTTTTAACATCTCCTAGGCCGCTTAGCTTGATCCCCTCCACTGAAAAAGTCCAAAAGATTAACATAGGACTGGGTGAATAGTCCGTCTCCTGCAGTCGATATAGCTTAGCTTATCTCAGGAGTGCTGTTTGCTAGGAGCCCCTGGAGCTATTGGAGGCACTGAGCTCCTTTTTCACAGCCAGGGCAGCCACAGAAGGTGTAATAGATGGTGATTGTTGTGTAAATAAAGACCAGTGGTACAAGCAGAAGAGGGAAGACGTAGTAAATCAAAGCAACCTGTTTCGCAGGGAGGAGAGGAGGAGGTTATAGCCATCAGACCCGAGCAGCTCAATTAGCAACATAACAGCGCGTAGCACATCTCAGCTGAACAGCAGAACATGAGGAACACGCATTAACCAGAGCAGGCAGGAGTCAATGTGGTCGGAGCAGCATCACACATGTAAAGCCTCACTGCACACTGTGCCCCTCATGGGTATTGAATGCAGGATTGGAAATTCTCTTATTTATCTCCTCCTGACCTCCTCCCAAGACACCTTCACATACTGTCTTAATTCAATTAACAGTAGAGGAGTGTGTGTGTGTGTGTGTTCACTAGATAGGTGGAGTTTATCATCAGCCTCAGGTGCCATCCCGCTGTGGTAAGTGTTTCCTTAATGAGGCTGGAGAGTGGCATCGGCCAGAGCTCGTTAGCCGGGCCCCGGGATTATGGCTGCTCACCCACTGGTAAACAACGGAAACCTTAACTGGGGGCGGTCATGCATAGCTGTGTGTTGTGACACCTTTTCATGCATGGGTTTATATGAGAAGATGATCCCAGCTCACAATTGATGGCAACTGATTTACAATGGCTGACTAACAGCACACTTTGGAGATGGCTGAGGGAATATAGAGTGTGGAGCTCATCAGCTCTGTTTCAGTGTTGGTTTTCATTTCCCCCTGACAGGCTGCAGAATAAACTGCACCACTAAAGCTGGTTTACAGACGGTTAGGCTGTTGCCTACATAGCTAATATTATATATATTTCAAGTGTTAATCGTCTCTCAAAGTACTTTACATTACAATTTTGCCATTCACTCACGCTAACGTCAGTGCATTTTTGTGCACAGCTCGCTCCATCACATTTCAGATGCACCACCAAGAAAAACAGGCACAGTTATCAGTAGTTATCTTCATGGGTGGACTTTATGCCATTAGGTGAGACGGACAACTGCCTGCAGCATCTAAAATTGAGTGCCCCTAATTGCTATAGATTAGTTTAGACATGCACTTAAGCATGAAAAGTAGTACTCTTTGTTGTGCAGAGTGGCTCCTTCCCGGCTATTCTTGTAACACTGGCAGTAAGCAAGGGCTCAGAGGCAGAAAATACACAGGGGACCAGGTGTAGGTAAAAAAAGAATCGTCTTCACTGAGGAGCAAAAAGTTCATATACTGCAAGACAGGCTTCCACAGACAGCATGAAACAGGCAAACATCCACACATCAGGTAAATCAAGATGCAGGATGGCGACAGGAGAAACGTGAGGGAGCATATACACAAGGGTAACAATGACAATCTGATAAAGGACAAATAAAGTGGTCTACACAGGTCTGACCAGCAGATAAGATAAGGGACAGGACGTGGGTGTGAACTATGGACTGTATATGAAGATGGACGATGCCTACAAAGACTGCTTACTTGCACCAATTACATCATTTTGAAGCTAGACTCCAGTCATTTCATTTGAACAAATAATTAATTTTACAAAAACTTACACAGTTGATGGAAAATTGTGAGCTGATATAGTCTATGTTCTTGACACAAAGGTTTTACCTTCATCTCCTGAACCTTGAAGGAAAACCAAGTTGTATGTAATCGAGTTGTTAAACAAGTCTAGTAACTGGCTGGTTGAGGTAGAGCCTAATGGAAACGCTTTATAAAAGAAATAACATGTGACTGTACTCACTCAACAGATGTGTGTGTGTGTGGGGGGGGGGGGGGTCACTAGATGTGTGCGCGCTGCTTGTGCATTAGAGAATATCTTGCTGTTTGTTAGGTTAGAGCAGCCACACTGGCAGCCTAAGCAAACCCCAAGCTTAAAGAAGAATGGAATGTGAAATACTAGTAACAGTACAAGCCCACTTCTTTTCATTGTTGAGTGAATCCATTCATTTGTGTTAACAAGGTCTTTCTTCTGAAATCCCTGCAGGACTAAAAGGTGTCTCAGCTTCATACAGTCAGAGCTCTGACATTGGCTTGAGCACATAGACTACTCATATTCAAGGAAATACAGTGGTACCAGAAGCTATAGTTGTATTAATATTTAATCTAGAGAACATCAGGTAATGGGCAGTTTGGCTATTCTTATCATATATCTTCTCTCTAAAGAAAAACCATGTGACCTCCTGATAGGACCTAAAACATCGCTGTCACATCTTAACTGTTTTGAGATTATTTAAATGTTTCAAAAAATAAATAAAACAACATCTGTACTCGGCCATGCTGTTTGATTTGCTGATCTCCTCAACAATGAAAATTTAGGTAGATGTTCCATGTGACTAAGGCTGCTCTTTTTTTCTGCTGTTGTTCCTCATGTCTCCATGCAAAACGTGTGTGCGTGTGTGTGTGTGTGCATGCCTACAAGTTGGACTGGATTCTTTCGAGTCTGTGCCTCTCCTTCATATACTGCTCAACTTTTAAGATTGCTTTGACTTTGCTCTGGAGTCCTTCTCTTTCACTTTGCCTCTTGGAGAATAAGTGAAGGGGAGGGGTAGGCAGCGAGCTTGACTGCTGTGCATCCGTGCAGGAAACAAAAGTGCACCCCCACCCTTCCTCCTCCCTCTGGCCTCAACCCCTCTCCACACTCTCTCTCTCTCTCTCTCTGTCTGTCTCTCAGTCGTCCTCCCACCCTAACCCCTGAGGAGCGTGTGGAGGCAGTGGTTGCAGATCTGGGGTACCCCTGTCCTTGGTCCAAGGTCTGCACTGGGGCTTGTTTTACTCAGGCTTCAGAGAAATCCTCACACTGTTGCAGCAGCCTTGGGTTTTTCCACATGGCCTTGAGCTCCTGTTGCAGAGTTTCTTCACCCCTGTCATTTTCACCCTCACCACGTGGCGTACGGCTCCCGTCTGAGGACCTGACTGCTATCCTAACCTCCTCCACCCTCCCCAACCCTGACATCGCCTCCATCCTTCCCTTGGTAATTCAGTTTTTGTAGCTCAAGCTCTGGGCCCCAAGGTCCTGCATTCATCCCTCCCCCAGCCCAACCTCCAGGTCCTGGGTGACTGCAGAGGTTCATTACAGTCGAACATGGAGCCAAGCCTTCCTCCATAAGCATCTTAAATACCCATTAATGTGATTCATCATCATAATGGAATCGCTTGTCGGCTAGATGGTAATGATTTGTAAGCAATAAAGCCACACGCGGCTTTTTAACAACTGGCCTAATTTCCCTTGTATCAATTACACTGGTATTACAGTGTTTTTCTGCTGAGGTGATTTTAATTAATATTGTGAAACATGAAATCAATAAGAGTGAAGCTGTAGAGGCAGGCAGAGCTGGAGTCGCTGATGGTGAGATGGCAGCAGTGAGTGAGCTGAGTTTTTTTTTTTTTTTTCTTTTTTCCTGGAACACGGACATCACAGCACAGATTGGCTGTGATGTGTCATGTCCTGGGCAAACTGTACCCACACCTTGTGCTGGTGTGTGACCCATGCACATACACAAAAACAACACTCATCCTCGCAAACTTGTCCTCTAATGCAGGGCTTCTGGACGTCAGGGGAAAAGGATTTCAAATAAATGGAATAGCATGTACATTGGCAGCAGTAAGCTAAGTGTTTGATTGGTTTTAAAATGTATGATTTCAATTGTGCTATGTGAAGGGACATTCTGGGGGCATTCTGCATTAATGTGGGTTTTTCTTGTGTTACCATGTTTTGAATAGGGCCAGTAACTCTTTTGTGTTAACTCCTAACCCAATAAACTCAGTTTATTTGGATTTGCTAATAAAATAAAATAGCTGATGCAAATTATTCAGTAAAAGGTAAAATATTAAAATGGAAGTAAGTCAGGAGGGAAAACATGAAAGCTCCCTTAAGAATCTAAATCGCCAACCTTGTGACTGGCCGCTGTATAGATTAAAAGAAAGTGTTGTTAATGTTAATTTGTTTTTTCCTTAAATAACTTAAATTAATTTATTTATTTTATTCTGTCATTTTAAGTAGTCACACAGATGTTGTTCAAGTGTTTTGGATATTTTTGGTTTGCCTTGGATTTTTAATGCTGTGGGAACAAAGGCAACGACTCACTCATGACTGAACACATGCATTACTACACTGGCTCGACTGGCTCTGCACAACTTTACTAGTAAGATACACCGTCTAAACATCAGCCCCTATGTGGTGGTTGAGCTTAATTTTCGCACTGTGGCAGAGGATGCACCTCATCCATCTTTATATGAAGTCTGTGGCTGCAATGTGTCGTGGCCTCTGTCACCTGAATAAGAGCTCTGCTGAATGTGCATGGATTGACGATGTGATACAGTTTGCTCACCCAAATGGTTTGTGCTTTGGTGTGAATGGTGTGTGTGTGCTGGGGGAGTATAGATTGGTGAATTCAGTTGTAAAGGATAGAAAGAAGCCTGGAGAGGGACAGCCACTTACCTGGAAGTTGTTCAGAGCAGCTTGACTTTCCACACACTCCGGGGTTGCTTTTAGTCCTTCTGGCTGGTATAACTCCTTCCCAGTGGTATATCCAGGGTTTTCTCCAGTTTAGCCTCACTTCCCTGCTTGATCTCCTCCATGCTGCCTTTGTCTGAATGACAATCACTCTTCCCCCAGCTCTCAGGTGTTCTTAATTTGTCACTAGCCCCTCCCCTCGCCAATGCCAAGCTGCACTTCCTGCCTCAGTTTTAAACCCATGTTGGAACTTTTGGAGAGTAGCGTGCTGTAACTAATTTATCTTATATCGCAGCTTTGGCTGAAGTTAAATGAACTTGTTGCTAATAATAAAAACATTAGTATGAGATCAAATGACTTCGTGCAATATCAGAAATATAACTCATTTGATAATTCCACATAGATTTGTCAGTAATTTAGTGCTAATGGAGCTTAATTAATTACAAATTATCTCTGAGCAACTCTGCTCTGTTTTGGTTGCATCATCACCCTGGTTTGTAGCAGCAACAGCAGCAGCATCTGGATTTAGAGGAGAAGCTGTGATAGGGAGCGTTCACATTATCTGACCAAGCTGAGCAACACATGACCTGTGGAACATTCCATAAAGGCTAAGAAGCAGAAAACTGTAAGGTTTCAGGGAACAGAGGCTTCCCTCATTCCCTCGTCCCTTAATCCACACATCCTCATTCTGACCCTCATTCACTCCTCCTTCCTTCGCCCCAACCATCCTTGCATCATCCCTACCCGCATCTCATCATCCACCTTCTGTGAATACATTCCCACATTCCTTCATCACTTTCCACTCTATTCATTGTCCTTTTCCTCAGACATACCCTCGACCCTACATCAATCTCAGCCTTTCCTCCAACTCTTCATCCTCCTGTCTTCGTCTGATGATCCTCCATCCATTCATCTTCCCTCCCTGAGCCCTAGCCTCATCCCTTCATCATCATTCCGTCATCCTTGGCCTCATCAGTTTATTCCACTGTCCTCAATCCACCCGTCAACCTGGCCAGCAGTCTGAAGAAGTAACACGCACACATTTAATGCTGAATTGGACTCATTGTTAAGATACACTGCAGCTAGTGTTATTGCAATATTTGAACATCCAGGCACAAGTTGAGTTGATATGGGGACATAACTTTGTCAGTGTCCACAGTCAAAAGGTATAAAGTCTTAAGTACAGTGAAATGTCTCGGCTCTCTCTCTCTCTTTGCCTCACACACACACACACAGTCTTGCTGATGTAATTGAGTGCAACAGATGTGCCACTAACTGCCAGGTGTGTCATATGTTGAGCAAAGCTCCTGTCGAGCGGTGCATAATCAATTGAGCTCAGTGGCATATCCCTCAGAGTACACACATTTCTACCACCTTCCAGCATTTAGACACACACCTGCTGAGTGCGTGTGTGTGTTAATGGTTGTGTTTGTGTGTTTCTCCATCTCAACGGGAAGCGTGTGTTGTTTCCATGCATGCAGCTAAGCGACCTGGCTGGGACGCTGTTTAATGCGTCTCCTCTAATGCGTTCCGTGCCGTTCACTTATGCACTTGCCAGCAGCACTCTCAGAGCTGCGACTGTCTTCTCCACTGCTGCCATAATTGTTTTGACTCGGGTTGCCAGAGGAATGCTGGCTATAGTTATATGTTATGTCTCCATGTATCCATAATACGTGTGGACTAGTATCTCCAGGCACTCCCGTAATTAAATGCAATTACTTGCTGCTGATTGCTGATTTGCGGTGGCAGATGATGTGTAATCTGCTCCAGTAGCATCACATACCACAGCGTACAAATCAATGCAGCCCTAAGATGAGGCTGCACTGAATATGTTTTCAAAGCGAAACAAAGCGCAGGTCCTTAAGGAGCCTCAGTTGTTGCCATTTTTGTGATGTGCTTGCCATAAGCAGCAGATGTAATGTAAGAAGGCTGCACAGTAATAGCAAGGCTCTTACTAACGGGTAAACACAAGACATTTAAGAAGAGAGGACGAGAGCAGTCTGGAGGGCCACTGCATTGGTGTTCTGGGCTAAAAAGACTGACGTTGTACACAAATATCTATCTTTGTCCTGTAGCAGTGTAATGAGTCACATTAAAGCCCTTCATGGGTGTGTCATGGCTATTTGTTTGTGCTCTTAGAGATGTGTGAAGCACTTTAGCCCACTGATACTGCAGTGTTGATCAAAAACACACAAATCTAACACTCTAAATATATGTCTGTATTCATTGCCTCAGATTGGATATTTCCCTAAAATCACATGAGCAGAGCCTAAGCAACAGTAAATCAGACTTCCTAACAAATGAGTCTGTAATTGCCACAGGGGACAATATATTAAAAATGAAAATTTGTCCCCTCTAATATTTGTCACGTCCATTCTTTCAATTGCCCAAAGCTAAAACCAACTGCATTTCTCCCTTACAGTTAAAGCGACTCGAGCACAGTCTGAATGTTCACTGAACTCCTTCTTCATGTTAGTGTTTGTGTCAGACACAGTGAACACTAATCGTGTGTCACACCACATGGGTGAAACACGGTCGGTCCAAATCTCAGCTTCTCAACAAATCAGTGTGTTGCTCCTCCTGATTGTTGCATGATGTCTGGACAGGGCTCTGAAACTGAGTCCAAATTACTGTTTTGGTGTGAAAATTGTGTTTTCTGAACACGTAGTATGTGCATGTGCTGGGGGACCCCGAACAAACAAGAGCAAGGCTGCAGCAGCTGTTACCAAAGACAACGGGGTCAACAATAAATGTGACTGGATGTGTTGTTTTCTTCCAGATTGTCAATCATCAGGCACATTGATGCCGTTGCTTCCAAACATCTCGGGTTCAGTCAGTCACTGACTCTTTCGAGGCTGGGTTAGGGCAGGACAGAGGGATAGATGTTGGCACCTTTGCATCACACCAAGATGAGTTGAATCTACCATTTGCTCCTCAGCTGCATCCTTACACATTCCAAAGACATGCAGCTGTAGTTCAGTCTAAATTACTCATAGGTGCGAACCTGAGTGTTGACAGTTGGCTGTGTCAGCCCAGTAATATGCTGGAGTCCTGTCCAAGGTGCACCCTACCCCTCTCCCAATGTCAGCTGGGATTGGCTCCAGCCCTCCTCTACAGCCCTCAAAGGTTAAACAGTATAGATGATGGATGGATGGTTGAAAGTGTCACTGAACTTTGCCACCATGAACCAACCGGGTCATAATGGTGTTGTTTGTCAAAACACACACACACTCATCCTCACAGGTGACAGTTCTCTGTAGTGAAGCACCCACTCTTTGCCCTCTGTGTGTTTTCCTGAATATCTGAGATTCGGCTACTGGATAAAGAGATAATACTGAAAATACTTCTTCACAAAACTGCTCTGAAAGAGGACGGTGAGGTGTACGCTTTTGTATATAAACAGGGGCAAGGACAGACACAGTCTCATTAGTGCCTCATTTTAATGGGATGATGGACTGTTCGCTGCCTTAAACTTAAGGTGCTCGGGTCAAATTCATATTCAAAGAAAAATGATAGGATGATGACTTTTTCTAACCAGGAAGTCCAAGCCCTTGGCTCATTTTTATGAAGAATTTGTAAGAGAAGTAAACGATAATTCATTGAGTACACATGCTACAATGCCCCCACACATGTTTGTCCTTCATGCAGGGTTTGCGTGAAGGACGTAAATTAACTGCACACAGGCTGGCACAGAAAAACATCCCTGTGCATGAGATGGTGGTCGAAATCGTGAACATGAGGAAAAGAGACTTAGCTGGGGTTCAACCGATTTCACCAACGTTTTAAGCCTTTGTTATTGCTTAAATATTAAAAGAGTGTGACTATGACGACAATGAGTCACACCCTTGAACCTGGTAATTTGGTTATTAGATTATGGAATATTGAGGCATTTAAAAAAGCAAGCTATGTGTCTGCGGACAAACATGAAGAAAGTGGAATACCAATGTGCTCAAGATTTAATATTTAAATAACTGATAATCCATGCTGTTTCATTCTCCACTCGCCCTAACCCACATCTGTGACTCTACTGTATGTCGCTTTATTTAACAACATCCGTTAATAGATCCACACATCGTTGAGATGATGATCAAACCGACCCCCCTCCGTTTTGTTTTCTGGGGCCAGGGTGTACATCAGATTTCCACAGGTTTCTGGGTTGTGGTAAATATTCACAGACTTTCCTGGGGAGTGAACATGATTGAGAAAGGAGCTTTTGGGAATCCACAGTGTCAGAGTGTGCCACACTTTTTTGTTTGGAGATGTGTGGCTCCATAGAGGATTATGTGAGTCTGTTTCAAGGCTGCCTCTTCATGTGAAAAGTCCTTCTGCGAGACCCAGAGGAAATTGTTCACGTATTATGTTGAAATTAATGCTGAAGTCAGGATTGACCCACTGTCTCCAGCTTCACGCGGTTCGCGATGAACAAATATACACCCGGTGAAAGTTCAATGATACATCATTAACACCGAATACCTTGAGACGCCTCGGAGCACAAGATGTACCGTTGCATATGCATTGCACAACATTGGCTGCAGTTGTCGTTAACTGTGGTTAGCGAGTCAGTGTGTTTTTGCTTTAGAAAAGAAATGCCACTCTTTACTACTGTGATATTTAAACACAACCCTGTGTGCCAACCCTCTTAATGAGCCTGTCAGGAAATATCACCAGCAAGTGCTAAATGTAATAGTTGTGCATATGACAATAAATTGTTAAAATGTGAAACTAAAAAGCAGCTACTAAATCATCCAAAAGTTATGCTTAAAACCCAGTTTGTAGTTTTCTAAATAATTATAATAATAATAATAATAAGAAGAAGAATAGATTTAATATAATTCTATTAGTCCATATGCCTATTAATCCCTTAAGGGTCAGGAGGCGGCTGGAACCAATCCGCGCTGACACTGGGTAACAAGCAGGGTGCATCCTGGACAGCTGATGGAGGTTATCCTAGTCTCAGTCTCTCACCTGGTTAGAGCAGACGGCCCCAGCTCAAACACTTCAGTAAATCTAAGGGGGAAAGGTTAAGTGCGAGAACGAGCCCTTAGAAGCATGAGGTGCAGTATTGAGTTACTGTTGTCCTCATGGGAACTCTGAACCATGCAACCGTGTTCACGACAAACAGCAGCTCCCGGTACTCCCTATCCCCCACACCCCTGCCAATAGCTGTGTGTTTATGTTGTGCGCTGATGCAACACGCTGCAAACACTTGACACGTGTGCTTGGACGCCCAAACAGGACTCCTTGACTTCTGAAGGCGCATCTTCAGGGACTTTTGGGGAAGGTGGAAGTGTAAGCAAACAAGAGTGGTTGGTGTTACGGGGGCGGGGTTGTTGGTGGTGGGGTTGCAGGGAGAGAGAGTGAGTGCACGAAGGTAAGCTAAGGGATCACAAGTGATTATGGTTGGTGTTATCAGGCCTGTGAGCTGCCTTGCCAGAGCTTACATCATCGTCTTAATGATGGCGAGCAGGAGTGCAGGAGTGTGTGTGTGTGTGTGTGTGTGTGTTTCTCTGTGTTTCTGTGCACATGAAAGTGTCTTCCCTTGTGTAGTCAATCTGTCTTTCGACCTTCTGATTATAAAGTGAAGGGGAAGAGGAGAAAGGTGCATGCAGAGCAGTGAGAGACGCTCAAACCTGATACCTGCTGGAAACTGAACAGACAGGCCGACCTGAATGAGGACCGTGAGAACACAGTGGCCTGCATCATGTGAGCCAACGCAGTAATTTTAGTCACAACCCAAAAAAATAGAGTCAGAGAATACCTGGAAATGAGCTGAAGGTATGAACAGTGACTTCCTGTTAATCACCAGATACCAACTTACAATTAATGTAAAATGAAAATGAATCGTGAAGCGCCACTCAAGTGTCCACAAGCCCCAAGAAGTGCAGATGCTAACAGAGGTAGCAACACACCCTGCTTTTTCTGTGTGCTCCATCTGAATTAAGGTGTGGAGAATCTGAGTGAGTCTTCAGAACACAGTCCCTTTAAAGACAGGAACAGAACATAACATGTATGTGTGCACAGTTTTCGGTCTTTAAAGCTTGAGAACGGGAAATCCTCACATGTAAACCCAGCGGCGATCAAGTTCTCTGATGTGTGGTGTGTTGCTGCTGACCAGGTGACTTGTATTTAGCCTGAGTCATGTCGTGATTGGATTGAATTAGCAAGGTTCAGCTCAGGTCCTCGGACACAATGTGTGTCTATGTTCAAAGATGATGAGGAGGAATGAACCGAAGGGCAAATGTGGATCAAAGTCTATTTTTGAACTGTGTGTGTGGGGGGGGGGGCTCTAATGCACCACATTGCACAGATGTTCTATTGTGTGTGTACATATATAGAAAGAGAGAGAGAGAGAGGTCTCCAGTCCACCCCTCCACAATCAGGAGGGGGCACTTCAAAAATAAAATCTCTCACAGAATTAACCTCCCACCATACCATATGTTTATATATTCCTTTAATTGATAATATTATGTTGTTATTATTATTACTGCTTGCAGTAGAGAAGCATTGTGTGTGTGTGTGTGTGATTGACAGTGGCAGCTGCTCAGGCTGCTCTCTACTGTGTATCTATCGCAGAGAGAGTCTACAGTTTAATTACCTTCGGCAGAAGCACAAGAACATAATTACTTTGTGTTACAGGTTTTTCCTGCATGATTGGGCTTGCCTTTCGGCAGCACCTCCATCAGGATGAATGTGACAATTCCTCAAGTCCAACACTGCCTCCGCCGCTGCAGCTATTTGTTACCTGGTGGATGGGGAGGACCGGATGATTGGACAGATAGGTGCAAGCGGACAGTGATGCAGGTACCCACTCGTCCAGGGAACAATCCGCAGTGAATTCATTTGGGGAATCAGGGAGATTCCATTTCCTCATGTGCTTTGTTGTGTTTTTACAATGCAGATCGGCCGAGAGGCCCATGCTGAAATGAACCCAGCAGTGTGGGAGGAAGGCTTTGCTGCAATATGTCGTTTCTACTTCAACTTGATAGTGTTTTAATTTATTGTCTGCGCTCCACACATCCATATGCAGCTCGGCATATGGCATCAGTCATGGTGAGAGACAAGCGTTTCAAATGATTCAAGTGCAAACCATGTTTGTTTGGAAAGTTGTGTGAAGCTTGTTCTGATTGGCCCGACTGTGTCCTCATTTCTCTCGACTAGTTGGTGAGGGGAAAAATTTGCATGGCCCATAAGTATCAACTACCGTATTGGACATATATATTTGTATAAACTAATTAAGTGACATTACCATCACAATTTACATTTTCATCCCAATGCACTCTACATAGAAGGTCGAGACTTTAAAAAAACATATGGATATAGAGAAACAGTTCCAATAATGAGTAGCACTTCGGCGACTGAGGAGGACAAATCAATAAACTCATCTAACACTTGTTTGTTTGTGGCTCAGCTTCACCAGCAGCAGCCAGCCGTGTCACCTTCTCCTGCCTGTCCAGGTTGGATCCTGCACCAACCTCACTCTCTGTGTCCTGACTTCAAATCTGCCCAGTATCATAACCCCTGTTTCCATGCTGTCTGCCTGTTTGGCCCAGACTGTTGGAGTTCAGTCACCAGTTCAGAACCCCATCAGAACAGAGAAGTGTTCCAATATTTGTATTTATTTTTTTTGCAATACCCACCCACCCACATCTGCCTCTGAGTGTTCTGAGTCACTACACTTACAAATAAATACACGACATACAAAGAGTGATTTTAGATGCAAATCACATTACTTTGCATTTCACACACTTGCTCTTTGACGTGATTGTGAATGACAGAAATGTTGCATGTTTGTAATCAGACAAAATGAACCCCAAAAAATCCAACCACTTCGCTGAAACGATGTAGTCGCTTCATGGTTGTGTTGATTTTTGCAGCCTCTTGTTTGAGAAAACATCACAACCGACGGCAGCACTGCCTGTAATCAGTGATGGTAGTAAACCGAAGAGATTGAATCAGGTGTTATATCCACTGGACAGGGTCGAAAACAATCTCTATCCAGACAAATGTTTTAGGTCTTTATCAGAAGTAATCTCAGTCAATATAGCAGCCCAAAGTAAAAACTAGAATGGGAATAGATCCATTCTTGATTACTGTCTCTGAGAACTGTAAACATTTACCGAGTGAACAACAACATCTTCTGTTTTATGGCCGACACTTTTCAGAGATTATTCCCCAACTCCGGAGGATGGACTTGTCACTTTCGAGCATTGGATAACAACTAATACCCTCCACTTGAAAAATAAAAAAAAAAGTCACACATGTCCTCAATGACACACTAGGACACCTGTGATGTCTTTCATGGAGGAAATAAATAAATGAGATGCATAATCTAAAAGACATGAGTATTCGACGTTGTGTTTCTCACAACGGAATAGGGGGGTGGGAGGGGATTAGTTGTGACAATTGTCAGGTAATTTATTTTTCATTTAGTGTTTTGTTTTGTCCTTTTTTTATTTTCAAAAGTTTTGTGCGTCTTTCTTTTATGTTTCTCTTTGTAAAAACAATGAAAAAATGAAAATCAAGCTGAATGAAATAAATAAAATATCTGAGACATATTACACCCTAAAGTTTGTTTTGTGTAGATAGAGATAGATCCCAAAGTGGATTGTATTACTTTACCATATCAAGGGAATTGCCCATAGAGAGGTGTATCAATAAAACAGTTCCTAAGAATTGAAGTGAATTGATGACGTTTCTAACACAGGATGGAAGCAAAACAACAAAAAAGACAAAAGGAATGTGGTGATACGGGGCAGTGTTCTGCTTCTTGCATGCTCCTGAGATTTCTCTTATTTATAACACATCTCAACAGGAACTCTCAATGTTTTCCTTTAAATCACAGTTAATAAAATGCTATTTAACTCAAGGAGTCCTTTTAGGCAGACGACCCATTACACCTGTTGAGTGGTGCAGACAAAAGATGCCCATGTGTCATCCACTGTTGGCGTGTCCCGACCAGCGAGGTAACTGGGCAGTCCTGCTCCGCACTCTGCACACTGCTTTCACAGAATTATGTCAAATTTGAATTAAAAGGCATAAAAACATAAAAAACACCAATGAGGAGCCACCCCGCCCTGTTTCCATCAAACAGACAGCAGGCACTGCTCATTTCAAATGCAGACTGTGATGGTCTATGCCCTTTGAATTTTAGAGAGCCATATATGGCATTTGTAGCTCTCAGATCTTAATGGGAGTGCAGCGCTTTGCTTTCAAGATGAAGAAGAGGGCACCATTCAGTTCTTGACTTCAGTGCCTCACTTCAGTGGCACATAGGTCTTGCAAATTGGCACCCAAGGGCTTTTACCACTGAGCCGGTGAAGCTAAAGAAGCAGCAGTGTCATGGGGGATCTCACTGGCGCCCGAGCCTGAGGCAACTGGGCCACAGGACACTCAGTACAGCAGGAAGACCGTCAAGGCTTATTGCGGCAGAAGGAACATACAGGATGGGATCCACGCTACCGAATCCAAAATATACCCTCCACAAAACTGAGCCTATGTTTTACTTTGCATGTGAGCGAAAGAGAATTTTCGGCAGAATCTGTCAACCCACTCTGTGCAGCGCTCTCAGGACAGGGTTGATACCAGGAACACAAGAGGAGCAGTAGCTCATCAATACACCTCCAACAGCCAATGGGAGGTCGGGGGTTTGGAATCGAGGAAGAGGAAAAAAGAGTGTAATTCATCTGAAGAGTGGAATCAGAGAGATGGGAGATGGGCAGTGCTTTTTCAGCAAGGTAATGGTGCATGGTGTTTTCAGTCTGCGTGTGTGTGTGTGTGTGTGTGTTTCTGGGTTTAGTGATAACACAGGAACAGCACTCCATGTGGGCATCCACATAAAGGAATGAGGCAGAGGAGAGAAAAAGCGATGAAGACAAAGCGGAAATCAAAAAGAAAGGCAGAAGAAACAAAAACAGGGAGGGGAAAAAAATGGGAAGTAAATGGTGTGGTGACAAAATGAGAGCATAGTGAGGCTCCACCAGGAAAGGTGAGCTCAGGGGGAGGTGGAGTGATTGGTTATGGATTGAGAGTCTACTTTACTCCTCGTTCGTCATCAGGTCTCCAGCCGGGGGCCCCCTGCCCTCCCTCGCTGTGCTGCAGGAGAGGTACTTGAGCACGGGCCCTTTACACAGTGACAGACCTCCTGCCTGGACACTTCATCATCAAGACCAGACAGGACCGGGGGGAGCCGACAGGAAAGAATGCTCAACATGGACAACAACACTGAGGGGGATGCTCCCTCCATCTTTCTTTTGTTCCCTCTATAGATAGAGATTCCCCTCCTGTAAACAAAGAGAGACCTCATCAAAATGCAGTGACATGTCCACGACAATACAAAGAACAAGTCAATAGCTTCAATAGAAACTCACCTGCTTTGTCTCCATTTTATCTCAGCAGATATTTACCAAGGAATGACATCATCATCATCAACAAAAACAAAATGACAAAGTTCAGAATTATTAATTGGGGTATCACGTCTACATATACAGTCTGTTCTTACTGTTAAAATATAGATTAATGTAAATGAACTCTAGGATGGTTCTAAATCAGTGGCCATGCAGGGGCCACATTTACGCAGAGGGGCCAAGTATGTTTCTGACATTCATGCGTAATTCTTCATTCAGCAAGCCTTTCATCAGTGGATATACTTCAAAATGTGTTGTCGTTCAAATAGCGTGTGTACTCTAACAAAGCATAGGAGAACCTTTCTTATTATGATCATGGCGCCTCAGAGGCCAATCACATTTCAGCTGAGGCCAGTGACCCCCTCTGGCTCTGCCTCTGGCCCTTCCCGTTTATACTCACATATATACATTCATTCTTAAGGCAGTGCAAACTAATTATCTGATGAAGGCCACTGCATGTGAATGAAAGCTGCAGGCTCTGCTGGTTCCTGCTCTTCCTTGCTCTGCCTGCCATGACCAATAGGTTTAACAAACACAGTTTATATACATATGGTCGGATGGCTTGTTTGGCCTGTGGAATCTCTGGAGTAGTCGGCCACTACAATAGCTTATCTGAGGCTGCAGAACAGGGGTCAGCAACCTTCAACTTCCAAAGAGCTGATTTTTTTGTTTTTTTCTACATGTCCAACTCGGCCTGCAGACTGAGGGCACAGGGCCACACCCCCACTGACTGCTACATAGCACTGGTCATGACTTTATTCAGAGTTTATTAAATGTGAGCAAATAACATGTCCAAATCGCACCAATCCTGCCACTGCCTGGAACAAAAGCAGGCATCTCTGGAATTAGTACGTAGATAAGTGAGCATTAGGGCTGAAGTAAGTATGTCGTGTCCCGGTTCTCATGTTCTGTTCACATGTGATCTTAATCCTGAATATAATTAGCACATAACCACTATACACATTGAGCCCTCTGTGAATCATCAGTTTGGACGATTCTGATTCAGACACAGGACATTTGGCATTGTGATGCATCGGACTCACTCATCAACAAGAGGGACAGCATGGACAAACAAACAGTGGATGATTATTCATCGCCTTCACCCCCCACTGTGCGCTAACTTTGGTTTATTGACTTCACCCTCTCAGTCTCTGCAGTAACAGTTACTTTTGTCAGGGCTCCAATATTTAAACACATTGAAACAAGATTTTTTAAAAATGGTATATTGATAACATATTGTTTTGCATTAGTTGGGAAAAGTTTGTGGCTAATTTCTTAATAAATTATCAGATGTGTTTATAAGACTGTTAGCGACGATAACCTCGGGCCAGGGTTGGTTCTTGGCTTCAGGCGCAAAAACAGACAATGAAAGGTCCTCACAGGGAAAAGCAATACAAGTCTTTTTTGTGTTTGGGTGTACTGGCAGTGGGAGGGGTTCAGTGTGTGTACAGCTTGTGTCTGATTCACTCAGACAATACAATTCTGTTCCAGCTACTGAAATAAATTCACCCCAGTGCCACCGAACCGCACAAAATCCAGCTTTCCAAACCCATAATCAGCCCTCACAGATGGATCTTTTTTGTGTCTGTCTTTTCTTGGAAAACAAAAAGGGAATAATTGCACTTTATGAAAAAAAAACCCCAAAAAACCCAAAAAACTGTCAAATAAGTTAACCCACATGCCCAGAGCTGAGAAACTTTTTCAATCAAACATTCATTAACTTGTTGGCGTTAGGGTACATGGAGAGAATATCTTCGTAATATTATTTGCGCGATAAAAATAAAAACAGAAAGCTTTAGATAAACTCTTTTTGCAGACATTTCCAGAGATGCATTCATATATCCTGTCACGTAGATGTGGCTTGGGTCTGTCAACATGTGCAGGTCGTCCACCCTGTGAGAGCGGGTGGGGAGGCTCCTATTGGACACAGTCTTTAGCACTTACCTACGTTGCCTTTCCCTCCTAGATCTTCGCTTGTGTTTGTACCTATCGCTTGTATGTCGCTTTGGATAAAAGTGTCTGCTAAATGACTTTGTAGACTTTGTAGATATTGCGTATATTATGTTACTGCATACGTATGTGCACCATTAAGATAAGAGAGCCTTTCTAATTCCACAGATACTCTGCTCTGTCTCTAAGCAGTGTACAAGGTCAGGTTATAGATAAACAGTGCGTTGCATTGTCTACGCTTCGTGACTTTTTATATCTAACTCGGATGACCCAGACAGAGAGGCACCAACTTCATCTCTCACCAACCTGAACTCATGTTTTGTGTATTACACAAAGAGAAGCAAAGAGAGTGTCAACAATTCTAGCCATTCATGGAGGTGCAGATACATTTGGATGCTGTGGGAGTACTCGTCAGAGTTGGGTGGCGACAAATGCTCATGTAGTTTTGGTAGCGTTTGCATATTGTTGCACCTTCTGGTCTCCTTGGTCCATCAAGTCTACATTTAAATCTTTTGTATAAGACATCAGCTGCCTGAGTTCTCCTTTCACCGGTTTCCAGAAAACATCCATAACATGTAATAAAAGTCATCAATTAGCCCACTCGCTCACAGTGAGCCCTTCAGATAAGCTCCTGCTGTATCTCAGTTCGTATTAGGGGTTGGCAGAAGAAACTCCCAAGCATCTAACATTTGCGTTTGCACCGACTGTCCCTCTTCTTAAAATGTATCTCATTTGAAAGGTCTGTGAAAATGATCAGGTGCAAATTGGACAATAAAGACATTGCACTGTGGGTGTTTTGCAGCAGTAGAAGAAGCACATGTCTTCACTGTTGTAAACAGGATGGAACTCAGCGAGCACTCGGTGTTTTTGTCTAGCGCTGAACAGAAACATTGTAATGAAGGATGGGGCACTTACTGAGGGTGGCGCACACTTCACAATGAAAGTTAACAGCCATAGAATGATGCTGGATGACACTGGCTGTTATAAAGACACTGTGTTTGTTGACAGCACTGCACACATTTTCCACAAATCTCCATCCTCCCTCTCTCTCTCTGAGCTAGATTATGACAAACTGCGACACGCCTCTCCCTTGTTTCTTCTCCTCCTTTATATCCCCTCTCATTTTCTCCCTCTTAGGTACAGTTGATGAGTAATTATAAGGAGGAGGATTAAAAAGGATGATGGAGTAGATGCGCTCTCTCTATTTCAGTTTAGATGCCATTTTGGTAATTGAGTGTGGTGTCTGCTCATTTTTGGATTTGTTAATTTTGCTTGTTTTCCATGCAGGAAGTCAGAGGGAGGTTTCTGGGTCCAGTGGCCCTCTGTGTGGTTTAATTTGGTGACTAATTTGGTGGTTATTTACTAAAACATTCATTCAGTCAGTAGGGACGCTGGTGCCAATCCTAATTCCTGTCATTGGAAGAAAAAAAAAATCACGGTACACCCCGGACTAGTCACCAGTTCATCACAGGGCTGACACACAGAGACAGACAACCATACACACCTACGGACAATTTAGATTTAGATCAATTAACCCGACATGCATGTCTCTGGACTGTGCGAGGAAATCGGAGTCCCAGGAGTAAACCCAGAAAAAAAACAGAAAACATGCAAACTCCACACAGAAAACGTGTTCCTTCCTGGGACTCGAACCCAGGACCTTCTTATTGCTTTAAGGGCAACTTTAGTGCACCCTGTCTCCAATCTAGTCACAGGGACACTGATGGGTGTCGTGTTGGGGTGCTTGTGTTTCTGATAATAAATCATTTGATGCTGGAAAAGGTGTACTCGTGATCGGCACAGGTTTCACTACAGCAGGAGCCGCTGTGGACTGGAGACCGCCTACAGCCAGCGAATCTGCAAAACACAAAAAAGCCCGGAGGTTGACCAAGAAGTCAATAAGCCAACACTCACAGTCCCTAAACCCACTTTACTCTTCCACACACCTTCACTCAGCAGTTTGTGTCTATTTCAGAAAGTCAGAATAAGAGCGAGGGAGAGGAAAAGTAACATGAAGGGGCTTTCACAGCAGAGGAGCTTTAGCCTTGAGTTTGAATTAATGATCAGCGCAGTTAATCTTTTATAGGGAGTAATAGTTAGCCTTGCTGGGGTATTTGCAACAACATGGAGCAGGATGTCTTCTCACTCGTCTGGCATTTCTTATATACAGAGAGAGAGGGAGGGAGAGATTTTCCATTGAAAGGCTCTAAAAGGAAAAGAGATTAATTTCTCCACTCCAGCATCTCAGAATAATCACAAATTTATTAGGGCTGATGTGAAGGAGGTAAACAAATACAGCTGAGTGGATTATGTTCACGCTTCCCATCGATCACCCCTGTGTCTGAAAGTAAACTGGGGTTAAACAGAGAGGACGGGGAATAATTGTCTTTCATTTCCCTCCTTTGAATCATATTTCTAGGGCGACCGCTGAGCGTGGCTGAGGGGGTGTGTGTTCACTGGCGGGTGCCAGCCTCACGCACGGGCTGCAAAGAGCACTAAACACAGGCCCTGGCTTTCCAGAGCTTTTATTGAGATCAGTTGGGTGTGTGTGGCTTTTATTGAGATCAGTTGGGTGGGGGGTGGGGGGCAGCAAAAGCGGCCTGTGATGAACGATTACTGTGACTACTATAGAGCATATGGGCTGATCTGATGTACCGTGCACAAGACAGAAAGAGGGTGAGGAGCGACTTCCATGTTGCGTTTGAAATGTATAATCAAGGGTGCATTAGACGCTGAAGTGCTCCTGTGAGAAAACAAATAGAAAAGTGGACGCTCATTTACATAAAAAACATCCCATTGTTATTCAAACCACAAACTGAACAACATCGGCAAATGGAAGGCAGCTTGTCTTCTCTGTGTTGTAGTTAATGGCTCCACAGCGGGACTGCGTCTGATGAAAGGTTCCTCAGTGATTAGGAAATGTTTACAATAATAACGTGCTCTCGTGCTGAGTCTCGAAACGCAGTTGCATCATTGTTCAGGTAGTTTTAAATGTCTCACATCACACATACTGTCTGTTTTTATATGGACAAAATGTTGCATTTTTTTAGCCATATTGAAAGTCTGTTAACATGTTTGAATGAGCAGCAAGAGCTGGAAAATGGACTTCAAGGAGAATTCTGGGAACATTCACTCATTTTCTTTTCCTCCACAAATCCCATGCATGTGCATAACTGGTGTGTGTGTGTGTGTAAAACGTCTGATATATCATATTCCTTTGCACCACAGAGCTCCATTGTCTCCCAAAAACACATGAATGAGCCACACTGGTTCTGTTCATACCTGGCATTAGCATGCGTGTCCAGTGACCTTGTGAGTCCGGTGCCAGTTTTCACCTGACATTATTATGTGTCTCCTGGAAGAAGACACGACCACACCCCTCTTCCGTTCTCTATAAGCAAATAAATCATAAAAAATTTCTGATCAAAACGCTGTTTGTTTATATCCAGGTAGCGTGTGACAGACCCATACATTGTCTGTGTGGTTGTGTGTGTGTGTGTGTGTGTGTGAGTGTGAGTGCGAGAGAGAGAGAGAGAGAGAGGTTGTGAGCAAATCAATGCACTATACTCAGCTCTACAATAAAATATGATTTTGCCCATTTGAAAAGCTACAAAGACAACGTGAGGTTAATTTGCAGTTTCATTACTGTGATTGTGGCCGAAGAAAGTCAATGTATGGGAAGCGATAATCAATTTCTTTGCTGAAATCAAGGTGATCGGCTGACACCAGAACATCCTCACTTGAATGCTCATCAAAAATGAGGATACTAAAAATATAAACCAACATAAAGGGACGATGAAAGTAGGTTTATTTCTTTGGTGCACGTTTCTGTCTACACAACCAACTCATCTGCACAGCTAATGTAAAAGTGTTTCCTTCCCCCAGAGTTCATGTTTTTGTAAAACAAGGTGATGTTGATGTGGGAGTGGTCTCGACTGTTCATCCTGTCAGGATTGCACAATTTATTTATTAGCACAATTATCATTAAAAATACACATGTGATACATGGCACTTTAAGCATTTGTGTAAGAGGGAGAATGGGCCATGTCTATCACCCCCTCTCCAAATGAAGGACATTGTGTGTGTGTGTGTGTGCCTACGTGTGCACATTGATGAGATGAGCTGCCTCTAAGCTCACATATTTTGTGTTTGTTTCCGCACCATAATGAAGAAGTAATGAGCAGTAAGACAAGCTGTTGATTACCTTTTTTTTCCCCTCCACCGGTTCACTCGGCGCCTGCAGATGGCTTGCAATTGTCTCTGCTGAGGTATGTGTGTGGGCATCTGTTTGCCGGTGTGAGAGTCGCAGCCCTGTCTGTGTTTGTGTCCTGCACGAGTGAGCACGTGAATGAAGGAAGCGTCGATAGGAGTTTCAAAATGAACAAAGCAGTTCGCCGCAGCCTCTTTACCCCGGGGGTGAATTAGGATTTCCTTTGTAGTGAGGTACTAATAAGGCCATCGGACAGTGATGGATGAAGCACTCCTCAGGGACTGACACGTCAATTGCTCTTTCCATAATAGTTTTCTCTGAAGTGGATCAGCTTAAGTTTTGTGTGTGGGAGCGGGCATGCATACAATTTAAGTATGGAGGAGCCAGATATCAGGCTGATACTAGACTTAATATGTGATAAGTGCCATCTGTCTCCGTCACTCATTGGGCACCGGATACTATTCCAAATCATTACCTCCGTCGAGTGTTTAAACATATCACATCACAATCCAGGCACTCAGTTACAAAGTGATCATCCCCAACAATAAAACCAGCTCAGGATTTTAATGTTGGGGGGATTTGTGTTTATAATCTAGTTAGAGCAATAATCCAGAAAGTGAATTTGGGGCCAAACCTGCAGACTTTAAGGCTGTGCCTACATGATAGAGTTCTGAAGGACTTTGGTGGAACCTATGATCCACACTACTCCAGTTTTAGTTTAAAATGTCCATGCTCTGAGAAGTATGGTGGAGATGCCTTCCACCTCATATCCAAAGGACTGTAGGAATGTGAGTGTGAATATTTGTCTGGGTTATCGTACTGTAAATCACCAAATGGTGGGTCTATTTGGGCCTCGCTTCAGTGGGCCAAAACGCCAAAAGGGGAACCTTTGTACCACTTCAGTTTTGAAAAAGTTAATAGAAGGATTAGGGTTTGAGTTCTGGTTGTGGTTATTCATCATCACTACCCCCTGTGTCCCAGCCATTTCCCCTCATCTCACCCTCCCTGTCCACTGTGTAACCTGGTCTCATTTCCTCGTCAGCTCCATGCCAGACCAGACACTCTCATTCGCTCCTTGCCAGATTGTCTGTTGTGCTTCTGCTGGAGCTTCCCAGCCATCTGTTACCTGCCAGCCTGAAATCTAGCCCATCATGGCCACATGCTGGCATTTTGAAATTCGGATTTCTACCTGATCGCCATTTTAGACGAATGTGCTGTACAGTGCCCGTCTTCCTGGCTCTAACCACATGAACCTTTCTATTTAACCCACTGGGTCTCTGAGTCATACTTCTTGGTCAGTGCAAGCATTTCATTCCATTTGATGAACAGTATGCTAATTGCTCCACTAAATATGGAAATGTGTCCACTGCAGCATACAAATGTGCATTAGGACACATGTAGCATCCAAAGAAACAACAGATCTCCTCCTTTTTTTCTTTATGGAACTCCCTCGCTACTTTCATAAAGCTTTAACTTTTGCCAGACTCTCTGCTAATGGCAGGCTGATGTGCTTTCATGGGGCTTAAAGAAAAGCAGAGTATGAGCTGCATCGAGATATGAATCAGTAATAAATATTAGGGCTTTGATTTGTTCAAGTGAAGAGGAGCTCAGAAATCATCAAGCAAATTAACATCAGTCATCCTCGGTTGCTCTCTCCCCAAGATGTGCAGGCTCCCAAACCGCTTCACTGTTTCATCTGGTTCACATGAAACACTCCACTACCTATGTGTATGTGTGTCCTATTTTACCCTTGGGGACAAATTTTTAGATTAAGGTAAGCAACCTTTTCAAGGCCAAGATCAATTTTTTTTTTTTAATCTTTAGAAAAAAATATATTTTAGGATTCCATTTATATTTCTGGCAATGTCTGTTGCAAAGGCTCAATGTCCCAACATACATGCACATGAAGACAGTTGGGCTGTTGTACCTGTTCATTTTCAACATTCCCAATTCAACAAAAACCCCTTTTAAAGCAAATAAATAGACTCAGGCAATAACCATTCTGGACTGTTCTTCCCTTTAAAAGGAAGTGTTGCAAACATGTTGTGACATTTGTAAATTCAATAGATGCAAACAATCTTTATCTCTTGAATGTCATAAAGATAAATATAAAGGTCTTGGGACTCATGAAGTCACATGCTGGGGTGGGTTCTTCTTTAAGGAGGTAAAAAAAAAGCTGCCATAATATCAATAATTACATTTTAGGAAAGTAGTACTCATGGTAAGAGTAAGTGGTAAGGAAGGTGTTATAATGTAATATATCGTTGAAGCCTGCTAAGTGCAGCAAATGTGTTCGCAAAATAACATCCTGTAGCTTCACTTCCTATTAGAAAATGTATGTCATTCATTGCCACTTCATATTTGAATTGAAACGTATCCTGCATTATCAACACCACTGAAAATAAGTGCAATAATTGAGCAACACATAATAGAAAAACAACAATACACTGTCAACACATTCAGCATCTGATCCATACCTGCCTAAATAAACTATTCACTAGAATATATCTCCACCCAGCAAACCCATACATAGTAAAAATAAAAATAGTTGTTGACGTTTATGTTCACATTGCTTGTATATCTTGAAGCAGTAGCTGTAGCAGCTCACAAAACTCATATTATTTTGGAAATCCGGATTAACCTTGTGAAAATTAATCTGATGTTTATCAGACTGTCATCAGAATATTTAACACAACATCAGGTAATATTTTTGTATTGCTATTATTGATGACTATGGTTCAATTAAAAAATAAAAATAAATACAGAGTCAACCTAAGGTATATACAGTAGCTGTGGGGTTCTAAAGAGCACTTCCACTTTCATTTGCCTTCAGAAACCATCCAAGATACTATTGATTATCTGCGAGGCATTAGATTGATTAAGCCTGCCCTATATTGCTGAATGCTTTAAGCCCATACGTGGACTGTCATCAGCTATAGTATGGATTAGCGACAGCTGCGTGAGGCTTTAGCACTAGGGTTTACAACATGAATGCAGTTCACCCACCACTGCAATGGATCTTTTATGGTTCTCGTTGTTGGGTCTATTCCCCCTGTTTCCCCACCATTTGTTCCTCAGATTATATTTCTGAACTCTGCATTAAGAAAACTGGAGTTGTAGAAGAATGTGCTGTGGTCAGAGTCAGCGATCTGAAATTTAAGTGAATGTATTACCTAAAACTTGCTTGCCATTTAGGAAAATGATATCCTCATCAATCCTGTCTAAAAAGTTCTAATCGGTCAAGTGTTCCTTTAAGTAATTCAAATAGCCTTCAATGAGAAAACCACCAGGGCACCTCAAACTGAAGTCAAAATGTGAGCTGCATTTCATTCAAATCTAACTCAGCATCTTCCTCTTTAATAAAGCCTATCATTAGTTGGGGCTTTTAGTTGGATTGGGCTGCCTGCCTAATCCATCTAAAAGGTTAAAACAGGTTTCTGCATATATATTTAAAGATTAGAATTAGCTCCATTAACCCTTAGCCATCATCTAGCGGTTGAGCTGAACTGTGGGCCACGCCCCTCCTACCTGGATACACCGAGCTGAGTGCCCCTCCCAACCTGAATGCAGCAGGTTGACTGGACCAGGTGAGGGAGGTTAAGTAATCAACTGGTTTGGAGTCTCTCTCTCTCACACACACACACACACACACACACACACACAGTTTAGTTATGTGTGTTATTTAGTCATTGTATTATGTAGGTCACTGATTGTTTCTTGTTACATTTTCTTAACATGATGTTTGTTTGTGTTTTTTCACCTGATCTTTTTCATTTCCTTTATTCCCTTGAAACAGACTTCTTATTATATTTAATTATTTTAACGACACGTTTAAATTGTCAGAGCTGGAAAGCTGTCTGCTATTTTACTTAACTCAGGTTTTAGCTCCAGTGTGTCCTCATGGGGGCCTAGCACGTTGGGAGTTGTTTCTGGTCCACTGACTGTGGTGCTGTCCTGTGGAGGTCTCTGGCCTGGGCGGCTGTCTGCCCAGGTTGGGGTTTTCTCCACAGCTGCAGCTCATGTTGTCGTGGGCCGTGAGGCCTCTCACTGTGGTCGGCCCCCGAAGGTTGCTTTCTCCTTGCTTAAGGTCAAGGAAACTGAATTGCATTATTGTTCCCTCAAAAGACATCTAGGCACTGTGTTTAGATGTCAGTGCTAACCTTGAGCTGATACCACTGCTGTTGTTTCTGTAACATCAGAAGTTTGGGCAGCTTGTTTATTTTGATCAAACATTTATCCATTGCTGATACATCTGTTTCAGCCAGTAGGGAAGCAACACTGTTGGAAGAAGACCAGGAGTAATAAGCTCAGGCAGCAGCTCAGGTCAAGTCTCACTGTAAGTGTCACATATTGACCTGTTCTTTGTGGTTTGTCTTAACAACAGAACAGTGTTCCGCAATGTCTTTGCAAGCTAACATTACATAACATCATTAGCGTTTTGAGCTGGGCCTGGAACACTCCCAGGTGTGAACAGAAAAAGCTTTGATCCAAAGCCAGAACTTACAATGTTTGCTTTTGCTTTCTGATGAAGAAACTGAAGCAGTGCAGGACCAGGCCAACTGCTGTTTTCACTGCCTTCACTCAACAGTAAGAACGTTGGTGGAAACGGGGGCCATTGCTGCACCAAACAAAAACATGGAACTTCAAAAAAAAAAAAAAAGATTGGATTAGAAAAAGGCTTAATCGTTCTACTAGATGTTCATCATGGTAAAGAATATGTTAGTTTAAACCCAGGTTTGAATTATTTAATCAGGTCGTAATTATAGTTAAGATATGTGTCACAGCTCATTGGTCATCCAGCGTACGTATCTGCTTGTTGCGTGTTTGTTTGATCTATCGCGTTCATGATGTCAATTCTCCTGGTATCTCAGCCAGCGATGACGTGTGGTTGAATATCAGCCCCAGACTCTTGGGCAGTTGAATAAAAAAAAAAGGTTGCAAAAGAGTCCAGCATCTATCAGGCATGCACATTTAGCCTGGGAGAAGAACACAGTCCAGACCCAAGTTGCAAAGATGTCAGGAAAATGGAGCAAGGGCTAGCCCAACACTGACCAGCCACTGGCCAGTGGAAGGGAATCTCAACACAGATGTAATTAAAACAATGTGAGGGTTTGTGGCGAACAAAGGTGGATCTAGGAGAAGGAAAAGGAGGACCAAAAAGACCTCCATAAGAACGACAGCAAACAACTAACTGATGAGGATCAAAAGAAGCAGAGAGTCTAAATAATAAAAAGGCTAATTACAAAGGAGATACAGGTGGGGAAGTGACGAGGATAGGAAGTCAATGGAAAAAACACACTAGGCAAGACACAGGAGGGAACAAAATAAAACATGAAACATGACTAAGGCACAGTAATGTAAGATGAGAAGGCAAACAGAGCCCGGCATTTATCTGTGTGACATTTCAGCAAGCCTGGTTCCAATTTTTCAGAATGCATTATTTGGATTTCATTCACATTCACTTTACTTGGACAGTGAAGACGTACATGACATAAAATAATACATTTCTGATACTAATAAAAGTGGCATGCATAATTTGTGTGAGTCCAAGCAGGTCAGTCTCTCCAGACATCTGATTACAGATTAGCAGATGGCTCCTGGAGGCAGATTCCAGGGGCTCTTGGTAAAGATGCAGGATTCTGCAGGAAACTATAGACGAACCTTGACTGGTTTGTAAAGGCAAAGAATTACACAGAAGCCTGAGGTGGTGCTCCTGGAGGAAACAAGCAGTGCTGCTGGTTCTTCTTGACATTACGGGTGTTCCCTTATGAGGGTCTAATTCTTTCCTATCAGAGCTTGACAGCAGTCAGTGGCTGTGACTGTGCACTGCCTGTTGTTCACACCACATTCTCTGGAGTAACCTTTTAACTGAAATGTGCAACTGACTGATAATCATGCGATAATGAAATCTTAGCATATGGAAGCTATGAACGTCTTTGTAGATAACACTTGAAAGAAGCTTGGAGTGCCTGTGTTTCATTAAGGGCAGTTTATTAAAGTTGACACTTTTGGGCAGTGGAAAGACCAGGAACGACTGTAATGGGTCACTCAGACCTGTAGTGTAAATTATAGAGGACAGGTTTTTAAAAAGTGTCGAGACTCAGCCTCCCATTCTCTGGGGAAATTACACTTTGCTTGGCCTAGGAAAAGGATCTTCCTTGCTATTAGGATTTGACAGTGACCTATTTGTCCCGTGCCTTATATATACAGCCAGCTACTTCATATTCAGATAACAACAGGACTGAGCGGGTCACTCTGAATCCAAGTATGTATGGAAAATAGCAACCACTTAATACTTCTGTCATTAGACTCACAGAAATGATTTCTTTCTCCTGTTATCCCTCTTCCCTCCATTTCTCTACCCGTTCTCTTTGACAGTCTCTTCTCCCTTGGATATTACTAGATGAGATAAAGAAGAAATGCCTGTTGGCTCAGCTTTGTGTCGACCCTCTCAGACATGTCCCCGGGGTGTCCATCAGGACTTCAATCTGAACCCGGCTCCACTGTGTCTTCTGCTTATCTCCTCCTGCTCCAGCGTTCTGAGCAGCAGTTCTTCTCCGCTCCCACATTCACCTCATTCCCTGTCACGTGCTTCTGAAATCAATTATTTTGTTCTTTTTTTATTAGAAATGATTTCAGTGCTTAACAACGCACCTGAAAACACATATCCGCATGGGCATGCACACATACTCATGGCTGGTATTAACAGAAAGCTGTGACTACTGCCAATGAGAAACCAGCAGTAGCCATATTAAGAGGAGCAGGGGGTGAGCCTTAATGTGAGTAAGTAATATAGAGAAAGCCTTTCCCTGGTAAATTAATAGAAATGTTTCCCATGGGGCCACGCTAAATTCAAACAGAGAAGTTACTTTTCTGACTTTTCTCCGACTCCCTTATCACATTCTCCTTCGCCTTAACTGTCTTTGGTCGACACCACTTAGCCAATATGTGGAATTCACAGATTGGCTAAGTGGTGTCATGTGAGCTGTTTTACTGCACCCGCAGAGACGGACTTAACCATTAGGCAAAGGTCAACAATTGCCATGGGCCAAGAACTACCAGGGGCTTTACAAAGAACCTTAAACAAACTGAAAGTGGAGATGAGGGGGCTGGGAGAGCACACCACAGAGGATCAGTCAGTGCAGGTGAGAGCGGTTGGCTGATTGATCCTCAGGTTTAAAAGACAGCGGGGGAGCTGCCTCAGGTGAAGAACGTAGACATACCAGCACACTGAGGAGTAAGATGGAGCTGGAAATCCAGTCATCCAGCTAAAACAGCTGGGCCCTTTCAGTTAATATGTGTTCTTGGGTTGGGAAGAAGTTGGATAAATACCGTTCGAAAGCCATAAAAATAAAAAAAAAAATATAAAAAAACAACATATGACAGGAGCTGATGCCTATCCTCGTTTTGGGCTCCCAAGGTGTCACTGCACACTTCCTGGGCTGCTTTACCAGCTTGGGTTTTGTGTGTGTAACTGTACAGTTACATGATTCACATGGAGGAGTTTGAATGGGCCAAAAGGGCACAGGGCAGCACTAAAGAGCTCGGTCCAAAGACGGGATGTCTGGCAGCTGAATAGGTCTGCTTTAAGGGAAATTGATTCTGACCAGAGCTTTTTGTGTAACACTGTTTCTCTGGGGAGGAGTGGCAGTGAGGATCTGCTGCAGCAAGAAGCTTTTGAGAGGAGTTAGACATCCTTTTTTCATCTCAAGTGTGATCAAATTACTGGACTTTTCAATCAATAGCAGCACTTAGACTCATGGTTAAATTATGGGTACACTTTACAGGGGACCATTTTATCGTAATTGGTTCATGCTGCCTCCAGCCTGCCTTTAAAAAAAGAGCCGTGTCTGTGGGTGACACATTTTGGGTCTTTAACTCACACAGGTTTTTCTTCGCTGTTACATGTCGGTCAAAAGAGAACACCTCCGCAGAAACTCAGCATAATTGTGTCTCAAGAGTTGCACATGCACAAGCCAGGGGGAGGTTCTCCAGTCCAGGTGAGGCCTGGTGCAACAGCCAGAGGCAGGAAGGGACAGCGATATTAATTCTGCTGCACTTTCTATTTACAGCACATCGACTCTTGACTCATTGACTCTTAACACCTCCAACTCTCCTAACACCGTTTCCAGCTGTGAAATAACAACATGCATCATCTGGTCAGGGGTCAGGTTGGGTGGAAAGGCAATCTGGTCATTCGTGGCCAGTTACTTTTTGTACTTTTAAAAGCTCCGGCGACTCCTCAGTTTAGTCGTGGACGCACTGTGCTCCCACACACGCAAGTCCAGTGGTGTACACATCATTTCAGCACACATAAGAAACACCAGGTTGGCCTGTTTTAACACTGGTTTGTCCTCATTTCCATATCAAATGACTGCTTCAGTGTCTGAGCCTACAGAGGAGCAAATGGTGTTGTTTTCTTTAGCCTCTAACCCCCTACATACCTGAACACAAACACACCACCTCCTCTGGTGCCTTTGTTTATGGATCACCTTCATTCTGTGTGTGTGTGTGTGTGAGTGAGTGATTGTCGGTGTCAACTGCTGCCAAATGGTCATGTGCTGAGCTGTGTGCCCTCATTCTTCCATTGGAGCCATGAATCCCTGTGACAGCTCTAATATGAAACATTTGACTTCAACTGACTTCTGCCGTGTGTTGCAACTGTTTGGTTATGAAAAACAAGACGTTACATGTTAGCTGTGATTTTGAATGGAAAAAAAAAATAAAGCCCCACATGATCTATCCAAAAAGTCTTTGTGGAACCTTCTGACCCCCTTTTTTTAAAAACAAACCACAACTCTCACATGAGAAGATAGAAAACAAAGAACTTATTTAAGCTTTCGAGTGACATTCTAACCCCACTCTGCAAAAAAAACAACAACACGCACATTACTTTATCTTTCATTTTCAAATGCTTAACCATTGACACTGTATACTGTACTGTACTGCACTACGACTGCAAAACACAAAACTGAAACAGACTGTAGATCCATTTATTCTCTGTCGCCAACGAAGAATACTGATAATGATTCCAGTGCATTTCCAATATCTTTTCTTACAATATCAACATTATTGCGACTCTGGCCTGGCGGAAGTTAAATAAATATCACTGTCATGGTCTATCACAAGTAAAAAGAAAATATAAATTACCATTGGACCACCGCACATGCTGAATCCCATTACAGAGAAAAGGGCACAGTATGGAACAGCTGGTGGGAGGAGAATGCCTCCTAGCAGCCATGCAGTGAAAAGAATGTCACTTGGACTGAGGTAACTTGCGTGCTAACATGACCATGTAGTGGGAGCTTTAATAACCAAGTTTAGGTTGGTCTTCAATGTTCAGATTTCACTTCTCTGCCATTTAAATGTTTTGTTTTAGCCAGCCTAGCCAGTTTAGCAATACCAGGAAGAACCGTGTGTGTGTGTGTGTGAGAGAGAGAGAGGGAGAGAGAGAGCTATCGAGATATAGCGGAGCAGATCAATGCACCACTCAACAATGAAATGTGATTTTCACCTATTTGAAATAGTAAATTAAATAGGTAATGTGGGGTCGATGTTGATATTGTAGTGTATGGAATACATTCAGTGGCAAAGGACGTCAGTTTAGTTACTTCTTAAACGTGTCCTTGATGCGTCGTGGCAGGAACGTCACGCTGCTTGGACATGGTGTCATAAGCTATTCCCTTGTCTCCAACAACTCTCCTCTTGTTTTCCACTTGTTAAGTTCAGTTCAGACAACAATATCAAACAGCACAATGACCAGCACTTTCTTTTCCATTTAATTACAATAATAAGAAGATTGATGGCCCCTGTGATACTAATTGAAGACTAATTCAAAACAATCAACGTATTGATCATCACTTCTAAGGCCACTAATCATTTTGTCTAAACTATTTTAGAAGCTGTTTGGAGTTCAGCTCTTCTCGCAGCCTCTGTGTTGTTGTGGTTGTGTAACACCAAAGGCATGAATGAAACGCTTGTGATTTATTTAAACCCATTCAGAAGGAACGGAGAGTTGTTCAAACGAGACCCCAAAACCTGAGGCCCTGTCTGTACATTAATGTTGATTACAGCATCAGTAACCGGGGGGAAATGTTGAATCCCAGCTGCCCCAAAGTGTGTTTTGTGTGGTTTATATCCATCATAACATGATTCCAAAGGTCATGCGGTGAATAACTCGGCTTAGCTTTTTTCAAACATGATGCGGTTTGTCCTCCCAGCACCGCAGAAGAGAGAAAGGATTAATGCAATAAATACAATGTTATACAAGTGGACAACATTAAACATGAGGAACCGATGCCAGGTTTAGGTCCAATGTTTTTTTTAAAAAACTACATGCTACAAGGGCCACTGTGTTCTCTAAACTAGAACAAAAATCATTTGGTCTGCATCCGGTAGGGGCACAAGAGACACTCTAACAAACCCAGGGGTCACTGAAAAAATGTGGCCATGGCCTCTGGTGTCATCAATGCTGCTGCTCTTTGACCAGCTGAATAGCACACCCACCATTACTAACTCTTTGTAAAAGCCTCCCTGAACTGTCTGACTTTCTCTAATTTCTATGTCACTTTTGAGCAGCTAAAGCAGACAGGCCAGGCTTTTCACAAGCGTAAAGGTCAGTTCGCTTCCTCCCACACCAAATTAATAATATTAATTTGCATGTGCACAAATGCATCATGTGAGAACATCACAAGAGTGAGCATTAGAGGCCAGTAAAACCAGTCCCAGTGGACATGTGGTTTGGAATGATAATTATTTTACTGATTTAATCATTTGCTGAGTATTTTCCTCACAAACTAAAGGACACAGGCTCCTGAGTATTTGAGTCAAGAATAGTAAAAGAATAAAAGAATAATTCAAGATCAGATGTCACACCCTGTCGAGACGTTGCTCTATAATGCAAGGTTGGGTGTTCTCCATCCTTTTATTTTTACACCATTTCTTCCTGCAGCAGGAATGCCCCAGCCCCCCTCCTACCTCACCCCCCTCGCCGCCCCCCACCCCACGGTCTTCCACCCAGGCCAAATGTCTCCTCCAACTGTTCAAACCATATGGCCGTTGGTCCCGAGGAATGGCTGCGAGCGCATCGGCACGTGGGAGCTGTTTGTAAGCAAAGGCCCAGTGACGCACTCATTAGCAATTAGGGGCTGTTTCTTTCTCCCGTGCGTGTGTGTGTACATGCAGGGGTGTGTCTGTGTTTGTGTTGGGCTGCGGAGGAAAACACGCTGCGGCTGCTGACGCTGATCAGATGCTCCTGTTATCAGGGGAGGTGCAGGGACGGGACAGACGGGATGGCGTGAAGCATGAAGACGGAGAGACGCTTTTATCCGCTGACGATAGGAAGACGCCTTGCAGTGCTGCCTTGTTTACACTGGAGCAGACAGTGTTTGTGTATGTGCTTTCAGATTGCTCTTCCAGAGGTGCGTGCATTTCAAAACAGTGTCAGCGTCCTGATCCGCCATGCCAGCTCCTCAGACACCAGTTCACCTGCATGTCTGCCTCCCTGCAGAAAAACCAGTACAGTGGCGTAAAGGCGCAACGTTCCCCCATCAAGGCTCAAGAAGGAGAGATGGGATTGAAATGGAGTAATGGGGGGAGAATGGAGGTGGCGGCCCCCTTGCTGAGAAGTAAATAGAAACCCTCTGTCTTGGAGGAACGTCCACGTCGCGCTGACACTGACTGTAGCGTCACACACTCAAACGCACCTACATAACACAGAGGCCCCGGCAGCACTATGTTTAATGAGACATTCACTCTACATTGTTCCCGCTCTTACATTCTGCATCGCGGCATCGGGCCAAGGATTAACTGCTAATTTAATATGTCCCTCCCTTCTGTGCGGAGGGACAAATGAAATTAAATTGACACATTATCACTCTTTCCTGCACTTTAATCTTCCTTATTTATTTATTGGAGGAGAGGGGCCGCTGACCCCCAGAGTCGTCTAACCTCTGTTTTACTGCAAGGCGTGTGGCTTTTATTATCTGTTCACCATTGAAATGGGTCAGTTTTCTGTCAACTTACATTTTCAATTAAAATATTATTCTTTGAAAAAAGGAATATTGAGTAGACTTCAGGTGTCAGACATTTTGAATTCATATGACACAACCTCAACCTTCATATAACTGACATTACACAGTCTTAACACAATTTCCCTTATGACAGACATGTGCAGTCAGGGGCCACCTCACCACTACATGAACCAACTGCTCCTGCTCTGTGCTGATTGGCGGTAGGTGTCGTAAACTCATGAACATATTTAGTCAAGTTGTTTCTTTGAAGAGTTCATTCGTAGAAATTGGCAACTCCCAAAACCGAATCTGGCTCTGATCTGAGGCTTGATGTTGTCGACTTCAACACAAACTCTGGAGAGCTGGGCTTAATGGGCCTCGACGTTAATGATGGGAGACGAGCTTCTGAGACAGAGCAGAGCTGGGCGGGGATTAACCTGTGACTTCACTCTGGTATGAACAGGTCATGCATGTGGCGTGGAATAAGATGATTGGTTCAACCTAACGAAAGGCATGTTTAATACAGAACAATGGACATCGTCAATGTCACACGCGTACGAGGTCATGCAAAAACTATATATATAAATGGGCCCAAAGGTAAAGTGTGGTGTTAGATGAACTGGAGACTCTTTAACTGCAGCTGTGTGTCAGGATGACAACAATAAGTCGCGTACAATCGAGAAGGAAGCCAAGATGAAAACAAAAAATAGGCAGTTTTTCGTTAGTTTGAAACTTGTTCAGAAACTTTTTTAATCGCTGCTGATTCGTCTCAGTCTCAGCGCAGACCATTTATGAATAGGCCTATACACCCTCACATCTGAATCAAATAAAATGTAAAAATAAAGCTCAGAGAAAAAAGAAACTCAATTGAGACTGAACTCAACTCCATTATCAAATAAAAACAGCAAACCAAGTTCTGCCAGTGAAGTTAAAACCATCTGTGTGCTGCCTTCCCTGTTCGCCTCAGGCTGCACACGCAGCCACAGCAGGCCCCAACTGGACAACACCACTTAGACAAGTCAGCCTTTATCTGTGTGTGTGTGTGTGTGTGTGAGAACACTAAACAGCCTCCATCCTGGGTGGCTCTGATCTCTCGACCCCTTGCCCTCCCATATTCTCCCCCTTAGGGATTGTTGGCTGGAGCCAGTGCAGGCCAGTGCAAGTCAGGCAGCAGGGTTAGGCTCAAGAGTGAAAGTGTGTGAAGCTGTGTGTGTCTGCGAGTGTGTGCTTGTCCTTGTTAGGTTGTGGAGTGGGGGGATTCACAAGACAATAGAGGAGCCGTGGGCTACAACTGATAGTGACTGTGTGTATTTACTCAGCAAAAATACCATTTAAAATAATTGTAGACCTTTACAGTTTTACTGTTTTTAAATGTCAATAGACGATGGATTTTTCAAAAGTTAATTATTTATGACGGTGAAGTCATTAATCACAGCAGTGACACAACACCGCCTCTTTACCAAAATCAGCAAGAGCCATTAAAGTTATAATTGTTAATTTCATTGTTTTCCCTTGTGATTTAAAGTTTATTTTCTGGAAAACAGCCAGACTTGCGATGTATGCTGCAGTATTTTGTCTGTTCTGTGTCTGAATGTATGTCATGTTTCCAAAGCTGATTTGTCAAGATCGAATCAAAGAGGAGAGCAGCCCTAACAAACCAAATCAAACAAACTGAAACCCAAATAATCCAATGCAAAACAACGTGTGGCTCCCACAGACTGATAGAGACTCATGGGACCAACCCAGACTAAAAGCCCGGCCGGCAGCGTGACTTTCCCTCAGTAAGTGCCCTGTCCTCTCTTTTCTCCTCCCTCCATCCTTCATTCATGTGTTTCTGAACAGCCCATAATCAACCTTCACGCAGACCATCCACGCTCGCCCGCCGTCCGCTTGCTCGGTTTTATATCCACCCAGACTGATCATCCGGGAGTTCAAGCGATTCACCGTGATGGCTTCCTCTTTGCCCCCTTTCTCTTTTTTTTTTTTTTTTTTTATGCCTGATGGCATTTGCAGAAGAAAAAAAGAGGGGAGCTCTGTTGTGGAAAAAGTTCAGCCTCCCATAATCCGCTTTGCCTTTGTGAAGCGAGTGACTTTGAAACTCGCTATCGCAATTACCTCAACCGCCACCCCGCTCCGACTCCCCCTGCTCACCGGAAATAGAAAGAGAGACGTCGCTCTCTCTGTTTCATCTGCCTCTCGAAAAAATCCTCCCATTTGTTTGGGGAATTGTAATTCTCTCTCGCTCTCCTTCTCTCTCTCTCCTCTCTCTCTCTCTCTCACTCACTCTCGCGCCCTCTCTTCGTTTTTGTTCTTAAATTATCTTTCATTATAGTCTAATAGTTTTTCTCATTTGGAGCCCGGCGTGCATAAACGCACATGGAAATTAAAACTTTTTGGTTTGTGACAGAGATTAGCGTCGAGTGGAGGTCAAACATAATAGCTTCCATTTAACAAGAAAATAGATATGATTATACCGCGCTTGCTCTCCGTTCAACTTTTCGTCCTCAATCTAAACGGTGCTGCTCCGATAGCTCTGCCCTCATTACGCAGCAACAAAAGGGCTCGGGGGCCGACAGTTCACGCCGCCGCCACTCGCTATTTGTCTTCCTGTGTTTAACAATGGAATACGATTCTGAGGCTGCGGGAACAGATTGAGAAATTTCCTAGGTGCTGTTTATCCCTCGTCCCTGTTTGCTTGTAATATTTATAGTGTGCATCAACAAAGACTTAAGGCTTTTGTTGCGGTCGCATGAACAAATCAATGAATATTCAGCATGTACGGGAAGATTAAGCAGGACTGTGTATCTGAACTCTGCAGCGTTATTGGTTCATCCCCATCTGTAAATACCCTAATCTACCTCGGATTACAGCTGCAACATCGTCTTCAGACAGATAAAAACACACAAGCTCGCCTAAATCTACAGTGCTGATGTAAAATAAAAGACGGATTAGAGAATGTGTGTCGGCACGGCAGAGGAGACAGCGAGGGACGATGGAGATGATCTTTTCCTGATTGAGGTGTCATGTCCACCATTAACACGCTTCAGGGACGTAAATACAAATGTTAATTTCATGCTCATATTAGTCCATCGCTCAGCTCAATCAATTCTGTTCAGTGGCAATATAGGAACGAATGAAGTGTTTTGTTTTGTTCATTTGGAGCCAGGAGGCTTTTAAACCGGCTGCTCAAGGCTCCAAATGAAATATCAATTTGCACAAGGTTTGCAATTTTTGAACTCCTCCACCTCAAAACCCAAATGACAGATAGAGGCCTGCAATAAAAGTGGGTCACGCGTTGGTCCCTTCAGCCCCAAACGGCCTCGCCCGGTGCCACGGCTGATTCTTCATGCGCATAATCTGCCTCATATCGACCAGGGTCGACGTTCCTGCGCAACTCCATTTGTTGTTTGTTGTTAATGCGAGGGAACACATCCTCCCACTGACGCAGGTGGCTGGAGACACCACCACAGCTCAGTGACATGAATTGAGAAGTACGAGCGCATGTACATGAGTGAAGAGATGCCCGGAGCTGGAAGAATTGAGTAAAACCACATATTACTTCTGTCAACCCAAAAAAAAAAAAAAGAATACTAGAAATATGGAGGAGGCGGGTGGAGTGTATGGATTAAATATAATTGTGGCTCATCTGTGACAAATGTTTTAGGTACCTGACAAATCAAGACCGAGGGACAAAATACGTCAAAGTTTGAAAACTGACACGGAGCAAGCGCCTGCTGGCCAACTTGAGCTGGGCTGCTCCAGTCATGTGACATACCTCTCCACAATCATGTGTGATACACACGCACCTTATTAAGCGGTCTAATGAAGCAGAATTAGTTTCCTTGTCCTGATGCCACGAGAGTATTGACCTGTAGGCTTCAGTGTGTTCTAATGTGGCAATAGACCGTGTGGGGGAAAGAGTCCAACCAACTAATGGATAGAACTTACGTTAAAGCTTCAAATGGTAAAATAACAAAGTTTTCTTTTCACCGCTGAGAACAATCAGGAGGTAGGGTGAGTTACTCAATAGCAAGAGGGTCAGTGGTTAGATCCCAGTCGCCACCATTCCAGTTGCATGTCTTCTGGGAGCGGAGCCAGTATTGTGTAGGAATGTGTGTGTGTGTGTGTGTGTGTGTGAATGGCAGGTACACTGAACTGCACAAGTGCTTTGGGATGTCGTCCAGAAAGGAAAAGTTACACACAAATACAGATAATTGACAATTTACAACAGTGCGACTTCATTCCCACAATGAATGAGTAACTGCGGGAGCAACACAGACCAGGGGGACAGTTCCTCACTTCAGTCACCACTTCCTAAACACATTTTTCCTTATATGACCACGAAATGCTTCAAAATAAAAGCACATGAGACCCTCCTTTTCACCATTTGTTTCCGTTTATTGTTGGCATATTGGTGTGTTTGTAATGTGTGAGAAAGAAATGAGTGTCGACTGCTTTCCAACTGCATTTGTCTACAACACCATCTGCATTTGGCCTCGTTATTGTCCTGTTTCTTAATAAATGTACCCTTAAAGTTTTGGTTACAATGACACAAAAATTACCACTGATTTCAATCTAAATTATTACCTTCTTTTTTATTTATAGACATAATCTTTATCAAGATCCAAAAGTGGAAATGAAACAAAAAAATGAAATCATGTGAAACAATGAGAACCTCTGTCTCTCTTTATGTCTCCCAGTGGGAAAATCAAATAAAAGAAGAGCCGTCATCAGCGGCTTTGAACCACGAGTCAAACCTCTGAATCAGAGCGTGGACCCAAATGGATAGCACGCCTTCAGAACGAGTAGATATAGATGGATTTATATATAGTTTTATATTCAGCTTGAAACTTTTAAAAGAGTACAGTAAACACTTCTCACACATGATAGAAACTACTTGACACCTCAAGAAAAGTGCAGGCTAAACACTGTCCAAGCCCGGGATTTGGCAAACAGACCAAATCCAATGAAAAAAAGAACGAAAACAAAATGAAAACAACTCGGAACAAAACAAAGAAAAAAAACAAAAAAAAAAACATCCTGCCCACAATCTTTTCTTACAAAGTTTGAAGTAGATCAGAATAGAGACACCTGACCACATAAACAGAATAGAAAATTCTAAAACTGTGGTATTGCATTTTGAAATGCACAAAGATTCTCCTGTACAATTTGGCGTCTCTCTGCGAGTACAAATGCCTAAAGGGCTCAGTGGCGGTTTCTCCGTGTGGCTATCGTTTCAGTTTGTCTTCAGTGTACACATCTGGTCCTCATGTGGTGACGCTTCCCTCAGAGACGTACACATCCGTGCTGTAAACAGGCACACGCAGATTGGAAAAGGAACGGCACGAGAGTAGAGAGCAACAGTTTCGTCTCTCCGTCAACGCTGACTTCCTCCTCCTCTGTTTGTTTGTTTTCTCAGTCCCGCTGAGACAATGGGGTCCTCCCAGTATAAGGCTATCCGTCTACCTGCCGGCAAGCATGTGTCCCACCCCCTCTCATCCGTGTCCGACCGTCTCCTCCTCCTGAGAGAGGGGTGCCTCCGAAGCCCGGCAGTGATCCAAGGAATTCCAGAAAGGAAAGAACGCATCGTTCCTCAAAAGGGGGTGGGGGGTGGGGGGGTGTTTCACATTTTGTGTGTTGTACTGTGTTTATTCTTTTTTGTATTTTTATTTATTTTTTTGCTGGGTGAGGAGGGATGAGGGTGGAAGGGTAGAATGTGTTGAAAAGGTAACGCTTCTTGTTTTTTTTGTTGTTGTTTTTTTACAGCCTTGGTCATCAGGGAGTGATTGTGCAAAGTCATGCGGTTTCCGATATGTCCACACGGAAGGAGCTAGCAAACCCTTTTCCTCGCTGGAAGAAGAAGAGAGAAAAACAAAATGGTTAGCTCCATGTGGGAGAGAAAGACCGTGTGTGTGTGTGTGTGTGTGGCTGCTTTCAGACCTACACGGGCTTTCAGATCATCCTCAGATATGATCTGGAGGGGGATCTAACTGAGAACTAATTTTTCCTCCAATTCCTAATTGGAGTTTCTTTTTAGCCCCCAAATCAAACCTCCAGATGAAGTCCGAATAAGCTACAGTGAGATTAGAACAGGGGATGATCCAGACGATTAACCACAAACAAGTCGGCGTGGTAGTGACGTATATAATACGTCACACAAACAAAAAAACAAAAACACATTAACTTGTTGGTGTTGCTATTTGTTGGTATGGGCCAAAATGGAGAATCTCCGGCTGTGTTCATGTGAGCGAGGTCAAATTCAGAGAATCCCCTTCGGTGGACATTTTTGACTTAAGATAGTGTGTATGTGGGGTGAGTGTCAAGATCGTCTGAGAGAGAATAGGAAAAGAAACGAAAAGAAAGTGAGCCAGCGCTCCGATGGCCTCATTCACACAGAGTCTGTGGGTTCACACATGCACAACAAGCGGTAGGAAGTGTCACATCTCTCGTCTTGCTCGTCACCATTCTTTCGTGTGAAATGGCTCGTGGGTAATGTGTGTGTGACCATGTATGTGAAGAGGGGGTCATGTTATGGGAATGGTGCCGTTGGACAGTGGGTGCATTTCACAGCAAGTTTATTTAGGGCAGCCACAAAAGAAGGAGGCTGAGCTATAACCTCTCCCCGCCCCCTCCCTCCCCGACTCAGTTTGATGACGGTAATCACCGTGGGCTCCCACCGCCCCTGCACCCCACCCTCACTTCGACCCCCAGGCCGGGTCCAAGTCCGGGCCTGCGGGTCCCAGGACAAAAGAGTCTCTGTGTATCAGTGGCTGACTTGATCAGATTAAGGGGCTTCAGCCTGTATCATCATTCTATCCCTTCCTCCACCCCCAGCCTCCCCCTGTTCTACCCCCTCCCTTCTCCTCTCAGTGTTGTTCAATCTTTGCCTTTATCCACCCCCACCAAAGCACCCACCCACCCGCACACACACTAACATACCCTGCCACCCCCACATTCATTAGCATAAGGCCCACAGTAATCTACTTTGAGAGAGGAATGAGTGGCGGCGTTCCTGGGAAACGCAGCAATATTGCGAGCCCTTCACTTCGAGTGCTGCATCATAAGCGCATAATAAGCACCTCCATGGAAACTGCGGAGAGCAGCGCAGGAGAGACTCACAGTGTCCGTCAAGCCCAAGTCTGCAGAGTGTGAAAAACAAAGTTTGAATTGCACACAGTTTTACACTGTGTCAGTTCCTGTGGTTTGAAATAGTGCATGTGGCCCGAGTGGGGTTTTGTTTCATTTCTCTGAGCTTTCGCTTCATTTCATTGCACTGCCGTATGAGTCTTCTGAAGCAGTGTCACATTACATAATCACAACTGTTATAGTTGATAAATCTTTTTATCTATTTCGATTTTCTGTTTAAGTGCCCATCATGAACTACTGAAAGCCATCATTGCTGTAATTCCTCATCGTTATGAATACATCCACAACCTGTTTGGCTCGAACTGCGGTTGTTAATCAGCTAAATTAAAAAAGGGTTGTCTGTAATTAGGGAATATTTGTATTTGTAAAATGTGTACAAAACATCTGAAAGTCAGAACAACTGTGACTCTGAAGTTACAAACACAATGAGACAACGCTGCCAGCGCAGACATTCTGATGTGAGCAATTGGTTCCTTGTTCGAAATAACTTTTTGATTCAGGATAAAAAAAAAAAAAGAAAGAAAGAAAACATTGAGAATGAATAAAACATTAATTAAAAGAAAAAAACATTTTTTTTTTTCCTGCTGTTCCGAACAGCACGCTGTGGTTTTAAATGATGGCGCTCGGGAAGCAGCAGGGCTCTGACAGTCTGATAATTCCAGTGAGCTGTGTGAGACGATGAGAGAAGGGGCCTCTTCAGGCACCGCTTGACAAAATTATAATTAAGCATTATCACTAAATTGCAGTGATTGAGGATGTATCTCTTTGTGGCCTTTGAATGAGAGTTAAGAAAGAGTAATTCCTTGGGAAATGTGACTTTTCCCTTATTTTTTCCCCTTTATTCCCCCTCCTCTTCTCAATTATCTAAAACGTTTTTTTTTTTTTTTTTTTTTTTTTTACAACCTTTTTTTTTTTTTTTTTTTTTTTTTTTTTATCCGCAGCTCCTACGCAATGTCGTCTGTCGAATGAGAATGAGATGCTAAGCTCGCCGCCTGCCGTTCTCCTCCGCTGATTAAAAACAGACATTTCTCATTGCCGGGCGCAGTGAGAAGGCCAGTGTCTAGATTACGGCGGCCATTTTATTCCATAATGAGACAGAGCTTCCTTAATGCTAACATCTCTACCCACATCAAAGCCACCGTATGGATTATAATTGCTTTTGGCATGTTTCATTTGGAGAGAACCACAGGCCAGTCGGTGCTGGAGGAGTGGGTGTGTGTGTGTGTGTGTGTGGTGGAAAGTGAAATGGTAGGTGAGGGGAGATAAGATCATCACAGTCACACATAATGGAGATGCTTAACAAAGAGGGAAGAGTTAGTTAAACACCCTGACAAGAGGGCTGAGAAAGGTCGGAGCTGAAATGAATTTCATGCATTCCTTCTTCGAGCCAATCTGGGGAGAAAATTGAATTTGGAATCTTCTTTTTTTTTCCAACTAATTCGATCAGCAGATCAGGGGCGGGTGCTAGGGCCCGAGCAAAAACACAATACTCACATAAATGAGCTGGGTTACAAGGTGCTCTGGAGCTGGGCAGAAACGCCTCCAACTCTTTCCTCTCTAGGGAGCTGTGGTGGTGTCTGACGTGATGGTTTTGGAGAAGATGGTGGTGATGGAGGTGCTGATGACTGAGAGGCGTCTCTTTGCCAAAGGTGGAGAATGACTTATCGGCCGTTTGCTCTGGGCTTTCAAATACCTCTGTGTCGGGGACAGAGTCCATGCCAGGCACGTGGAGGTTGCTGCGGTAGTCCGGACCCTGGCGCCCGTCGGAGGGCATGAAGCTAGGCATCCAGCAGCGATCTGAGTGGCCCAGGGCCTTGCACTCCTCCGTGCAGTTAGAGAACAGATCGGCACCTGCACACCAGGGGGAGGGAGAGAGAAAAGGGGAGTGTTGGAAAAAGTGCTGGAGGTCTCAAGTATTTCTGGAACAACGCGAGAGGCAGACGCACAAAAACTCAGACAAACACGAATCCACAGCATCTCCTGCAAGACTCTAACTGTTATGTACTTATGCAACTTGCTCTTTGATTCCTCGAGTCAGGAGTTTCTGTTTCAACAGATTTTAATATGTAAGCCTCCCACGCGCGTGCAGCCGCAAGTATTTGATGGTAATTGTGCTTCACTTCATGGCAGTGAGAGCACGCAGGGCTACGATTTACTTCTACTTCATCCGTATTTAACGATACATACCTGCTACATGCTTCCATTACAGATTAAATAAAGAGGACACCATACGTGTGGAACATATGTAATCCTCCACTTGTGGCTTTTGTTATGAAAGCACAAATCCTATCTGCAGTCTATCTGATTTAATATGGACGGAGGAGAATGAGTTTATACATTTCTGTATTCGGCTCAGCTAATGTGTGAAATGATTCAGAGGGTGTGACACATAGACATGTGAGGGATAATTAAAAAGGTGCCTTGGAAACAAAGGATTTCACTGAAACGCAGAAAGTGTCTCATTGATAATATGTGACATTTGAATACATTGTTCCTGATTCTCTTTCCATTGAGACAAGGTACATTCATGTTAGTTTTTGAATAAACGTTGTTGTTGTGAAATAATAATACAAAAAAAGAATGGATTTAATGGCTCTGCAACAGATGTCAAGGCTCATGTTGAGCTCTGTCCTGAGCTTCAGGACCTTTCTTACTGTTTTTTTTTTTGAAGTCTTTTTTCATACTGGACCTTTAAAGGTAAAGTTATTATGCTTTATAAAATGTATATGAATGGATTAGTTAAAGCAGTCAACCACAAGGACCACATTCTCAGTCATTCCTGAATTTGAATAAAGGGCTTTGGGATATGAACCGGCTGAAAAAAACAGAACCAAGCCAAGCAACTGGGAGGCATCATTGCTAAATAGTCCCCCCCCCCCATCAAACCAAACTATGACCTAATTACCAATATGAAATAATTCAGACAAAATGAAGAGAGTGGGAGAACTCGGAGGGTCAGTAGGGAGCCCACACGCCTGCTCGCGCCCTAGCTTCTCAACACTTTGTCTCTAAATTCATGAAATTATTCATGATGGGGAAAAAAAAACAATTAATCAAATGACACATTTATTCAGAGGAGCCATCAGAATATGAGATATGAAATTATGTAAGGTGGAAGATTTATTTTCCAAGCAGCCCCACAGCCTGGATTTTAGAAATATTAAGGTCACTGAGGTGTAAACCTTTTAAAGGATTAGTGTCTGTCATATTTTGATTATTCCCTTTTAGTTCCAGTGTTGTGTTCGTGTGCATACAAATTAACTTTCTGGCTCTTTATCGCTCAACTAAATCTTACAAAGTCCCAGAAAGAGGACACATGGGGACATTAAAGTGTCCCAGCACCAAACAAAGATGCACAACCGACACCAGACTGTTTTATTCAAATTGAATCCTAAATCAGCCTCCAAATATCACAGGTCAGTGTCCAAACACGTGAAAACAAGTAAATGGCTTGATGGAATTTATACGACAAGGCAACTGTGAAAGAGAGAGAGAGTGTGTGTGTGTGTCGGTCTGTCTTCAAAGCCATTGCCAACAAACTGCTCATGCTCCCTTTTTAGCCAGGACACTAGATGAAGCAAACCACAGACTCAATAGTATTAGATTACTAGCCTGCCCCTGTCCCAGGCCCTCAGTATCCGTCAGTCTCAGTCCCTTTTTCCCAACCCATTGTCCTCCCTGAAAGGCTGGTTGCAGGTACAAATGAAAAACCAGTTTGAGCGTGCTTCACTTTCACGTGCACTAATTATTTGGGAGGCATTTTCATGGCAGGAATTTGTCGGGGGAGAAAAGCACCTCCTGTCAGAGGGCAAAGGCAGGGAGCAGAGTTAAAGGGGACAGAGTTAGTGGGAACATTAGCCGTTCGCCACAGCTATTTAGGCCGAGTGTAAGCCTTAAGCCAAATTGTGTTTTCATCGGCCCATATGTTTTTTGCACTGGGGCTTAGATCCCGTGTATGCATGTTTTTTTGCAGCCTACATCTGCTCGGTGTGTGTGTGTGTGTGTGTGTGTGTGTGTGCACGTCTGAGTCGCTGTTTGGGGCTAAAATCTGTACTGTCCAGCTCGAGCTATCTGCTGCTAATCCCCCTGAATACAGACTGATCAGGCTAAGACTGCTGCTGTCTCGCTAAGCAGTGTGTGAGTGCGTGTTGTGGCGTGTGTGTGTGTGCGTGTGTGTCTGTAGCAGTCAGCAAACGGGGAATTTGCTTTGTTACAAAGCGGATTAATTTGGCTTGCCATCACTAACAGCTTGGAAAAGTGCCCAGTCTCCTATCGAGAGGAGAGGGTTTCTTATTAAATATTAACCAACATGCCATAAATACACCATCACATTACGTTTTAATATGGCCTCGTCCACCGGAGGAAACAACACAGGGCTTGAATTGATGGGGGGGGGGCACATTCCGGGCGCACATGCCGGGCGCAGACCGATGCCACGAGTGCACCTGCGCGTACAGGGGGCAGAGGGATAAGCAGCGAAATAAACCAAAAAAAATAAAACAAAGCGAAGTTGGACACGGAGCTCTGCTTCCATTACAAAATGGATGCTGTGTTAATTCTCAAAATGGGAACAGGAAATGGCATTTAGACTTTAGTCGGAGAGATAAGACTGTCAAACACACACACACGCACAGCGAGACAGAGAGAGAGAGAGGGAAGCGGAGAGTAGTTTCAGTCATAAAGACAGATCAAGACATCTTGATATTTCTTGACATTTTGGCTAAATTAGATGTTCCCCATGAACACGAGGCAGCGCCGATCAGATCAGACTGATAAAAGTGTTTCAGCCGACCCTCTCAGCACACACACACACACACACACAGAGGCCAGGTCCAGTCTGAGAGATCGGCGGTTTCGGGCGATTATATCTCCACTACGTCAATTTCCGAACAGATTCTCAAAGCTCATTCAATCGAGGGCTGCAAAGCTCCGGCCGCGGCATCCTCTGCCCTCCGCTCTCATGTAGAAGAACTGTGTCAACACGCATCGGGCTAAGCCAAACACAAGTGGAGAGGCCAGCAGGGAGATGGCGAGGAGGAGGGCGGGTGCTCTTGAGGCGCGCTGACCCCCTCGTTACTTCTGATGCCTCGTCTCATCTTGGCATTCTGCACGGCGCCCGCGCATGGGGCAGACGGCAAAGTCTCGATAATAACCTTCATTTGGTAATTGGTATGCAGAGGTCTGCAAAAATGAATTACTGATCAGCGAGCTGTTACCACGGCGATAACGTGAAACGCAGGCCTAAGGAGGAATTCATCACGGCAGTGGGAGAGATGGGAGTGGATAGGGACGGAGGTGGGGGGCAAGAAATTGGATAAACGTCTTGACTCAATCTCCTCCGAGTGCGTGACACTGGCTATATTGATAATATGTACTTTACACAATGGAGCTGGACTGGAAGCTGGGCCCTGAGGGGACTCCCTGGGTGCTGCGGGAGCTCACAAATGAGGAGCACGCTCATTCTACTTTGATTGAATTTACCAGGAAACGTGGCCATCACAGAATGACCTCTAGCTTGCGCCACACAAAACTCTACAGCGCGACATTAAAAGTTTACCTGTGAGTGGTATAATAATAATATGTATCAAAATATGTCCACCTGAGAAATCAAGTCTTGCCTGTAAGCTGCCTAAAAATAATTCTCTCTCGCTATTTTAACCTACTGTTGTTTATCGGAGTTTTGTTGGTAGTTTTTTCTTCACTCTGGTCAAAGGTTAAGGGCAGAGGGTGTTGCACCTTATTAAATCACCAGAGAGCAAAAGTGATTGATGAATATGGGCTTTAAAAACACAACTGTATTGGTTATCCTGAAGGAAAAATATATACATGGAACATCGTAGTTACACATGTATATTCATGTTATTAATATTATTCATATTATTATTTTCATATTTATTAAGTATCCATGTTACTTTAATTCCTGAATGCTATGTGAATGGTCACATTTGAAAAAGTGATGTCTATCATGTTGGTGTGAATAAATGAAATAACTTTCGGGACCTTCTCACGCGTATTGCTGTCTGGGGTAGAATGGCACACTTGGCTTTCGCGAGCTATCACGATGAATGTGTTACATGAAGAGGTCAGAGAGCGTAGATGCAGAAGTGACGTTTGCAGGAGTGATAGAAAGAAGCAGCAGTTATAAATTGTATAATTCTAGATGCAACATGAAGGCATTTCTCTTCACTTTCACCGCACTCAAAGCTGCACCAAGGCTAAAGTCGCGGAGGGCTCACGCCATCACCGCTCTGCCTCCGCACACTGCAGTGACAGGGGGGGGCACAGTCTTTCCTATATAAATACTGTATTCATAATTAATTCATACTTTGAGTCTTTTCATGTGGAAAATAAGTAAACTGTTGTAACCAACTGCAGGCTGTCATATGCTTGGTCCCTCTAGGAGTGTGTTTGTGCTCTATGCTCTTGCGCACCATGTGACACCACCCTATGCTCACACCGCTGTGCCTCCGTCGGTTGTGTTTCCTTCCCACTCCTGCTCTGCTCATGCTTTGGAACGCTGACAGTGTGTGTGACATGTCATCGCCGCTCGCTCCCAGCAGCGTGTAACGCTCTCTCGCTCCTCACGCACGGAGCAGCAGAGGACCGCGGCGCCGCTATCTTATCTTTAACTCGGTGAATAATGAAGCAGCGTGGAGCAAAATGTATTCATTAAATAAATGAATACAATGCTTTTCTCTGCGTGACAGATAAAGAAAATGAGAAGCAGAGCCTTATGGATAATAATCATCCGCTTACTCTGATCAATTGGATGTGGACAAATGAATCCTGCATTCGACCTTTAATGAAAATTCTCCAACTCTCTCACCCACGCTGCGACGCCTTCAAAATAACCTTGGCGCTGATCAGGCCAGCGAGGAATTTGTTCCACATGATACAAATGGGTCAGAATCAAGTCAAAGAAACGTCGCCTTGAGTTTCATCCTGTTTACATGTGCTCTACAGGTGAATCCTGGACTCGGCATCCTTGATGTGAAAATAAACCTTGTGGCAATTGATTTGGTAACGAGTGAGTAAAATGTTGGCACGTCAGCAACAACAACAAAAAAAAACAAAACATAAAAGAGAACAAGTGCGAGGCTATCTCTGCCAGCATGTAATGATAAGGCTTTAATTCTCCATAGAATAAATTTAGTGTAACGTCTAAACCAATCGGCTCCTATAAATCTGATTATACGGAGCAAAACGTCTCAGTGGAAGCAAAAGTTTCAGCCCTCCTCCCTCCTCCGCTGGTCTATCCATTAAGCCCCTTGTCAAAGTCAGGCGAAGAGGCTAACACGCCATTGTGATGGATGACATTGACGCGTTGATTTAACATTAGCATTTATTAAACACTGACACAGTTCGAGTGTGCCCCTCGCTGCTGACAAACCCAATTAGCACACAGGGAGTAAAGCCTGTGTTCTTTTTCCAGCATTGTGGGAGCAGAATGGCGGAACACTAAGCCACGCTATCAATTATCCTAATCAAACAAAGACTTGATGCACAGCAAATAATCTGTTTAAAGGCGCTAAGCTGCGTGATAACGCCGCCGCAATGTAACTGTACTTCGCTCGCCGCTCCAAGGGTACTCAATGTCGGCGGTGACGTGGCGCTGAGGCTCCGACCGCCGCGTCACAGTAGGGATACAAAGGTAGAACCACTGTGAACTAAAACCTCCACTCTCTACTGAAAGGAGATTAGCCTCAACTTGACTACTCAATGGTCTGTTTGTAAAATACTTCATTAAGGCCTGCCCTCACAGCCATCAGGGACAGTTTGGGGTTCAGCGTACAAGGATCAAACCGCAACATTCTGGTTCATCTACGATCCGTTCTACCTCCTGGGCCACAGCTGTTCCTTTTACTTTACTGGAAACACACTGGACAGTGTTTGGAGCACAAAAGACTGGGAGCATTTAACAGAGCAGCCTACGTCTCTTACTCTACCAGCAGTTAATGTTTTATGCCTATTGAATTACTCTTTAGACATAAAGTTTCCAGATTCAATCCAATCTTTCACAATGTTTCCACTTTTAGACTGGACTTGTCTCATTGGAACCGGGGGATGGCGGAGCTCATTTTGTTCAGAAAAGGAAAGCAAACATGAAGGCCGTCAGATTTTCTCTACGCTCAGAAAAACGCGGCTGCATTTGAAGCAGGGCTACATCTCCATGCGGTAGCTGCTGGTGCCACACTGCTGGAAAAGGCCAAAGCGCATTTGTAAACCGAACCTGAGGAGACGTCCATCACTCACAGAATCTCAAAGCTGGCACAGATGTTATTCATAGTTTTGTGTGATTTCGCTTTCATCCGGTCAGCTGCTTATGTTGAGACTGACAACTCCAACATTTCCCAACTTTGACTTACTCAGTGGGAGGATGAAAGGAGGATATTTTTCCCACATGAAGGCTTAAAAAATATATTTCCATGTTATTGATACCAAACGCTGAGGATGAATATCCAGCCTGTCCTGCTTGGGTAAAAAGAGTGAGAGTATTCATAGCAGAATATGAACTCTGCTTGGCAGCATTGACATGAAATGCTAATGCAGTCGAAATAGGACAACTCCATCCAAATAAAGGAGCTGGCTGGCTCAGTCCCGATTAGGAGTAAAGAGGCTCCACAGTGATGGAGAAGAAAAAAACCTGAGCTAGTTTGAGCTTTAAAAAAAAAAAAAGAGGGTGGGGGCAGCGAGGAGGGTTTAGCTCCGTGTGTTTCAGTTTACTGATGTCTGCGTCACCCAGCCAGTCCACGGGAGTAACAGTGGAAGTGGCAGGAAAACTTCATTTGGCACTGCGAGGACCAGACACGATGACAGGCTCCGTCCGCAGAGGGCCCCCTCCGCTGAATGAAGACATAAAACCACCATTCATAACTCAGTGGGGCCCTATTGTATCCTCTCGGAGGGGTTCCTTTCGACAGGGAAGATTAAAAACGGAAAAAAAAGGATCGGCACGGAAGGATATACGGTCAGCGAGAAAGCAGGGGAAAGGAGGTGGATAAAGGGAGTGCAGTCAGAGAACAACTGCATGAATTAATGCATTAATGAACCTAATGAACGGATGAATCGCCCGTTTTGTTTGCTACGGCCTCAACCTATTTGGTCCGCATCCCAGCGCTCCGGTGCGAGCGTGGCCTCATTAAAAAGCCCGTCACGTCTCGTCGAGTGGTCTCCAGCTCCGAGTGACCGCGCTCTCAGGGAGCGGGGCTCCTCATTAACGCCGCCACATATTTACAAACACACAGCGCCGGGGTTTCGCTTTCTGCCCACCGACATTAAATCATTAGGTGTCAGAAGAGAGGCCGGCTAATGTACACATTAAAGGAGAGCTCCCGGAGGCTCGCTGGATTGTGCTTTAGCTCCTTTTTTTAATTCTTCCATTCAAGGGATGGACCCGGAAATCACAGGCCACAGTGGCACTAGAAAGAAATTAGGACGTACTAAAGCACAACGCCCTCGTCATAAAAGCTGATTGTCGGACACACTGAAGTGCTTTTAGATGATGCTGACTTCAGCCATGTGTGATGCTCGCCATAATTAAAAATTGCTCTCATTTACCCTGCCCTGCACAATGAGCCGCATGTGAGCTAGAGGAGTCCAGGTCTCAGCACTGGAGATGTGGACGGCAAATTGCTCCTGGCCCACCACCCTGTGCTTATAAGCAAAGCCAGCTCCAGTCCTTTAGAACGCAGACTGACTGACAGGCCCTTTGGAAAATATTCATAAACTCCTGGGCAAAAGCAGCAAAGCGGAGGGAGTTTTCTTACCGGAGGAATGGCCTCGATTGGTGGCGTCGTGGTCGCTGTCGCCCTGCTCGCTGTCTCCGTGGCCACTGTCTTTGGAGCTCACCAGGTCTGCCTCCTGGAACGCCGAGCTGAAAGCAAAGACATCACAGAATCAAGACCAGGCTGGGCGTTAAGATTAACCCCCCCCCCCTTTTCCAATATTACTCCCATCCCATGTCATCAATAGAGAGCGAAACTGCCAGTGAGCGGACAGATAAGAGGCTGCAGGGGCGAGTCTCTCGCCATATTTACCTGTTGACGCGTCTGGGCCTGTCAACCAGGTAGCTGAGTTCAGCTCGTTGGTGTTTGGTCTGAAAGAGAATGGGGAGGTGAGGGGGTCAGTGTGCGTGTGTCACTCTGACACTCTGTGTCACATGATTAACACATTGACAACAACAACAACAAGAACGGACAAACATGCATCAGCACCAGCCAGATATGATGCAACCCACCCAGTGCCACTGATTGATGCTGTCTGCAAATTTACCCTCAGCGCTCGACCGTCACACGCAACATACACATGAGGTGATGAGTGTGTGTGTGTGTGTGTGTGTGAACCACCACACCAGAGGAATGTGCACAGCTCTACAGATATGTTTCCATAGGCGGCAAGATAAAGTGGTGTACCGATTCAGCCTGGCACCACCAAGAGATGCATCTTTGTTCTCGTGCAACTCAGCAACATTGTGACCAGGATGCTTAATGCAAACAGTCCTCTCCCCAGAGACACACACACACGCACACACAGCAGCCAGCAGCTCTGACCCACCATACATTGCATCTCTCCTCTTATCTTCTTATCTATTTTTTATCATAATATATTTCAAAACATGATCATGCAATGATTACGATTTCACTGCTGCCCCTCCCCCCTGAGGACTGTTAAAGGCAACATGTCAGCAACACGTGTTCTAATCACTGTGATTATTGTTTAAAGTCACAGCACACCTCAGACCTGCTGCTGATCTGAGACTGGGGAGGGGGGATGGGGGGGAACTGGAGATGGCTCTGGTATGGAACATGTTTTCATATATCTGTCATGTGAATGGATTCAAACAGGCAGGCTTGATGTGAGATCCCTAGTATGAACCAGGCTTTTTAAAACACATGCTGAGGGTCTCTGGATGGAGGGGAGAGGTCAACTGGAAGGTGTGAGAGGGACTCTTACCTCGCTTGATAAAATGCTGCCGTTTGATATGATGTCAGGCTGCTGGTCTGTGTACCCTGTGACTATGGCCCCGCACGGGTTGTGATCGGTGTCTGTGCTCCTAGACGGACTACACGGCTTTAGGAACATGAGGTCGGTTTTGGCAGACTCTGGAGTCAGACATACCTGGTAGCAATAGTTCTGGTTTTGGTGGTGGGAGCCAAAGCTCCCTGACTCCTCCACGGGGACTTGAGCTGAGCCGGCTCCACTCACGTTTACGGCGCTCTGCACCAACATGATATCCGACTTGCTGAGCTTTTTTTTACGCGCGCGGCCCTGCTGGGAGCAGCACGAGCTGCAGCCCAGGCAGCACTCGCTGGTCAGGCAGGTGTACAGGTTCAGCTTCTTGTCCTTCTGGCAGCGCACGGCCAGCACGATCATGACCAGGAGGAAGATGAAAGAGACGGAGCCCAGGGCGATGATGAGGATCAGGGTGAGGTCCAGGGTGCCGTCTTTGGCCTTGGCTGCGCCTCCTCTGTCCCCGCTGCCGTGGCCCTCGGCCACGCTGTCCACCAGCACCACCAGCACGCTGGCGCTGGAGGAGAGCGGCGGCTGGCCGTGGTCCCTCACCTCGATCAGCAGGTCGTAGAGCTGGTGGGGGTCTCGCTTGGCCGACACCCGCCTGGCCGTGCGGAGCTCGCCGGTCCTCCAGTCCATCCGGAACATGCCATTCTCGTTCCCCCGCTGGATGCTGTAGGAGAGCCGCGCGTTCTCGCCGTCGTCTGCGTCCATGGCCACGATGCGGGTCACCAGGTAGCCCGGCTCGGCGGAGCGGGGCAGGGGCTCCCTGGCCGTGCCGTTCTTCCCCAGGGGGGCCAGCACCAGCGGGGCATTGTCGTTCTGGTCCACTATGATGACTTTGACTGTGGCGTTGGAGGAGAGCTCCGGGGTGCCCGCGTCTCTGGCTTGGACCATGAAAGTGAAATCCTTCAGCTGCTCATAATCGAAGGACCTGAGCGCGTACAGATAGCCCGTCTCCTCGTTGATGGACACGTATGTTTTCACGGACATGCCCTGGATGTCACACTCTAATATGGAGTAGCTGATGAGCGCGTTCTGTCCCACGTCCGTGTCCAGAGCCGTCACGGCATGTATGTACGCCCCTGGCACGTTGTTCTCTGTCACGTACACGTCGTAGATGCTCTGCGTAAAAGTGGGCGCGTTGTCGTTCTCGTCGGACACCTGGACGCGGATGGACTTACTGGTGGTGAGTGACGGCGTCCCTTTATCCCGCGCCACCACCGTGACCGAGTACGACTCCGCCTGCTCCCGGTTCAGCGGCCCGTCCGTCAGGATGGTGAAATAATTACTGAAGGAGGACTTCAACTTGAAAGGGACGTCGCCGAGGATTTCCACGTTGATCTGGCCGTTCTCCTCCGCGTCCCGGTCCGTGACACTCAGCAGCGCGATCACCGTGCCCGGAGCCGCCTTCTCGCTCACCGACTCGGTGACGGTGCTGAAGGTGATCTCCGGCGCGTTGTCGTTCACGTCGTTGACTTTGACCAGCACTTTGCAGTGCGCGGGCACGGCGTTCGGCCCCAGGTCCTTGGCCTGGACGAAGATCTGATAGAGGCTGCTCTCCTCGAAGTCCACCTCTCCGCGCACCTCGATGCGCCCGGTGCGCGGGTCGATGCTGAACAGGTCCTTTACGCGGCTGGAGATGTGGTTGCTGAAGGAATAAACTATCTCCCCGTTTAATCCCTCGTCCAGGTCGGTGGCGTTCAGCTGAAGGACCAGTGTGCCCACGGGCGCGTTCTCCGACAGGCTCACCGTGTACACGGGCTGGTCAAACACCGGGACGTTGTCGTTAGAGTCCAGCACTTTGACCACCAGCAGCGCGGTGCCGGTCCGCGGAGGCTGACCGCCGTCGACAGCGGTCAGCACGTACCTGTGCGCCGCCTGCTGCTCCCTGTCCAGTGGCTTCTCCAGGACTAGCTCTGCGAACTTGTTCCCGTCCGTTTGGGTCTGCACGTCCAGGTAAAAGTAGTTGTTAGTGGTGATGTCGTACGTGCGTAATGCGTTGGAGCCCACGTCCGGATCGAACGCGCTCTCGAGGGGGAAGCGGGTGCCCGGAGTGGCGCTCTCGGAGATCTCCACCGTGATGTCCGTCTCGGGGAAGCTGGGCGGGTTGTCGTTGATGTCCACCACCTCGATTTCGACCCGGAACAGCTCCAGCGGGTTTTCCAAGAACACCTCCATGTTGAGCTGGCAGCTGACGCTCTGCTTGCAGATCTGCTCCCGGTCGATTTTCTCGTTCACGAACAGGACGCCGTTCTCCAAGTTCACCTCCAGGTACGGCGTGCGGGAGTTGGGCACCACCTGGAACCGGCGAGAGGCCAGTTTGGTAAGGTCCAGTCCCAGGTCCTCGGCGATATTCCCCACCAAGGTGCCCTGGTCCGCCTCCTCCGGCACAGAGTAGCGTATCTGAGCGAGCACTCCATCCGTGATGCACAGGACAATTACAAACACAATCATCGCCGGAGAAACAAGTGCACTTCGGTAGAAAAGACCATAAACCGTGTTATCCTCTGTTAGTGGACAAAATGTCAATTTCCATCACATTGAAATCGGGATGTAAAAGTCTCCAAAAATGCGTAAAAGTGTCCAAAAACGCGCAAGGCATCCAGAAAAAAATGTGTGTCCCACTATAAGAGAGGCATCTTGTAAAAAAGAAGCAGAAGCAGTTCAAATGACAGATGGAGCTTTTCTTTTTTTATTCTCTCTTATTCTAGCTCCACTGTTCCGCTGTCTTGTTGTTCAGCTGCGTCCCGGAGAAGCTCGAGCGCACATTCCAGTGAAGCGCGGTGCGACTGGAGTGATGGAGGCAGTCGGGGAAGAAGTGGAGAAAAAGAAACCATAATCCATATTAGAAAAATAGGAAAATAGGAAAAGCATTTTTCTTTCAGTGGATAAATGTAGGACTTGTCCTCTTTCCTCTTGTTCTGCCTGTGCCTCCTCTTGGCAGCCTGCGCCCTCACTGCGGTCTCCTCCACTCCACTCTCCACTGATGCTGTTCACTCAACAATTTGCTTCTTTTTTTTTCTCCCTTCCTCCCCCCGCGTCGCACCTCCCTCTCGCAGCCCCCGCGGCTGTAAATCACGCTGATAGCTCTCCCCTGATTGGATGGCGGGGCCGCCTGTCAACGCGCGCTCGGCCCATGGGCTCCCTCACTGTCTCTCTGCCTCTCTCCACCTCCGTACCAGCTGGGACCGGCTTCTCTCTAGAATACCTGACACTGGAGAAAAGAGAAGAGTGAGAGAGAGAGGCTGGACATTTATTACTTTTAACCCCTCAGATGCCACATCCTGGACACCCCCCCACCCCACACACACCGTGATGTAAAGCCCTTCATCTAATGAGGGGGTGATCACATGGAGTGTAGGGGACTTGTTGACTTGGTGGCCAGTGTTGTGTTGAGCCTCAGGACAGGCCGGGGACACCGGGCTAATGCATGCAAATGTTGTGATATGTATGCGGTGAATCATTCGCTGTTGACGCGGCGCTCTCAGGGCCGTGCGCTATAATTACAGCCGGTAGTAGTGAGGTTATTATCTCTCTGCGCCCCGCACGGCAGCGGGACAGTCAGGGTGGGCGAGTGGTAGGGCGGAGGGGGGGAGCGCCACATCTGCGGACTTCATGCGACCCCTAGCGGCGCCAGTGCGAACATGTGGGGTGTGAGTCACACCAAGGACCGTGGGTACATGCGTAACGATCAGTTAAGGACGATACGGGGGCTGTGGGAATGAGGCGTGCGCCAGTGGATGGAGCTCAACAAAATTATTTCCTCCGTCTTCCCTGACTTTGTTTTTATAAAATAACTCAATCAATGACAAGTTATTGGGGACATCTCAGTCGTAAGTGGGAGGATGGTGTGTCAGGTGATCTGTTGTGTTGTATTTTGGTCTTTCTTCTTCAAGACCTGATGTCATTTATCCTTATGATTTGTTTAAATTGTAGCCAGAGCCTGTTTATGCTGGACATCATTATTGAAACTAGCAGAGTTTTGAGTTTTACGGACAGAACAAACATAGCTGAGTTAAGTACATTAAATTAGTATCATAAATATAAAATAAAAAATAATAATAAAATTGAATATATATAACTGTATTAATTAAATGTAGATGAAACAGTTACACTCAATCTCATGGCCCCCATCAGCTTAATTATGGGACTTGAGATTTCCAAGCAAAAAGAGAGCAGCCAAGACAGAAGGTCAGAGGTCATGGTGACACACAGTAGCCCTGCTCTAGCAACTAAACACAACATTAATACTGATATTAGAAAATGGCACAAAACAATATGGAGCTGTATGAATTAAAATAGAAGTGGGAAAACAAAGTTACACTGAGCAATGGAGACCAGGCCCAAGATGGGTCAAAGAACACCACCAATGACCAAAGGAGTTGTGTAGCATAGAGCTCTTGTTCATTAATTCAGCCACTCTGATATGAATTTATCTCATTTACTGAATGGTGGTGCAGCTCAAAGGCTTTCATTCACTCATGGCCTAAATGGTGGGATCCTGTGGATCATTTCTCCGATATCCCTGTTGTGCTGTGTATTCTGGTTCATGTCTCCCTGATGAGCGCTGCTGAGCCAATCAAAAGATCGAGCCGTTCCTTGAATTGCTCGTGTTCTCCATGAATCCTCTCCTCTCTGCGCACTGACACTTGGCTGCGGCTGCTGCAGGGAAGCGGCGCCTTCCTCCATTAGCAGTGTCAGTTTAGCTGAGTTAAGGAGGAGAGCAGCTCATGTCAGACCGAGGGCTCCCCCCAGTGAGCAACTGCGACACTACACCTCAAACACACACACGCTCACTCTCTCTCACACAAACACACACACACACACAGGTGCACCCCCGTGCAGCGTGGGCCTCCTCCTCTCACCGTGCTGATTCTGCCCGTTGTGCCGGAGTCCAGAACGGCAGCAGATATGCCTCCGTGAGACGCAGCATGTGAAACACACACACATTATTTACTCTGCTGGCACTTTCAGAGCCACACACTCAAACGAGCCACTCGTGCAGAAACATGAATGGACCCCAAGAAGAGATTTTCTAAATCAAGTCCCATAAAGTCAGACACACATCTCTGTCTGCTCTGATAATTCGAGCGAGACTGCGACGAGGAGGGTGGGGGTGTATCGGGGCGGGTTTTCAGTATGTGCAAATCCACACGCTAATCCCGGGTGAACACTGATACGGACAAATTTTACAGGCTTAAAATGCAGCACTTCAACTGGTAATCGTTGCCTTTCGCTGGGTAAAAATAGCGGCCATCTTACACATCCAAAGTTTCTCATACACTGGAGCAGGCCAAAAAAAAAATTAAAAAATCAAAGAAGAAGTCTGCCCTAAAGCAGTTCCACCCATAAGATAATTAGACCAGGAGATAACAGCATGTAAGGCAATCAAGTGTTACAAAGCTACAGGGACCAGAGAGCATCGTCTAATCTAAATCTAAGCACTGTCTCTCCTCCTGTTAGCTTTAACAAGCATGCTATCAATTAACACGCAGGAGGAAACACTCCTGTGGTGGGATTCTCAAGGTAAATTTAGATATTGAGGAACAAACAACTTTATGTCACATGAAAGGTTTCAAAGTATCACGGGAGAGCGTCTCCATTTCTGTGTTCTGTTTTCAAAGATTTCAAAGTTCCTTCTCAACCCTCAGCTCTGACAAGCTGGACCAGACCATAACTCTGAATGACTGAGTTGGGGATTCGTGACTTGAGTTGGAGTCTTGACGAGCAGATGAGTGACACGTGCCCTTTCAGGCTAATTGAGGACCAGAGACGCAGCCACATTCTGGACCATCTGTGACGGGTTCACTGTGCATAAAGGCAGGAAGGTGGGACATAATCACGGCCAGTACCAAGAGGTGAGTGGCATCCTGAGTCAGGTGAGGGGTTGACAGTGGTGTAACATAAACTCAACGGCAGTTTAATCAGTGTTGTGAAGCTTAACAACGATACCCAGTATTCATCTGAGCAAAACCTAGCCTTGGGTTGATTGTTCTTAACTCTCCCCCCATACTGAGTAGCAACAGATGAAACAAGCAGTTCAATTGAGAAATTATTTGTGAAACGGTGGAAAACGAACCTGAAATAGACAAAGCTTTGCATTTGAAGTGGCGACTGACCCGTCACAAGCGAGGAATCATGGACCAGAGGAAGATAAAATACAGATAGTAGAGTATGCGTTTGCGACCATCTGTTGTCGCTCCCTTCCACTGTAGTTGCCTTTCTGTATTGTGGCTTTTGCATTTGCGTTGCGGTTTTCCCGCGGCCACTGTGCCCCAGTTCATGCAGCTCTAATCTACTGCGTTTGCAGTTTAGTGTTCAGTGTGGTGGAGCAATGGATTCACTGCATTTCTTCCACATACTTGTTCAAAGAGAAGGCAGGTATAGTTTTGTAATGTAATATGGAATGTGCATAACCTGTTACCCACTCCGATCAGCCCTCTCCCTGCAGGAGCATGCTGGGAGGAGTGTGGCCATCAGGGAGATTCACCTCACCTGGCCCGGCTGCAGTATGAAAGCTGGTGGAATGCAGAGAGTCACCCCCCTCATGGGCTCCACAGCCTTTAGTCTTGGTTTTACTCAGATTTCTTCCTTTCCTTTGTACTTTCTTTAAACAAGCCGATGTGTGATCTTCCCTTTTTGCCCCGTCATGAGCTGGGTTTGCCACAAACCAAACACACTTTTCCATATATACTTAAATACGAGAGGGTACTTACTGAATCGAGACGAGACACTGGCTTGGCCAAGTGCAGTTTTAACTGAGGAGTCAATCGTCTGTTATTGTCCGTCTTTCACAAACCGTCAGACAAGCAAGAGACCTCAACATTTGCCTTAACACTTCTCACAGACAGTCACAAGCATCTCCAAATTATACAAGGCATCACTCAGTAAATCAATCAGATTTAATTTGTAAAGCCAATATTCAATCATCAGAATTAGAGAGAGTAAGAAAGAAACCGCCACTAAATCTTTGCTCAGTGGGTAGCAACCCGATCTCCATTCCAGCATCAGCATTCTTCCAGCACAGCAGTTGGAGATTTAAAAACAATTTGTCAAAAGACCCCACATTTTGGCAACAGCTTAATTTGTTTTCAAGAAATCTCGTGAAGTGAAGCCTACTCTGTAATGGGAGACAGCCTTCGCATTTATACCGGGGACTATTGTCTTATTCACAGCACATCAGAGAAAACCTCTGACACTTGAACATGTGCAGCTCAAGAATCAATTATGAGACTTTCAAAAGAAACAAGATGTTAATCCATCAGATGAATTACCAGTAGAGCAAACAAAACTGCTGTCGAACCCATTTTTACATCACAGGCTGAAAAGTCACCGTACTCATCTGAATACAAAGAATAGACGAGCGGAAATAAGGCTGGTGGATACTTTGTGAATCAAGTGTATGAAAAAAGTGGAATCAGAGGCGAGCACAGCTCTAAAAGCACCATCTCAGGAACAAGCTGTGCTATAATACAGGAATCAATGGCACCTTTCAGTCATTTAATGAATGTTTCTACAAGGCTGAGACTGTGATTTATATATGTCAGAACAAAATATCCTGAAATTTCTAGTTCTGCTGATTTTTTTTTTATTAACAGAGGGTAATAGGTTCTTGCTAACTTTCAGCTCTTTAATAGAGGAATTGCTTCCTCTGCCCATACAATTATATATAGAAACCTTTTTTTTTTTTGTGTGTGTAAAAGTGCAAAATTACAATTTCAGTTTTCGTCAATGATCTTTTCCGTGTGTCGACTCCAGCTGCTTGGTCTTAGGTGCATAATGCAGGAGGGTCTACGTGCTATCATGGGTGTGTTTTGGAGGCGCCCGCACCTTGGCAGATTGACATTATAATGACAGATTATCCCGGCACTGGGGGAGAATGCTGCTCTGCAGAGGGAGCGGATCTGCATGTGTGCCAAGAGAGAGTGGATTCCACCGGAGTGAGGAGAAGCAGGAATGGTGGGAGGTAGCGGCGTCCTTGTCTTCTGGCACCACTGGCGCGGCGGCGCAGTGCTGACAGCGGTACAAATATGTCAGGAGGCTTGGAAAAGAAATTCCTACTGGGGAAAGGGGGAGGACCCACAGGGACCATTGCTCTGACATCATAGCAGAGATCACTGGCTCTAACCCTCACTGCTGCTAGCGCCATTCCATCAGAGTAAAAGATGTCTTACTTTATGTCCTGCGAAACATGAACAGTCTCATTTATGTGTGGTGTAAGATGTAAAAAAAAAATCAGAAAAAATAATGTGGCACGTTAGAATATCTTCAAATATTTTGTTATGTTTTGTTAATCCCCCACTGATGGACAATTGTTTGTTTGTTTTTTATTGGATATGCAAGTTGTTCCCGTTTTTGTGTTAGAATGCAATGGTTAGCATTCCACTTTAGCCTAACTGGTGATTAAAGCCCCATACGTTTTTTTTACTTCGTCCCCTGCTGATTTCATTATGTAACATATCTAAATGATCACAAAGATCTAGTGCAAATTTATATTTTGGTTGCTGCAAGATCTAGAAATCCCTACATTGAATGAAATTGAAAGATAGGCAGAGCAGATTATGAGATGTCATCAGACTGGAATAATCAGCGCAGAGTGAAGACTCACTGAAAGCTCTGAGCAGCTTTGTATAACATATTACTCCTCTCTGTTGCCAGGGAATTCAGTTTTCCTGCTCTCTGCGTGTGTGTGTGTGTGTGTGTGACCTCCAACAACTTCCACATAACTAGTTAACTTGAAGCGAGGCTGTCAGAGCTCAGCTGAGAAAACTGCTGCTTTTTTTGGCAACCTTGAATCGCTCCCTCCTCATTTGTTAAAGGCAGACAATGCACGACTTGTCAGAAAAAAGTAATTGCACTTAAGAACAGCCGAGAAGAGCGGAGGCTGGAGTAATTCACACTCCGAGTGGGGTTGAGCTCCGTGCTGGAAAACAAACACAACTGAAGCTTGCGTGTTGTTCAAATTTCTGAAATTTCGAACAGATACCGGGGGCAGCGTGTCGACACTTGGCGAACCAGTGCAGATGTGCACGCAGCAGAACTGCAGTTTTTAGAAAAGGCGGAACATCAGCCGATGGTGTTTGGAAAACAGCGTCGCCGCCTGACAGGACTGTCTGGAAGCTGTCTACTTTCCTAGATTTTGCCTGTTACCTCGACTCATTTCACCCTCCGCTCCAAATCCCATTTCACAGAATGGATGTGACACTTTAAAGAAGCACGCTTCCAGGCGCTTTAATTTTTAATAAAACCAACACAGACACAGCTTTTCAATGAAAACAATGGCAACTGTCAAAGGCTCGTCTGCACCTCCTCCAGCCGCATGTTTGCGGAGAAACCTTTTTTACGCTCTGCTTCACACGCACATGCAGCGTTCAGAAAGATACTGTCAAACGTGGCGTCATTGAAACGACGCGAGTTTCAGTCATCTGGCGAAACGCAGACGGTGCGAAGCCAGCGGCGGACAGAGGGGGATGAGGAAGACAGACATAGGCGAGCAGAGGAGTAGACAGATGGAGAGAGTGGCGTGCAACGACGGCGAAGGAGTGGCGCTGACGCAGATGGACGTCAGACAGCAGAATCAGAGTGACCGAGCTCACCTCACGTCAAACTTTGTTAACTTCAGAAACTTCCGACGGCACTTCAAGAGTAGTACTCTGACTGAATGTGGAGTAAAAAGTGGAGGGCATCATAATCATAATTTGGGCTCTGATATCGAGCCCTCATCACTTGTATGAGAATATTTTTTCTGCAGTTAAATCTGATCTTAATGTTTTTTGCGCAATTCCGCTGCATTCAGATTTAATTTGGCCAGGGTTTGTAGTGGCTCTATGGAAGAGGAGGATGATTTAAAGTACCAACAGCAAGTTATTTGCCATGCAGCTGACCTGCAGCCCCTGAGACTGTCTGGTTGGTAATCAGCCTCTGCAGCTTGGGGGCTCTCAGAAGGAATGTGGGCTGGGCTGAGACTGCGTGAACAGAGAGTAGAATATCAATAATAGACTACTTAATAATATTTTTACCATCGGTAATGGAAACATCACAATTATCTTTTCGTTATTAGTTTTATTTTGTAGTGTCTGCTCTCTCGTGTTTGGTTTCCCATGGACTTCCTGTCCTCGTCACGTGCACCTGTTCCTTGTTGCTCACCTGTGGCTCGTTGATCTCGCTCCATGATGTCTGCATGCTACGTTAGAGTTTCTTGTGCCAAGCCAAGCCTTGTAAGTGTTGTTGCCCTCCTGATCTTTTGTTCCCTACTTTTGTCTTTCTTCTCTGCTACCTGCACAATCGAGAACTAAGGGTGGAAATGCTTCCATATAAATACAATCCATTCCTTACTTTATCTGTGAATATTCATTTTAGTCTCCCTGTCGTTTACCTCTGACTCTGCATTGAAGTCTTTGCTGTTTTAGGCTGTGATAATTACTATGTGTGTCCAGTTTGCCTCTCGACATTCTATCACACTGTGGAAGTTTTAATTGTGTCCTGCCACAAGACTGTAAATGAAAATTAGCATGAAGCTGTCTCTGGTACAGTGCAATCATCTGGTAATGATAATCTTCAACATTGTACACGGTCTCGTATAAATAAATAATGGAATTAGCTCAGGTATTAATATCATCAGCCTGATAAATGCATTTGAGCAGTCATCTAGCAAATCTTGTATCAGTGTTTTCACCTTTCACCAGTTGACCAGTGGATCTCCTGGTTATAAAGATTATGGCAAAACTAAAATAACTTCACTCCAACACCCTGGCAACCCTTAACAAAAGTGGTTTAGCTGATGGATGTATATGTAAATATTTAGGCCTCCTCGATGTCTAGATAGATGCAGTGTTTGGCAGAATCTCCCTGAGGCTTCCATTCACATCCATTAGTTTGGACTTCTTACAGGAGAAGGTGAAGCTGTGCTTGGACTGAGACACTGTAGCCAGACTGGGCTGTTTTTGATGTGGTCCACAATAAAAAGGAATCTTCTCTGAAGTTGAGAAGACGGAATAGGAGAGCTTTAAAATCAGAGCATGAGCTGACAGCAGCGAGGGAGCTGAGATCAACAGTGCTGTTATGTGGGCAGATTTGTGCAGGATACCACACTTCAACACTATTTTCTTTGTAATGCAAACTTATAATATAAGGGATCTCGAGGGCCTTAAAATACAAGGCTGCGAACTTAAAGGCATAGTTCACCAAGAAGAGAAACTTCAGTGATCATCGACTCACTGCTAGTAAATATTTGAGGCCTGAAAACACTCCTGGTATCTCAGGGGTAAACTTGGCTTGAGCAGATCCTGATACAGTTGGAGTAACAAGTGGCCAAAGCTTCAAGTGTAAGAAAACAAAAGAAAAAAAAACATGAAGAGGTTCTGAGTTGTTGCCAGATGGGGCATTTTTAAGTACCGTACCCTAGGCTTGTAATGATCATCCTTAGATATGACTTTTGTAGTTTTACCCTAAGAATTCAATATGCAGACAGTCAATTTAGACAAACAAATATTTGGCATTGCTTATAAATCTGGCCAAAGCTCAACACCCACCTTTGAGCCAATGACTGTGGTGTGTGTGTGTGTGTGTGTGTGTGTGTGTGTGGTCTTCACTCATGTAGATAATCAACACGCACACCCCAAGACAGATCTATGTAACACTGATAACTCCTCTAGCTGTCACCAAATTAATTTACTATGGTGCATCATGGGAATTATCACATCAGCAATCCTGCATCATACAAAGAAAAAGTATTATACAAATATGATGAATACACATACATACAATGCTATACTGAGCCACCTTTAAGACACCATTCTTCCTGCGGTTATAAGGCTTTAACAGAGCTGTGCCCCAATTCCGAGGTGACATCATTCTCAGGCTATATTTGAAGACCGGTTATAGATCAGGATATATGAGCATTTCAAAGCCTCCTTCAAATGCAGAGAGATTTACCCCTGCATTACCAAGCAAAGAAAGATCCTTATGTGCCAAGCTATTGCAGGATTCCTCTTGTGATTTTGACTGTCTAATAATCCCCAACTAGTGATGCCAAACTTCAGTTACCACAGATGACGTAAGAGTAAGACTGGAAAAAGCTGTTGGTGCTGATAAGAAATCCTCTATTTGGCCTTCACAAGTCCTATAGAGAAACAGGGATGAGATAAGATGAGATAAGATAATCCTTTACGATTCCTACAGTGGAGAATATTGCAGGATTTCAGCAACAAGAGTCAAAGACTACAAGGAAATTGTAACATGCAAAGTCTAAGGAATATAAAGACACACATAGGAACATATAAATTCAGTCTGCAGTGTCAAGGGTGAAGAGGAACAGAGAACTGTTCCCTGTGAAGACAGCCATGTAGGACACAGTCATCACGTACTGGGGTCTGTTGTGCGCAATAGTTATGATGACGTCATCCACCCCTGATACAAGGCAGTGATGGTCTCACCAGGGGTCTGGGCTGTTTAAGGATGAGCCGCTCTACGGTCTTGATCAGGTGGGATGTTGTTGCCCCCAGCCTGAGGTCTTTTGTGTGCAGTGTGTGTTCTCCCTAGTGCCAGAGCAGCATTTTGCACTTCTGCCTGTTCTGGTGAGGGGAGCCCTCACATGAGGTATTTGTCACTGGGGTCAAGTTTTCCTTACTCTTGATGATGACACCACACCTTGGATGTCATGAAAGTTTGCAATATAAGACAGTCTATGGATGTATGACCCATAAGCCCACATGGAATAATCACATCCTTCACTGCTTTGACGTGAAAAACTGATAAGCAGTAACTGTCAGGACAGGCAGAAGAGTCCGTCAGCTCCTACAGTCATCATTTCTCTCTGTGCCAGGGTATGTGATTGCTGTGATGTCTGATGTGTGGTGGTGCATTTAGATTGTGTAAAATTCCGTTTGAAACTTCAGTTAGGTATATACTCCATTTAGAGCAGACAGCCCTACTGCCATAATCCTGGATGAAAGTAATGGTGTGAGTGAGTCACGGCTGGATTGGATTGGAACATAAATAGAATGACCTGCTGAAAGGTTCCATCTGTGAGGCAGGCCAGAGAAATTCATTCTTATTTGCCCGCTGAAGTTTAACTCTGCGGCATCATTATTTAGAGCAGAAAATGAGACTGGGGAGAATGGAGAAAAGATGGATGACTGAGCGTGTGTGTGTTTCTGTGTGTGTGTGTGTTACAGAGATATGAAAAGCTATGAGGTAAAGGGAAGACACAAAACTAGATGGATGAAGACATGAAATCAAGAGCAGTTAAGATTTGTTTAATATAGTTGAACTACGTATAATCAATCGGAACATTTAAGAATTATATAAATGTGGTTATAGATGATCAATTGAGATAATTTATTGACGCTGGTAAATGTCGAAATGTTTGTTAATATCAAGATGAGTAATAAAATCACAACATATCCGATTCTTACTGTCTGTGCAAATAAAACCATTTGATGAGGGTGCGAGAGGAGCTCAGTTGTTATGGTGCTGTTGATATGTGCCTGTCAGCTGTGCTATCCGTATCAGTTCATTAATGTTTTACATGCTCAGTTTCAGCCATTCATAGTCATTCCCAATGTGTAAAATATCCACCATGTTTTGATTTGGCATGTGGACATCTTGCCCAGAAAAACATCAATTATTGACCTCTGTACAGCAGTGGTGATCAAATCCAACAACTCTGCCTGCTCCTGTGTTTCTCAGCAGGCTGACTGGAAGGCTACCTTGTTAAGTGTTGACCTAATGGTGTTGGTGGATCCAGTTTTCTTTATCATGGGGAGATAACCAACACTTCATGGGCCACTGTGCCGTGCTCCTGTTGGACAGTCAGATCCTGGACAATGTTCTCCCTGTGCCGTGTATTCACAGCCAAACAGACAGTGAAAACAATCTTTTATCACAGTTATAACAAAGTCATTGTTTTGATACGATTTTATTGTGAATTTTTGCTGGACGGAAAGATGAAGGGAGTTGTGGAATTAATTCTAGTACATCGCACCAGCACCTTTTGTGAATAACACACATGAGATGCAGCAGATCAGCAACACTGACGCCACACACTCCACACACACCCTGTGTGACGTCCAGGTGTAACCCTTAGGGGAGGAATACACTCTCTGAATGCTCTTCTTGTGGATTTAAGACATGCTAACATCTGCTGAACTGCTATTGGACGGCCTTAGCAACACAAATGTTCAACTATTTAATGCATTCATTTAATTTCTTATTTACCTCATAAAATGTAATGTGTTCATCATTTCGAGGGCACTGCTTCCCTTGATTAAATTTATGAATGCACTGCTCTCCTTGCCACTGAAGCCAAATATTCTGGGGACTCTGTCAGAACACATTTAAATAGTGTGTGATGGTCTGATTGGATGAATCCCTCCTCCTCCCTATTATATGTGCATTAAAACATGTACAGAGGAATAGCTGCTATCAGAGTGTGATATCAACAATACATTTACTTTACCCATCTCTCGTGGATGAAAATCTGTTTTCTCTGTGATTATCTTTAAAGTTGTGGCAGAACTTTTCACCGCTACATTTGAAGGTGCTCCACTCCCTCACTTCATTTGTCTGAACATGTAGGTTCTGTTGTATTCCGGAGTCCTTATTTCTGCCTCTCTGTTCCATTTGTCCTCTGACACAGTTGTAAGTGGCTTCACTTGCTCTACTTCTGGCAGGGCAAGAGGGGAGGGTGGAAATTGCCTCCCTTAATTGAGTTACCTCGCATATCTATTCCCTATTCCCACCCGATCTGATCACCCTCTCTATCTGTCTCTCACTCCATCACGTTGTCATCTGGCTTGTCAAAAGATTTGGAGGTAAAGCTGTCTATGACTCTTTTACTTGGAATCCATCTCTTGGAGAAAATGCCCATTTCCAAATGAGACCTTGTAATACTGACCATACATTGCTGTAAACCTTTATTACGTAATTCCAATGTGCTCAGCATTAAATTGGCCTGTTTGCATGAATTTGCCATCAGCAGTCTGGAAGAAACTCTAAGATTTGTGTGTCAGAACACATGCATGGAATTTGATGCTGTCAGTCATAAAGCAGCTACACATGCAGTAATAAAAATGTCTGTCCAAGCAGCTTGTAGTCGAATGAAATGGATAAAAAGTCCAGCCATTATTGAAAGCAAAAAGCACTCTCTGCTGCTCCCTGAACAAAGGATCAAATCATCAATACTTATGTATGAAAGTGCGCCATCAGTTACATCAGAGCTTCAAGTGCTTCTAATGCCAGGAGACAGAGCATTTGAATGCTGTGTTTCTGGCCCTGAAAAGAAAAAAGACAGTGCAAACTACTAAGAAGCCTGAAGATGTCAATTTAAAAGGAATTATTGTGGATCTAAACTGAACGCAGGAAGAGATAATATGTGGGACAGGTCTTAGCTGTAGATGCCTGCGACTGGTTCCTTTATACTGCACCATCATTTTCAAGTTCTTATGCAACTCTTTATCCAAAGGACCACTGTTAAGTGTATTCTCTGGGTTCTTGGTGTAAATGAAATATCACATAACAGACTATCCACATTCAAAATGTGAGCTTGGACACTCTATGGAATTTTTACTGGTTAATGGGGGAAAAACCACCAGGTATCTTCAGGCTTCAGTTCATTCGTGTCATTAGTCTGCCTCACTCCTGAACCTTGAAAGGCTTTTTGTTTTGGGGCCTTTTGTAAGATCTTTTTGGACTTTTTATTTATTTCCATGTGTTTCCTTTTTTTGTTTTGAAACCTTTCCAATTGTATGTGTCCCCTTGTCTTTGTTCTATTTCCTGTGATGCTGTCTGCATTTGTTCTAATGGTTTGTTTCTGCTCGGTCTTGGTCTACCTTGATGTCTCCTCTGCTTTTTTTGATACCAGAGTTTCAGTTTTCCATTGTCCTAATTTGACTGCCCACCTCTACATTACTGTTATTCCCTGGGCCCTGACTTAAATGCAACACTCAGATAATTCTCCTTAAATTAAAGTGGTTGTCAGAGTTGCAGCCCTCAATTGAGAATTATGGGCTGGATTGTACCAACACTTTTAAATCTCCAATATCAATCAACTGGACCAAGACAGCCTGGCACAGCCTCAATTCAAACTGAATCACCAGTCTGGACTGGGAATCTGGGGAATGAACCCAAATTTCCAGTCTGTACTTGTTGTCAAACAAGTCATACTTTGTTGTTCCCACTCACAGCACTGTCTCCAAAAGTACCTTGCTGCACTGGTGGAATGTGCGTGCACTGCTCTCCATATCAAACCTCAAAATTGTTTGTCTTCTCTACTTGTTGGTATCTTCCCATAATCACTGTTGAACATTCTCAATGATATTCTTCAGCAGCAGGTGAGCAACCTTCATGAGCAAGGATTTGGTCCAGTCCCGTAATCCTCAATTTTGCAATGACTACAGGAAAGTCATTTGTTCTCCAGACCCTTTCATTTACTCTCCTTATGATGGATGATTGTACGCTCAGCCAAATGTACAACAAAGCCCAGCTTGTTACTGGCAAGTCCCCCTTAATGCCACAGGCTTCAGAAATCTCTGCTTTCGTCACACTCAGTAATTCCCTCCAGTAAATTATTACACCTTACAGGTTGAGCTATACCCACGGCTCATTCCTGTGCATTTTAGCTGTAGTGCCTTTTAGATTGACTGACTTAATTGCCTACTTCTCCACTTGGTCTGGAAATTCAGAAACAATTCTCCTAATTTGTCTATTAATCCAGTGTTTCCTAACCTTTTTGAAAAAAAATAAATAAATCACACGGCACACCACCAAACAAAAATGGAGCAGAGCGGGGCCACTTCGCTGTAGCTGGATACGCCAAAAATTGAACAGCTGCTTCACGGACGCTTCAGAAATGCTCCGCGGTGTGTCTGATGGAAACACTCTAATCAACTAGGGTTGAAGCAGCAGCCGAGGAGCTAACATCGGGTGAAAGTAACTTCCATGGCACAGCCGTTGGTAATCACTGCTCTAAATTACAAAATAAATTAATAAATTAGTGTCACATCGTAATATTTAGACCTTACAATATCATAGAGAAACCCAATGGCAAAAAACAACTCCCTCTACTTTCATAACATGTTTCAGACTCTGTATGAACTTCTCTGCTGCCTCCTGTCAATAGTCTGGTTAGTCTGTCAGAAGTGTTTGCTACTTGTTAATGCATGTGGTGTTCTCACCCTGGTGCTCACCCTGCAGTTTGAAAGAATGTACTGGGTCAAGTTCAATACTCGTCTTAGTCGTTCCTGATCATTTCTGTTCCAGAAAAGAAAAGCTGTGCTATTCCTTTTCTTGAGGACTTAAACCTGCAATTTAACATCAGGAAGACATGGATGCTGATACCTTGTCCTCGTTTAATAATTATACCGGTGTATTATAAACATATATGAGATAAACCCCATTTTCTTAACCCTGAATTTGTCATTTTCAGTCAGACCAACTACAGTCCAAAGCTGCTTCCTCTTTTACCGCAAGACAACAGATGCAATTCCCCAAGGTGCTGTGGTGGCAAATCACACAGCAATCCAATCACCTTTCCCTGCATGTTGGAGGATGTGATGGAGACCTAAATCACTTTACATAGTCCCATCATGGGGGCAAAATCTACATCCATGTCTTATTTTTTCACCTTAAATGATGGTTAAGTCAAGGAAATCAATGTAAGTCACAAATTACCTGAGGTTGTGCTTGTACATTTCAATGTCAGGTTCAGCAAAGCTATTGCTCTGTCTTTGCTCATGATGGACTTCTACTGATTTGTTCTACAAATCCAGCCGTAGCTGTAATTGCAAGAGGACTCATAACGCCCCCACTGCCAATATAAAAGTGTGGGGTCAGACTTTCCAGGGGTAAGAGGGCAGTGAAGTCTTCAGTCTGCTCTGTGTAATTATCAGCAGCAGCAGCAGGGCTGCGTCCACCCAGCATCAGTCCAGTACGAACACACAGTGATTCAGTGCACTGATCAGAGGAGGTGAGTTGAACCAGGGAGAGAGGTTAGGCCAATCAATAGCTGTTCATTAGTTAAAGCACCGTAAAAGACACAGCTGATCAGCTAGAAGTCTCCCCGCAACCCCTTCCGCCATCCAGTCCTCCATCGCCTGCTGATGAAGTGAAGAGCCTCGTGACAGTTTGCTGCTCCTCTCCCCCCTGGCCCCCTGTCTTTACCTCATCATCTTCCTCCAATCCTAACCTAATTACTCACACATTTAACATTTATCTTAATTACCCACACTCCCGTTTACCCCCTCTGACTTAATTAATGTAATCAATAATTAATTTAAATATCACTTTTTAAATTAATTATTGTGGCATTGTGGCTAATTAGCTATGCTAATGAATGGAATATGTCTCTTTCCCCTCCGTGCATGTCACAGATCAGATTCATGGTGTTTCAACTGTTGTTTACAGACAAGTCCTCATTATCAGCTCCCACCAATTCTCTCTGAGACTTTCATCGTCTGCGTCTTGTTTGTTTGAATGGAGACATCCAGCTGTCCTGTTGCTAAGCTGCACATCAGTTTGGCGCTCTAACAGCCTTGTCTTCTTTTAACCCACGTCGTCCAACTTCTTTATGATTTGTAGGTCGCCCCCATTCTTTGAGACATTTTTCATAATCTCTCTTATTTTTCATCTGTTTTGTTTGATCACTCATTCCATTTTTTTTTTCATTAGCTCTCAGTCTCTTAAGTTCCAATATGTCGCTCTCATTTTCCTGATATTTAGAAATTCTTCAGAGAGAGCTTTTATCACATCGTGTTCCACCTGCAGCACTACAAACAAGGACAGGGTATGACAACAAAACGATGGAAATAGTTGTATGATTAGGGTGTCTGCCTTGCATGGAAAAACACAATGAGCCGATGCACATGCTGCGCAAATGTCACTGACAGCGTCCACAGCGTCGTCTCAATCATTTACCCTCTCTAAACCACAACTAGGTTGTCCTGCTTCCCCTCACAAAGACATGATTAATGGAGCCAGGTTAATTGGGGACTTAATTTGAACAAACCTCCCCATGACCCCTTGAAGTAGGGTTGGCCAGATGTATCTGAGGCACTTGTTGAACTTCTCCCCACATCCTGATAGCATCAGTACATCTTCCTGAAAGCAGGCAGGTGTCTGTGACCCTTGCACAACTGTAATCTGCAAAGCAGCTCGACTAATACGCATCTCTCAGTGACTGAACGGCCTGTCAGTGCACCCTGCCCTTGTTGTGACTGCTCATGATCACAGTCTTCACAAACCTGAGAGACAGACACTGCTGAAGCCGAGAAGAGGAATCAAAGGCAAGCTGCCTCCAGCTATTGTCAGGCAGTGTGCTTCTGGGTGTGTAACTTTGAAGAAAGGGTCGATAGGAAGGGTTGGGATATATCTTGCTCTTACTAGCAGTGAAGCTAATGGATAGGTTAATGGTATGGATGACTTCATCATGACATCGCTACGAAGTCAGATTACTTCGTGGAATAAACTTTATTTACCTAAAAACATAGTTGGCAGACAACCATCAAAAGAAAGACAGAAATAACAATCGGAAGGATTGAGTGAGACAAGGAGGCCAGGCAACCAGGTTTAGGTAGTCAGAAACAGGGTAGTGTTCAAATTGAATGAATGAATATTGAGCAAGGGCAGCACCGTGGTGCAGTGGTTAGTTATGCAGCTTCACAATGACATCTCGCCCAATGACAGCTGGGATTGGCTCCACTCAACTTTTACAACAAAAAGACTAGAGACACATTCTATAGCTTTCACAAATGATGTAAATGACGATTCCATTTTGAACTTACCTTTTTACATTGAATGTTGTCATTGCCTGAGCAGTGTAGATACAGCACAGGTGGAGGGTAGGTATCACCTCAGATTTTTTTGTCCACAACTCAAACACATGCAAGCAGACTGGGTGTTTAAGACTCTAAATGGACCATATGTGTGTGTGAAAGATGGGGTCTGTGATGAGCTGTCCAGTGTGTCAGCTGGGACTGTCTCCAGCTCCAACCCTGACCCACACAGGGACAGGTTATAGGCAGATGTTGAACACTTAACATGCTGTCTCAGTGAAGTCCATGGTTTTGCTGCAACAGTCAATTTCTATTTCACTGTTTCCCAGTGTACCAGGGTCATACGGTGGGTTAAGTATCAACGTTTGAAAGAATTTAGTGTCACTAAGCAGATTCAGAGCTGGATTCAGATGAAATAATAAACTACCAAACCGCCCCTACTCAGGGATGGGGTTTGTGTCATCAAATATCATAATCCCTGCCATGTTCCAGAGCTTCTACCAATCTCCAGACCCGCTGGATCAGAGGGCCACCCCCCTCCAGTTTGAATGCGTGCTGCACAGACTGTGAACCAGGAAGTTGGCAAAAAAAGGGAAAAAGGAAGAGAATTGAGCTTGGCTGACTTTTAGCGGATTAGAAAGGGAACAGTATGGATGCTTGTCAGATCCCCACAGGGGAGGTGGTGGTTAAAAACAAGTCTGATCGCAGCAGCCTCCTTCCCTGAGCTGGATATTTCCATTTAAAAGGCCATTACTTCTCATCATGTCACACACACAAGAAGACCCAATATAGAAAAGAGGGCATTATCGTGCTGAAGCTGCTCAGTAAAGTCAAACTCCCAGCAGATAATAAGTCTTGCCAACAAATTTCCACAACCCAATATTCAGCCAGACTTTACAGGTCAAGTGGATGACTTCTCACTTATCCCATAGTGATGACACTACAAGATATATTACTTTATTTACTATCCTGATTCAAACCTCTCTAAAGATTACTGAATGTACAATATGTACATTGACAGACAGAGGCGTGCATGCCTGTGTGTAAATATAATGAATGTGAGTGTGGGGACGCACATTAACATTTAAAATTAAAGGGTGGCAGTGGTAAACAAAAACCTTGACTAATGTATAGCTGAACCAAGTTTTATTCTATGAAAGTGAAGGAGAGCTAAGTGAGAGAAGTTTTATTCAGAACCAAGAGTAAACTGAGGGAAACAGAAGAGCAGTAGGGTTAGGAATGCACTTTGAACTTGTGATATTGGTTTGGTGACTTCCTCCACATTTATGGGCTAAAATAAAATGTGTTGTGACAAAACATCAGTGGAAAACTTAACCTGAGTTTGAAAATCTCCAGCGGACTGTGGGCTTATGAAAAGATGGGAAAGAAACGTTGGCATCTGAAGTCTGAAGTCACTGTGTTGGTGTAGTTACACATTATTTAAAATGTTTGTGCGGGCCATTTAACCTATAGCTATCTATTCCAATAAGGTAGAAAGTGAATTAATTCCTGGGACAATGAATCCAAATTCCAAATTGAGAACTATGAGCATGAAATAGTTAATTTGATTCCTTATGAAATTATCTCAAAGTTAGATCTTTCTCAGCGTGACCCTGCTCCACACAGTGTGGGCTGATATAATACCATGGCAACAGCTGCTTTGGAGGGTTGGGGATTCAAACCCAGATCCTCAATTAGTCTACGCTCCCCTATAGACACCTGCCTCCACATTTACACCTACATTTGCAAACTGTTAGAACCAACCGCACAAAAGCATCAGTTCTCTTAAGTCCTCAGTTTATTTTAAAAACAACACTTATCCCTTCATACGAACCCGCACACATGCACCTGTATATGACTGTCAGTGCACATGCAGAAGAAACCTGTGAATCACAGCCAAAAGCAGGCTGAATTTAATGACATGGAGGGCAATTATTGTGCATCCCGTGGAGACCGACACTAATTTAATAAGTTATGCATTTGTTCTGTGTGCCTACCCTCCAGTCTCATCAGTGAGGGGCTTTCAAAGGGACTACCACCACACTCTCCCACGCTCCTTCCTTTTTTTTCCTCCCCCCCAACTCATTTTCCATCCTACCATTATGATAAGATGTGGCTTAATTAATTTAATAGGGTCAGGAGTCATTACCACCTTTACTGCACACATTTTACTACCGGGAAGCATCACTTTCGTTACGAATATTTCTTTTTCATTGCACATATTGCTACAGAGTTTGCTCTTGGGCCTCCTCGGCACAGAGAGGTGAGCAGGAGGAAGTGATTTGTAATGTGGTTGGAGGCAAGTATGGGTCAGACATAGTACATGTGATTATGTGATGTAAAATATACTTACTTAACCTATGACTGTTTATGTGTAGCCAATGTCGATTTGACCTAAATAATTCCACCCTCTCTGGATTGTACTTTCTTTTTCAATACAGTCTATACACATTACTTGAACCATTTTTATTAAGATACTGACATTCACCAGGATGTGCTCACAATCACTTGACAACTGTAAAGCATTACAATATTGTTATTTATAAATAAGAGCAGAGATAATGCAGGAGAACACACAGTAAGATTTAGGAGAATACACAAAGACATTGTTGAATGTGATAAAACTCACAATGCTGACTCTTCTATAACTCATCATAGGGATGTTTTCATGTGGGTATGCGTCCCCGTCTCTACACCATATGTAGAACTGCATGTTCTGCTCAAGATTAGTTTTTAATCAGTCCGCAACATATTTTTCCCAGCAGTGTTGTGGAGTGTCCATCTGCTCTTTCGCAGACTTCAGTCGCTGTAATGATTTTTTTTTTTTTTTTTTTTTAGAGAGCCCAGCTTCTTCTGTGGTGTCCTGCAATCAACGGCATGCTCTGTGATTTCTGTATAATTGCTCACAGAGATCACAGTTATCCAGCTCCTGTTATGGTGAGCATTTTCACTTCTTTGTACAGTTTGTCTGACTGTGGTCTCTCTGAAAAGGCGCTGTAACCCTCTCCAGCTTCATGCAAATCTGACATTAGTGTTTAGAAGTGTCTGGAGATCCCGTTTTTGCAAGTCTTGGTTGACATCAGACACTTCCTGCTAACAGCAAACTGCAGCAGTAGCTTTAAACCAACAACTCCGGTCTGATTTTGTGGATTGGACTCCATGGTGTCTGCCTCCTGACTGCTGTCAGGTTTGGGGCTCAGATACTTTCCAGCTTTCACTTGGCTTGTCCAGGGTGTACCCCTCCTCTCACCCAAAACAAGGAGTAGATGTTATTTAATCATTGACATTCATGTGGAGCGACACAGGAAGGCATTGTGAAAGCATCTGTGGCTTGCAGAACTTCTTGGTTTTCATTTCAGCACCAATGGCTGTGTCTGAAATCACTAATCCCAACTTTACTATATGGAGTCTTCTATTCAGGGCACTGTGTCAGAAATAGAAACGGTGCTCTTTGGGACACTGCACTGTAATAACGAAATGTTGCATAATTATTGTAACATTAACCCGTCATTGCTTTTATTGTGAATTATTGTCAAAATGTGGTATTTAGTTGAGTACGAGACCTACGTTTACCTCCTAACTGCCTCAGCGGCAAAACATACCCGTAGATGTATTCCACCTCAACAGAACGATTCAGCTGTACAGTTAAGGGCAGGGCCGGCCCAAGGATTTTGGTAGCCCTAAAAATATCACACACCCTGATCGTGTGGACCCCTTATGGGCCAAACATGTGGGCCCCCTCCGCACAGAGTGTTTATGCCAGCAGCCGGCCCTGGTTTCATAAAGCTTGTCGAATATTAAAATTTTGAAAATAGAAAATTCTAAAATAGCTGGCCTTAAGATAAGCGTAGCACAGTCACCCATCACATGTCAACCTTTCAGCAGCACGGCAAGATATGCACCATCCCTGTGGATTCAGAAGTTCTCATCCACTGCTTTTGTCACGATCGTAGCTGACTTGCTGTAGTACCCTTCATTCAGCCCTTTGCTGTAGATGTGGCACTGCTTTGAGCTGAGAGCGCAACCAGGTCAACCAGAGCTGAGCGTGCGTCTCCCTCCACCTCCTCCTCCTCCTCCTCCTCACTGCGCCTCCTGTATCTTCTTAGCATTCACCTCACTGTGGCGGCGTGACGAGATGTCAATAGGCAAATGGGGGATACGAGGTAGGACTTACACAGCAGCTGCCAAATGACCCGCGCTCTGCACACAACAAATGTGTAAAATGGACACAAGTTTCCGATCAATGCAGGAGGCGATTGATTCTGTCTCTTCTTTGGATGTGGTCTAAAATAGCAGATGAGAAGTACATGTTCACCACTGAAGACAACAAGAGGGCAGAGGATTTAACGTTCAGCGCCACTTGGTCACAGACGGGAATATTCCTCTGTTCCTCATGCTGGTTCTGTTGTTTGCATTTTGACAAGCCTATTTTCTCCAGCAGTTCTTAGCCACTGGTACAAGCTGAGGCACAAATCATTGTTTTGTACCATTTATTTTTCAAGACAGTTTGCTGTCAGTTCAATCACTTATAAGAGAACTATGGTTTATGGCATAAAATGTATTTGTTTTCTTAGCTGTGGCCATTTTTATGTAACAGCTGCAATCTCTAAAAAAAAAAAAAAAAAAAAAAAAACACTTAAATAGGAGCAGACAAATGAGGTTGGCCAAAGTCAACGGGGAGCGTAAACAAAGGAGCGTGGTACAACAGTTGCCCCGCTGTTCCTCAGACTAAACTGACCAATTAAAAATGTGTTTTTACTTAAATATTTTTTTTTCCACAATTTTAAATAATAAAATAATTAAAAATCAAAGGTAGGACTACCACAGGCTCTGACAGAATGATCTTTATTCAATGGACTGATAATGTATGGAGCAACATGAAATAGACTCCAAACCTCCTGTTGAGGTGTTTGTGCTGATGGAAAAGTATGTATCTTAGTTTTTTAAGTCTTTTCTTAATTTGGTGAGTTTTGTCAGGGAAGCTTATTACTAATTTGAAGAGGACTTGGTTTACAAAGGAAGTAAGTTTGATTCTGACATCAGAACAGTTATGCTGCACCTGTAAGTAAACAGCTGGGTATAGAAAACATAATATAAATTAAACTAACACTCTATGGCACATTGATCTCAAAAAATGTATAAGAAGAGATGCAATTTAAGGTTTTATTAAATAATACACATTTGATATTGATCATTAAAAAACATCCACCCTTCCCATAATTTTTACACCAATGCAAGTCTCATTTAAAACAATTCTCCTTTTTTATTGGATTCAGCCATGTTCCTTTAAGAAAAGCAGATGCTGACCTAAATAGAAGCTGGTGATTGGGGGCTGAATGTGAACTGTCATTTTTGGAAAAAAAGTGATCTTAATGAATATTTAATTCCCCATAATTTAGCTCACTGACTTGAAATGACTTGATAACCACACTAATAGAAAATCATATGATGATTCTTTGGGGATGTGGCTGTGTGCTATTCTCCCCAAAGAATTCCTTTGGCTTCTGTTTCAGTGTGTCCTCTTGTATCTGAGCTGGACTGTGAATGTCACTCCACACTCTCAGAAAGGGGACAACTGTCATTGGTTCTGCTGCACTGGTTTTGATCAGAGAGGCTGACAATGCAATGGGAGTACAATGTCCTGTTCTCCTTTAAAGGCATCGCATTGCCTCAAACAAAGTACATGGCAGACTGTCAAGCTGTCTGGAACTCCTTCCTGCTGGACCTCTGTGATTTCAGAGCCAGGGTGGTTGACAACCTCTTGAATTTGACAGTCATGCCTACATCATACAGTGGCTGCAAATGGCTAGCTGTGTCGGTGGTTCGAAACGGAGCTTAAATTTCTTGCGACATTTCGAACAGGGCTGTGCACAGCTCAGCTCTTTCCTTGCTTTTAACTATAGTCAGCTTTTCCTGACCCATTTGCATTCTAAGTAAATGCCCAATGTGTAAGGCTTTTAAAACCATTGCATTGATTAATTGCCATTACAGCGAGGCTTTGTATCCTTTCAAACCGAGCAACAGCAGGCTGGACTTTGCAACTGATATATCCCAGCCCCTCCTATCAGCCCTCTCATCAAAGCTGCGTCCCCAAAACACATGGACGTGCACTGCCTGACAACTGCTAGAGGCCAACTTGTCTGTGATTCGTTCGTGAACTTCCAGCTATCGTCTCTGCTTCAGGCAAGCAGGACTGACAGACTGTCAGTCATTTCTTCTGGTCTGAATGGAAAGTTTGGTCATAGTTATTACAGTCTTGCGAGGACCACAGAACCCGGCATTTGTTACTGTTTCCTTTCTGATTCTTTATGAAAAATCAGGACATGGATAAGCAATTGAGTGAGTATGTGCATTCGGAAACACTTACCATCCCTTCCTTTAATTAGTTCTTGTTACTCCAGAATCTGTAGGAGTCTCTAAGAGGTTTTTTTTCCAAAGAAAGAGGATAAGCAATGAATGAGTGGGGGGGTGTCTGACTCTTATGATGCCCTTGCCTTTCCCCGGTCATACATTTCCATCTGTAAGTTGGAGCGGGGCCAGTGTTATGCATACTACTCATGCATCAATGATTAGGAACTCCAAGAGGCTCTGACTGTGGGCGAGGAAACAGAGGGAAATATCGTGAACAAAAGAGGAAAACAACACCTCCATCTCTCTTAATGTTTCCATTTTGTCTGAGGGACATTATCTAAAGATGTAAGATGTCCTACATGCTTTCTAACCCTTCTTTCTGTGCAGTGATACATCATTAAACCTTTGCTGCCACAAATACTGTGACCTGCATCTACATAATTGCTGTATTTTACTTTCTTTAAGTGGAGCACCATGGATAAAAGCGGCTATTTTCTGCAAGAACTTTCCTCTCTTTTCAACAGCATATAAAGAAAGGCCCACATTAACCTCAGTTGAATGCACTTAGTCCCCGCACAGGTTCTGCCCAAATGGCAACCACACAAAGGCCACAGATCCGGTTCCATTACCTCTCATTTGAATTGTATTTGACTACATTGTGTTTCGTCAAGGACATTATGATGATGGAGAAATACTCATGTTTACTGCAGGAGCCTGGGCTTGTGACTCATGATTTACTTGCAACAAGGAAATTAAGTGAAACTAATGGATGACTTAAAAAACTACCAATTACTGCTAATCACAGAAGAACAACCAAAGGTCTTTTGGTGACTTGTCTCTCAGTTTGCTGTGCACCCGGTCTGTTTTTCTCCCCCACTGCACTGGCTCTCCATTGGTGAGAGCAGCTCAAAGGAATTTGTGAGTCTTTGTTTTCCAGGTGGGACAGGTGGAGGTGGCGAGGGACAGGATCTGTCACTGGTTCCATTAGCAGGCTGACAGTAAGCAGAGGGGTTTAGGCCTGGACGACTGTCGCGGCCTCTTTCCCTGTCAGACCTGTTTTCCACAAACTCCCTGATGCCACACGTGCACACACACACACACACACAGGAAGAGAACTGCTAAGAACAAATGCTACTTTTAACATCAACAACTTTCAGAAAATTGATGCCGGCTTGTTATTTCTTTCAGTTGTGGATTCGATATAATCATGAGACTGATCAACAATAGATGGGTGTAAGGAAATATAGTGTTACACAGGTTTAAATAGAATGTGATGTGTGTAGAGTACACACACACTCACAATACATACTTAGCACTCTTAAAGTGTGATTGACAAGCTTGTCAAATGGGTAATTTAACCATGGCTGCCAACTGTCTCACACTGAGTGTGACATTCATTGCATTACATTAGTTTAGCTGACACTTTTATCCAGAGCTACTTACAGTAAGTGCATCAACCATGAAGGTGCAAACTAGGAACAACAACCCACTGAGTCAGTTGTTTGGATTTTTTTGAAACCAATTGTGTTTAGTGGTACATGTACTGAGTAGTACATGTAAGGGCTATATAAGTGCAAGCATGGGTGCTTAGGTTGGTTCAAGCTCCTGCATTCTGGATGAGCTATATTTATTTTCTTTAAGTGTTAACTGTACGACTGCAAAATATAAGTCAGACTTTTATTGTTATTGACTGTAATATGTTCCTCACTGCATCAGTCTTGGGCTAATTCACAGACTGTAATATCCTGGTCCTCTGTTAGTTTTATTTTATTATTCGTTCTTCTGTTTTACTCACCTCCTTCTCCCTCTTCAGGCTCCTCCTGCTCCTCCCGTGTGAACGCCCTTTTCCCGTTCATTGCTCCCACCTGAGTGTTGTTAACTGCCCTCCCACGTGTGTATTTAACCAGCATCAAACCCCTGTTTTTTGCCACTTCGTCTTGTCTGATTCCCAGTGAGCATATCTCCATAGTTCCTTGAGTGACCCATCGTGTTTTTGACCTGTTTACCAGACCTGCAAGTTTTACCTAAAGAAAATTTCATTTCCAACATTCCAAGTGTCAATCAAGTCATACTGGCTTTAAGATACAAGTGCAAGACAAGCATCATCCCAGGAACCGCCATGCCTTTTTAAATGGTCTCCAGTGTTCTTTTTGCTCCTTGCTGTGCTAAGTGAAGCATTACCTCCATAGACAACTATTTAAATCGCACACATCTCCATGTTAACTCCTTCAGACTGTCCTGAAGTGGAATGGATAACATCCATCTCCCTATGCATGCTATACATCACATTGCCTTCTAAAAAATAAATGGCTTTAATTATTTGTTTGACCTTTACCTTTTTTTTCCTATTTTCCTTCCACAGACAAAAGCAGCCGAGCAGATACTTTTTGCTCTCTGTTATTTCCTCTTTCATTATTCTTTGCATATGATAATATGTATAAAAAAATAAAAGTCAGTGGTAGGTCAGGTGCCTCCTGTTTGCCTAAATTATCCTTGAAACAAACAATGGCTGAGACAAAGTTTAGAAAGTCACACACTTAATGTAAAATAACTCTTAAAAAAACACCTGCGAAACAAAGAACCGTTTGTAGTGCCCCATGATACTGCATCTAAAGCTCTGGATGTTGATTGCATCACATTGCTTTTAGCTGACACTTTCATCTACAGCTACTTACAGAAGAATTTAATGTAGGCTTGATACATCAAGGAGACCAAAACATGCAATAAAATACAAATGCTAATAAAGCAACATGAGCACCCCCAAGTCTAAAGATGTTTCCTGCTGTGTCTCCCTTCAGTTTGGTGCCCTAGAAGAAGTATGAGCATGCTTGGTAGCCTTGTAACCTTGGCTTGGTTACAGTTTCACCTACAATTAGAGACTTCCATATCTAACTCTGATGCTCCAGACACAGAGGCACTGTCTTCAACTGTTCTGCGTATTACACCAGTATCCAGTAGGATACAAACACCCACATGAAATGGGCCCCTCTTTTGTCTCAACCCTGCCTCACTGGCAAGACCTAAAGCTGTCTGAAAAAAACAAGTAGTCTTAGTGGAAAAGTCCTTTGGAGGATTGTGAACTTTGGTCAAGGGTGGAACGGGCATGGTCAGGTGTGAAACTCAGGCCTGCTGTATAATTCTGTATTAACAATAACTTATTGGTGTGAGATGTTTGGACAATAATTTCCCTCAAACCACCAGCAGCGGCCTGGATTTTCCTTTTTTCCATAGAGCGGGTTGGGTGCATTAATTCATAGTGTTGATGGCAGATTCAGAATGTGTCTTCTGCAGCTTCAGCAGAAATCCAGCTTCACAGGACCAGGGTCCATTTTTCAGAATTCCTCAAATTTAATTTTGACAAGTGTCCAGTGAATCTGTCCACAACAACCACACACCAGCCTAGCTGGCTGCTCTCACCATGCGACCACTGAATGTCAGGGGTGATAATTAAAAGGTTGATGCATTTCCTGTTAAAAGGGAAAATTACCCCATAAAATTAAATGGTGTGTGCAGTGCTCACAAGTAAATGACAGTACTGAGAGAAGTGCCCTCTCTCCTTTTTTGTAATGATCCCTCTCATATTATTGAATGATTTCACAGTCACAGTGTCCATACACTGAACCATCTGAGCAATGTGGTATCAGACGTTTTAGAACTAAAACTGTAGTTGTCTATTGTTCCATGGTTTTCCATGATTGTCCTCTCTGCTCACTTCATCAGTCCAACGGCCTCAGTCCTGGCAGCATGTTGCAGTGATGTGATGGGGGGGGGGGGGTATTTCAGGAGCTCTCCGGAGAGTATCTGCCGCCTCTGTACTGAACCATTACTGCACTTGACTTTCTGTCTCTTGCAAATCCAGCAGTCGAATCCTGTGGGATTGTTTCCAAAGGTGGAGCTCAATCCAATCTCCTTTTGGCTTTTTTTTTTTTCCTGCGGGCAAGGGCTTCATCGCAGCCGCTGCTCTGTGCTGCTGTCGGTGTGTGAGACGTTATCTGTACTGGGTTGCTCTGAATCCAGCCAAGTAGTTCAACGTTAGTCAACCTCTGATCATTTTGAATCTGTGATTTACGATTTAATACCTGAACAGTGTATAGTTAAAAGTGTTGTAAAATGCATGACTCAGGTACACACAGTAAATGGTAAGACAGAGCCTGAAGCCTCAGCAGCACCTGGGGGCAACAATTGTGATGTCAAGGTCTGCATTCATAGCCTCTTCTCTCTTTCTTTGCATTTCCGCATTTTACTCAAAGTGCAATTCCAGTCCACTGGAGCAGTCCATTAAGAGGATGAGCTATTGTCTTCCAAGATCGCCTGAGAAAGGTCCCAAAATATCAATCTTTGAACGATGGCAAATCTTTATTATTGATTCATTTACTTATGACATGTTGGGGACAGGGCTAAGTAAAGAGTCAAGGAAGATTGCCAACCTTAGAATTCTTTAATTTACGTGCAGCGCAGGAAGTGCGCCATCCAGGCGTTTTTAAACGTGTTGAGGCAAGCAAAGCTGTCGTGTTTCTGCAGGGGGCAGGCATTCTTGGAGGCAGATGGAAAAAAAAAAACTGACAGAATTAACCCCCACTTTAACTACACTGCAGGTGAGAAAACTATTTCCCAGCTTCACAACATGTAGAAAAAAGTGTGTGTGTGTGTGTGTGTGTGTGTGCGCACACCGTCAGCCAGCACTGAGAGTGTTTTTGTCAAAGTCTCAGTGTTTTGTTTTTCTACAGCTGATTTCCCACAGTTCTTTTTCAGCCAACATCCTTTTCTCAAAAGTCCACTCAAAGACTTTCTTCTTTCAGTCATGAAGCAGCAGAATAGACAGACATTATTAAATTCCAAAAAAAGATGACTTTACCATTGAGCTGCTTGGTCACAGTCAAAGTAACATTTAAGTTAAATCCAATTTGTATTTTGACTGTGGGTAAAACTCAATAGAAGCACCAACAGCTCATTGCATCCCTCTGCTGATGCAATATAGTGCTGGGGATATGGAATTGAGGGGCCTTAGAATGCTTGAGTTGGTTGTTGAGCCCTCAAGATGTGTTGTGGCCCTCTCCTGACAGAACGATAAGTTACAGCGCTACGATTTGTTGGGAAACATAGTGACGTCAATGGCAGACAAGAACTGAAAAGGCAACAGCAACCTGGGATCAATTAAAATACCAGAGACTGAGATCACAAGAATGACACACAAGGCCAGGAAACCATATCAATCAGTCAGACCAAGCCTATCAGCCGCATGAATGCACAACCTAGAAAAGAGAGTGAAATGGTTGATGTAAAGCATTTCAGGGTGTCCTGAGGAAGGAACAATAAAGATACTGTCATCATCATTAGGACTGGTATGGGTAACAGCCTGACAGAGACAGGGCAGCTTTGTGTTGACCTTTGAGAGCCTTCATGATGGCGTCATGAAAAGAGAAATACAGGCCTGAGTGGGATCAATAAAAACAGAAAGAGCATTAATAACCCTGCACCATGCAGAATGTCATCACTAGCACCATCATAATTTATACAATACAGGTCGACAATTTTCAGTTTCACATGTGAATTTGGGAAGCAGTAAGCACACACTTTTGAACAGCTCTTCACCCAAAGTTAATAATGCTGATCTATAGCACAATGTGGGAAGTTACTGTACATGGATCTGTGGTAACTGTGCAGACACAGCTTACAGAGCTGGAACCTGTGGTCTAAAACCTAATTTGACCATCATCATAAATCAAAACTTAAACTTTTCTAACTCTAAATTGACAGACAGTGATATATATACCCAATCACCACAATGCGTGGGTGATGGTGCCCGAGAGGGACGGTATATTAATTGGGTATGAGCTGATAATTACAATGCCATAATAATGAGAATAAGGAAACTTCTTGAAGTGACAGCTTTTCATTAAAAATATCCTGATGCATGACAGGAAAGTTCTCAGATAGCAATGGATGGTTTTGATCCAGCGAACCTGCAATCTTTAAATTATAGAGCAATTATGAATGTGTGTGGAGAGTGGATTGGCAAATGGATTGGAGCCTTTTCCCCAAGAACACTGAACATATATCAAGTTATAGGACTGTCCGTTTCCAAGGGTAGGTATTTAGTGAGCATGGCATAGAGCACAGTTCAATACAAAAAGTCCAGTAACAGTACTTAGATAATTGTTTATTAGTTACACAAAATTACATTTGAGGAACATAATTAGTAGTCTGCCTCACAATAAGAAGGTCCTAGGTTGGAGTCCTGGTCAGGGCCTTTCTGTGTGGAGTTTGTTCTCCCCAAGTCTGCGTGGGTTTCCTCTGGGTAATCCGGTGTACCCCGCCTCTTGCCCAATGACAGCTGCGATTGGCTCTAGCCCCCCGCGACCCAAGCAACGGAGAAGCGATTGAAGATGAAAGAATGAATAATTACTAGTCAATAGTTGACACAGGAAGAATAAGTCAAGAAAAACTCAGATTAATCTGTGAACTTGACATTTTCATTGCTTGTATGATAGATATGCTGATACTCCTGACTTTATAAATACTTGTGTCTTGCCCAGCAGAGACAAGACATTTACATCTCAGTGACTAAATGCAAGATCTCTCTGAAGAAAACAGGGTTTTGTTATTTGTCATTAAATCCCAAAGCAATCATTGTTTTGGGAATCAGGAGCCAGAGGCAGAATAAATATGATAAATAAGATTTACCATCTGTGTCTGGTGCTCAGGGCATGCTGAAGACCTAAGAGTAAAAAACAAATCACAGGTCTTTAATCAGATAAACATCACAATTGAATGGGTTGCTCTTTGGCTTGTGCCCCAGTCCTACAAGTTTGGTGCGTAGTCCTGCTGGCAAACCAACAAAGAAGCTAACGTACCGTAACAACAAAGAGTCACATGTGAAAACATACGCTCCTTGGAGGACGAAATTCTCACGAACTCTGCAGTTCAGATTTTTGGAGCATCATAGCTTCTTTTGCTTCATGCTTTGATTTCTCTGCCTGCTAACGCTCGTCTCCTCAGAGCCGTTGCCAACAGTGGCAGACAGCAGTTTTCTGTAAAATAGCTCTGATAAAGCAGTGAAAGCAAAGGAAAGGAAAATGTTGCTCCCTTGTATTGGTATCATGTTTCCTGTGTTTACAGGTAGAGTCCATTTGAATCACCCCCCATACACACACAAAACAGTTATGTTAAAATTAGCATCCATATTGTCGTTGCCTAGCAGCAGTGACCACTTTAAATGTCAAGCACACTGTGCACATGACTTACCCACGATCTCTCATTCACTCCATTTGAAGGCAACAGTTGCTGTTTTCCTCGCGTAAATCAGTTGTTGACAACTTTATCTTTGTTTCTGGAGGATCATTAATATTAATGAAGGCTACTCTATGAAACCATGTCAAAACACTTTGTTTTCTCTTTGTTCGTTATATGCCCATAATGACATGTCAGAAATAGTACACGTGTTTTCGTGGAGAAGTCGAGCCGTCAGAAGTGGCACACAAACAACTGCGGGATGAATGGACATAGTAAACAGAATGAAAAAAAGAATCATTTATATGTCAGAGCCAGTGTGTCTTGAGATAAAAGGAACAATAGGCAAGGAGCACATGTGTCCAGAACCTATAGGAAGGTGGTATCGGGGAAAAGGGAGCAGTATAAAGTAATGTTATTACTGGGAAAAGAGGAATTACAGATGATAATGTCAGTCACGTGCAGCAGATGCCTGGATGCAGTTTATTAAGCTGCTGTCAGTCATCCCATTTCTATTTCATCTTATGGACGCAGTGAAAGCAAAGGAACACGACTCGAGCCCAGTAAATGTATTGTCTGGATAAGTAAGGAGATGCTGGAGCACACAAACGACAGCTCATGATGAAGCTTGCTTTCGCTCTCTGATCTGACAGCGTCACTGCATGCTGACACAGGATGATGGCTGACTGCTGTAATCACAAGACACCTCACACCTCAACTCTAGTGATAATCATGGCTGCGGAGACACTGCGTATGAAAGCTTCTATTTTCAATTTCAAATTAGAGATACACATCAACAATGATGACATACCTTATTTCACATTAGGCTTTCCACCAATATCTTGGTGTAATAAAGATAAATATCTTGGTGTAATAAATTATTCTTTTTTAAAAAAAAAAAAAAAAAAATGTGATTTAAAAGGGGAAAATGTCAAATCTTAACCACATATATACTGTCTATATTGCTTGAAATGTGGTTGAGAAAACATCTGTAAGTAATTTTACATGAATTGATAAAGCTATATGGACTGAAACCCAAAAATAATAATCATAAGTGGCTAAGTAACAATAACATGAACAGCACATGAGGGTTAGTGTTATTACAATTTGCTTGTGGGCAGCTCTGACACATGTGGCAACCTGCTGCAGCTTGTAAACCTGTGATTCAATTTTGGATCATTGCTCACTATCCCTTCTCACTGCCGCTGTTCACCGCTCACTGTCCATTTGCTACTAGAAAAAAAATTGGTGCACAGTTATCGAAATCAAATCAGACTGATGTCACAGCGCCAGGAAATACAGTTGTTTTTCTCTCTGTACGTTCTTGTATAGCCTTGGGGTAAGCACAAAGGGCTCATGTCAGCTGAAATATTTTAAACCCGCACAGACAAATCTTTGCTTCAGTTGACGTCCGTCACAGTAAATTTGCATTTACTTGTGTTTTCGCGTCAACTTTGGGGGAGCCTGGACAACTCTTCTTGAAACTCGCCCGAAATTTTAAACTTTACAGCCACAGAGAAACATGAAGACCATGAAACAGGCCATCTGTCTGTCCCTCCCAAAACAACCCGTAAGAAGGATTCACCACTGATGAAGCTTGTCTCTGACAGAAGCATACCAAGTTCTGTTCATTCTTCTTACACGAGCTGGATCCGCTTGTGAACTTCTTTAGAACCAGTTTGCTTCTCTGTGGGCTAGCATTGCCTTAGCATCACATCACCATATATGCCACTGCCTCACTCTCTACATCTCAATTCTCTACGTGGACCCAATGACCCTTATTATGCAGTACACTGAATTATACCTTCCTCATTCATTGTTCTCTCTCTCCCTCACGCTGAGACATCAACACAGACTCAGTTGATGTCTCTGACCCACTAAGGTTTAGGTCTAAGTCCAGAGTGGTCCCCCACTTTCTTGGCTCCAGCTCCTCCTCCAAGAATGAACCCTGTCCATGATGGAGGGACGGATGCTTGAGGCCATAAAACTGGGTTCGTCATTTGAAATGTTACTATGGTTACTTTCTGTATTTCAAACTCTGTCTCTTGGAAACTTTCGCGTTGGGCCATAGGTTAATGTAAAATAGCGCATCCTGTTTCCATCACTGCCAATCATAGCTATTGGTAATAATGGCTGAAAGGGATGAAGCAAAAATTCCCCTGTAAGAAAAAAACCATGAGACTGGGAGGTGTGAATGGAGACAGAGAGCAAATAGATGCTTCAGGGACAAAGCAAAAGGAACCAGAGAGGGACAAAAACACTCCTCCAACCTTTTGTCTCTGCTCTCCTCTGCCTCTCACCCCATTCCCTCTTTTCTCTTTCATTGCCAACAAATTGATCTGTGCAGGAGGGATAGGGAGACTGATGACTTCCTTATCTCCACTTCATACACCTAAATAAACCAGACAAAGGTCCAGTGGGGGAAAAAAACCCACCCAATTCATTCCTGTTAGTTATGATTTATTTGATCCATTTGACCCATGTGGTGAGTGTGGAGGAAAAAGAACTCTATGTATGGATTGTTGTGCCTCCTGGCTGGAAAACACACACAGACAAAAAGCAAGCACACAGCGGTGCAGATCTGCAGAAAGTGACTTATATGATTGTGTTGATATTTTTATCTGTTTTTAAGGGAAGGTGACCTGCTGGTGGGTAATCTGTTGTGGCCCGAGGGTGGCCACTGTTTCCTTTAAACTTCTGGTGAGAATTGAATCTCAAGACTCGCTCATCCATTTTACCAACATGCATATTGATGAAAATGAAGCATAAAAACTGATGTGCACTTACATTAGAATGCTTAATTTCATTTTTTTGTGCAGGAAAGCGGTTGTAAAAATGGAGGGAAAAGGTTTTTTAAAGTGTTACAATGAAAAAGTACTCAGATATAATCAGTTGTAAAATGTGATATGGTGAAAGAACTGCTGAGATGTGCTCGTCTGATGGATTTCTGCTGAGGCGTGCAGATCCTTAATACCTATCCCAGTTTGAATGCCACTGCTGAGCATTTTGGCCACAATTTACCATTTTCTAATTGGCTCTTTCAGCACAGTCATACACCATTAAGCCAAAGTCATAATAAGATCACGTTAGGTCTTTCATCTCATCTTCAGACCTGGAAAAACTCATGCACACCCTCATTCCTTCTCGACTTGGCCACTGTAGCTCCCTTTACAGCTGAGAAATCAATCCAAAACATTTAACCATATAACCCCCTGTTTTCAGCATCCTTGCACAGCTGCCTGTTTATTTTTATTCATATTGATTTTAAAATGATTCTCATCGCATTTGAAGCCACGCATGAGCTGACTCATCCCTATATTTCAGACCTGCTATCTCCCCACCAGCCAGAGCACAGTCTGTGATCTTCTGGTAGGCCGATGATAGACATTCTAAAGTCTAAGCTGAAAACCAAAGGAGACAGAATCTCTGACGTGAGTGCCCTTCACTCTGGAACATTCTGCCAGAGGAGATTAGACCTGCACAACCAGTTCCTCGTATTAAGAAACTTCTTAAGACACATTTATAAAAATGCGGTGTAACCTCTGCATTGTGTTGTGAAGAAAAAACACTGTGCTGCCGTCACAAGTGTCTTCATTCTGACAGAGATTACAAAATATAATCAACCCGATATTCTCCCTGACACCACCCGAGCCCTACCAAACATAACATGAACATAATGTAAAACATTACATAAAATGTAAAAGAACCTGGAGCTGAAGAAAATGCTCTCCTCTCCCACAGAGTACAAAGAAAGAGGGAGCGGGTAGGCGTTTCTTGGCCTTTTTATATAAAAAATATGGGCTCCCCGAAGGAATGCAGGGGTACACAAAGACAAATTTCTCTTTCTGCAGTGAAGAAAAATGTTCTGAATTTGTGCAAATTGATCTGTCATTTTATGTTTTAACAATGACAGACCAAATTTATGTAATGACACCATGATGAAGACCATCATCCAACAAGCAGTGAGGAAGATCTGATCGCTTCTCTCAGCCCCTCATACACTGCACCACAGATGACACGCATCTCGGCTGAAAATAGGTAAGCCTAAAATGAGTCATTAGTTGTTTCACACGAATCATGTCAAAATCTGCTTTAAAAGCACAGAGATCACGTCTTCAGTGTAACCTCACACCTGCTAGGTTGTGTCAGCCGTCAGACAGGGTCTCAGGATGTTGAGTTTGTTCCATCCGCTGAAGAGAATAATGCTGCACGAAGAGCAAAACCGCAAGAAGACGAGTAAGTAGTTTAATCAAATACATGCACCAGTCTGACCCATCTTTCCCTCCTGACTGTTGGCCAGAGGTGGCAGTGACCTGATGCAAATGCTTTGTGTTCATGCATGACCCCCGGAAAATCAGCAGCCACCTTCATTTGTCTATGCATGTGTGTGCGTGTGTGTATTTGCATGCATTGGCTTGTCCATGCTGTATCCTGCGTACACAGCCTGGAGTATTTGTTTTGGACTTTGTTACAGAGAATCAATTATTGTGAAGATGCATTTCAGAGGGTTTCATCAAAAGCAAGAGATCCACTGCTTTGTTTCTGCCTTCTCTGCAGCAGCCATATATCATCCCCGCAGGTGAGTTGAAATACAGACCTGTCATTAGCACCTCCACACCCAGCAGCCGCTACTTAACACCTTAGGAATCGTCAGGATAACGATGAAAATACGAAAAGCTCTACTGCACAAACTAAAGGGAAAAGAGAAACAAATATAAACAACAACTAAATAAGTAACAGTGTACATAAAGGGCTTCACTTGTCATGATTGTTTGTCAAGCATTAATTGGTGAAACAAAAGGAGGACTGGGTGAAGCCAACCACGAGGCGCGTGGGAGCCATGCTCCAGGGAGGCGAGGGAAACGACTGCAGAAAAGCTGGTTGATCTCAGCAGGGTTCAAGTGAGGGTTCATCCTTTCTTCTTCCTGCCAGCTGAGCTAAATTAAACAAGCAAAAAGTGTAATCATCTGTCTTGGATTTGCAATTAAAAGAGGGCTCAAAGAAGAAACTGTTTCAGGTCGGATATGCACCGTTCGGCTAAAGTGACACTCTCACTTTCCTCGCCCACTTGCTGCTCTGAATTTGAAAATCTTTATCTGAGAAGCGACAGCAATGAGCCATCAGTCTCTCACCTTTGACCCTGTAATGAGCCTCAGCCACAGGGGACACTGGCAGATCTTCCGTGCAGGGATAATGAGTGAATATGATTAAAAAACATATAAAAAAAACAAAAAAAAAAAAGAAAAATCGCGCCTGATAGCAGATCCCCCTAAAGGCCGCGCCACTGATGAGATAAAGTGTAGTTGGTATACAAAGCCTGAGCCCATAGTTCTAAACCTAAGTGATGAAGAAATGAATTTTGGATATATATTGTTATTTTCAACTACGCTTGTTTAATGCTTCCAATATATACGAGCCCAACAGGTTAGACTGATTGGCTGACATTAGCTTCAGTGCATCATGTCTGCACACACGTATCTATGCAGATGAAGATCTGAAATGCCCCACCCAATACAACATACATTCTTCCCACGTACTCGTGATCTGGGTTTTTCATCTTATTGACACATACACAAGAGAGTGATGGTCTGTGTCAGCCACAGGGGTCTGTTTTTCTGGAGCATTGGTGGCCTAATGGCTGAGGTGCATGCAACATGAGCAAATTGTCCGTGGTTCAGCTCCCAGAAAGGGGACCCTTGATGCAGTAAAGCCCTGGCTCCAAAAAATATAAATATATCGACACTAAAAGATGCCAGAAGACGACGTAGAACTGTTTTCAATGGAGTTAATACTTAACGATATTAACGACATCCCAGTGTGTAGCAACCTTGGAGCTGTGACCCAAAATGTTCTCAAGATTATATTCTAATGTTGTCAGTAGTGATTGTTACACAACCGTTTACATATGTGGAACTTGTCTGTTTCCACCTCATTCCCCTTTGTCACAGCATATCGTAGCCATGCCACAGTGTCATCCATTATTAAGTGCTGTGCCAGTGGAGCTGAAGTGAGAACGTTGATGTTGTCACAAGTGGCTGAGTCATGACAACACCTCTCTGCAGTTACAGCAGCATGATCGGTAATATCAGTCTCGGCACCTAGAAGCCATGGAGGCTTTGCAAGCAAGTAGTTTAATTCAATTCAACTTTATATATTGTATAAAGCCCACAAATCATGTTATACATTATCCAAAGGGGCTTTACCTTAAATCCTCAGTGAGATAATGCAGTGCATGCACGTCATGTTTACAGATGAGTCCATATTCTGATTAAAAGCTCCTTTACAAGTAAATTAATGGATATAAATATATTTTTTTTAAACCTGAGAAAATTAGCTGAAAAGGCCATCAATTGCCTTTTTGCCAGTGGCTGGTTGTAAGGTAACCTTTCATTTTGCAAACAAAGTGTAGAAATTAGCTGAAAAGGCCATCAATTGCCTTTTTGCCAGTGGCTGGTTGTAAGGTAACCTTTCATTTTGCAAACAAAGTGTAGATTTTTTTTTTTTTTTTTTGTTTAGTTGAAATATTCCTTGGACATAACAATAAAATTTAAATGGAAGGCAAGGCAAGGCAAGTTTATTTGTATCGCAGATTTCACGTACCAGACAATCCAAATGACAACTTGTAAAGAGCTGGAGAAATTGCCCCAAAGCTGTGTTGAGATATCACACTGAAGATGCCTAAAACATGTTTTGTGATGCCACCATGACTTTGCCTGAGGACCACTTCATTCTAATTGTTTTATTCCTCAATCCAAGTGAATATGTGCCAAATCTGAAATGATTCCCCTGGAGTGGACTGTAGATATCGACAAGAAAGCAGAGTATGTGTTGAAAGGTTACAGTGTCTTTGACCTGTCAATATGAATCAGTCAGTCCCCAATATGTTTTTGAGATTGCACAATGGGATGGACAGATGGACAGCTGGAGAACAAAATATCATTCAATTTGCGAAAAGAGGGTTACCATGGTAACCAGCAAGTGCAGCATACAGTTTAAATTATATTGAAGATGGTCTATAGTTAGCGGTGTTAGTTAAGTTGATGTTTGTCAGGGTTTTACTTCCTGTTTTATTTTGGTAAGGGTTGCATGTTTTTCCTGTGTGCACTGTCTGTCCTCCATGATTGTTGATTGCCTGCATCTGGTGATCATTAACCTTTCCCTTTAAATATCCCTCCTTTCCCTTGTCTGTTGCCAGTGTGTCTTTCATGTTAAGACCGTGCTACGTCATGCTAAGTCATGTTTCAAGTTCCTTGAGATTTTTGTTCCTGTTTGTTCTTTTCTCTTTATTTGCTAACAAACTATTGGAGCCTTTTTGAGTTTGCTGCTTTGAGAGAGTTTATTAAGCTCTTTGCTGATTCTGACTGCCTTTAGCCTCATGCATTTGGGTCCAAGCCGTGAGAACTATCGCAACATCTATCAATTTTCTGGACAAGCGCTCATGCATAGACACAGCTTTTTCTCTGGTTTGGAGGGACGGACACACACTATTAACACCCCAATATCAACAGTTTTATGATTGACTAATGCTAATGCTAATAATGAGTCTCACAAATCCATGGTTACATCGTAACTCCTTGAATTTGTCTTAGTAGTTTTCTGCGTAATTGTCATTTTTCCACTTTCAATGTTCAATCTCTGAAATTGGGGAACATTTCCTCAAGTTTATTTAGATTTTTCTGACACTGGAGCTCCCCTCTCACCCTCAGACTGCAGCGCTTGCAAACCCCCTCTCTGAGCTACTGTCTGTATCCACACTACGTCTTCTTCTTTCTCTGTCTTTGTTTCCTTGTTCTCCCCCGAGACCACCGCCTGCACCCCCCATACACACACCAGCCGTCTCCTCCATCCCTCAAGTCATGTAGAGCCTGACTCTCCTCGTCCTTCTCCTCCTCTTTTCTGTCTGGTGAAGGGGAGAAAGGGTAACATTTGGATTGGTTCAAACCATATATCTGAGAAAAGGCCAGGCTGACATTTTACACAGCTGCTACATTTTATGACAGTGCACTGCAGGCTGTGTGTGTGTGTGTGTGTTCCTGTTCTAGGCTTCCTTTGGGGACAAAATTCTGACTCAAAGTGTCAAGTGGGGACAGCATTTCCAGTTGTCCAGTGCCTGTATTCAGGTCAGAGGTTAATGTTAAATACAATTAGCTTTGCATCCATTTTAGGTTAAAACTCCCGGAATGTATGTAGGTCCACAACATGTCTCTGAAAGGTTGTGCAGGGGTAAATGTGTGTGGTCAGTTCTTCGTCACATACTAAAACCCAGTTAATTGTCATTAAGCACATTTTCAGCTATTATGGACAGGGTCAAATTCGGGGTTAGAGTTAATTCAAGTCATCCAGTTCAGACCTAACCTTTCCCAAAATGCATTTTAAATTTCCTGAGTTTTTCAGTTACACGTCTTGAACTCAATTCACACTGGGGATAAAATGCACACGTCTCATGTGGCTCTAAAAAGATAGGCATACAAACCGCACATTCAAGCTTTATACTGTCTTACTATAATTATAAGTATTACATCTCATGCAGTCCTGATGGAATAGCAGTGTTCTGGTTGTCTTTGGATTAAGTTAATCTATTTCTGTCCCTAAAGGTGACATATGGGTGTGTGTGTGTGTGTGTGTGTGTGAAACATGCATAATGAAAGAGGATACAGAGAAAGATGATAAATGATTATATGGTTTATAGATTGAAACATCCCCTCCCCCTTCATCTGCCCCCTCATCCTCATTCTCCTTTTCTATTAACCTCATTCTTTTTTTTTCCCCCAGAATAGTTCAGTTCCCTCTGTCATATCTTGTCAGGTGGAATGTCGATTTGCACTGGGACATGCCCGTTTCATGTCTTCTGGTCCTTTTCTTATGATTTCTCCGTATCTTCTTCTCACGTACAAGAACGGAGAAGAGAATAATCTGAGGAGTCTCATACAGAAATGTGTCCATGGTAATAATTGATGCCGCACTTTGCTTTGATGCATATTCCTTTACTTACAGTGCAGTTCATTCTGCAGTCTGCTTTATAAATGATGATGCTCCTCCACTGTGTTAATTGAGACAGCCATTTTGATTCATGGGAAATTGATGAGACTTAATTTGGATTTCGAGTTGACATTAATAATTTCTCGTCAGGAACAATTTAGGGAGGTCTCATTTGTTCTCTTCTTTCATCAAGCCATCTATCTATATTGTATGGAACCATGTGCTCAATAATGGAACACATGCACAGTCTGCTGGGACACAGTTCTGTGCACAGTCATTGATGTGATGGAATGAATGTGTGTGTGTGTGTGTGCGTGCATGCGTGAGAGAAAGAGAGGGCAATGGGCACCTCACTTGGGATGCGCACTGAACTAAAATACTAGTAGTACTATAATACCAAAACCAATTCATTAAGTGTTGAATGTAGGTAAAGACATTGAGGCAGTGTCAATACAGACATGACCATCAGTGTTGGAAGCCATGCATCGCCTATTAAAGTGTTTCAGTAACAGTAATAATATAGTAATTAGTGGCATCGAGGATATAGAGTTGAAATGAATTAATTACAGTCGCTAATAGTAGGTCTGACATTTAGGGGTCACTGCCAAGGCAGATTCTCCCTGGCAGCACATGAGATCAGATTTGAGAAATTGCACACCAATCATTTTAATAATTGATTTGACATTCCAGGGCATGGCTCTGTGATTTATTTGAGGTGGGGTCCAGAGAATTCTTGAGGTTACACCTCACCTCACTCAGCATTCACCCAGCTGTTAAAAAAATAATGACTGAGGACCTTGGGTTTACGTCTGACAAATGTCTTCCACCTATGCAATATCATGAAAATTAGACACAACAGCACAAAGGCCATATCTTTATATAACATTACTTTGTGATTATGTTCTCTCTCTGTCCTCATTCTGAATTCAGTGTGTGCTCATTTTGGAAATGTCTGGTCATTATGTGACGTTAAGGCATCCAAATGCAATTTAACTGAATTGAACAATGAGAACAACAACGGCATTAACAAATCCTAAAGATCGTCCTGTTGTTTGTTGTGGTTGGTGTTGTCACAGTGTTCCAACAACTATGGGCTCATAAAAGGAGAATGCCTCAAAGAAAAAAAAACAGAAATCATTATTTTTCACTTTACTTCTCAGGAAGGTCACAAATAAATGTCAAACAGTGGCACATGCTCTGATAATGCAACATGAAAATCAAAATCTATCACAAAAGACATTAATTGAGACACTGATGGTGAGGGCCATCACAAAAGCTTTGAGGTTAATAGGGTGGTATTATGTTAATTCATTCCACGGTTTCTCAAGTGTGAATACTTGTTTCTAATGAACTGAAACAAAGTTAATTAGCAAGAAAGCTGAAGAAAGGTTCGTTTTGCTTTTAAGAATAAAAAAGGTCATAGAAAATTAGAGGGATGATAGAGAGCACGATATCAACAACCACTGAGCAAAATTATTTATTATTATTAAGTATTTATTTTATTTTACCCCACGTTTATCTTCCTTCTGAACAAACACTCTCAAGGAAACACGTTTGTAGATTTTTGAAAATAAAGAAGATATTCGTCCTTGTGGCTGTTTTAGTGACCTTTCCTCTGCATTATGTCAGCTGTGTTCACACACCCACTCTTTCGTCACTGAATTTATAAAACCACATTTGCTGTGATTTTGTGCCGTGAATTTTGCGTCTGCGGCTTTTCTGAGATTCACTGTGCTTTCATAACCCAGAGTGGCATCGGAGAAGGTAATGCATCTTTTGCCACTGTATTAACACAGTACAGCTTGGTGCCGATCAACAAAGCACGGGTGAGAGGACCTCATGTTCCATCTTCTCTGAGCTCTGAGTCTCCGACTGTGAATTCTAGGAATTCTGTGAATCTGATCTCTCAGTGGTCTGAATAGAACTTCTTAGATTTTTTCTTTTCTAGTCCCGATGACAACTCAAAGTGCTTTGCAGTAAAGGTCATTGTCATTCACACACACACATTCATGCAGAGCATCGGTATGGGTGGCCCTTTTTCTGTAAGGGGCAATCAGGGGTTAAACATTTCACCCAAGGACATTGCTGCATGCTGAGGGAATCGACCCTCTGGTGAAAGGACAACCGTTCTACCGTCTCAGCCGCTGAATAATGAAATGCATCTGATTCAGCGCTCACAGTCTAAATTTTCATTGAATATCTGGTAAAAAAATATATATAACCAGAAATATGGACTCTGTGAAAACAGACCTGCTATTACTTTAGATCATTGTAATCAAACTTTGCAGCCCCAGTGAAGTTGCTGTGCATGAGGGTCTGTGAGCAGATGCTTGTTGTGGACACTGAGATGAACTTGAAGATCTGTGCCACACGAGACAAAGAGAAACAGATTTCAGGCACATTAAGCCTCGGTTTGATTAGAACTACAAATAATTCCAGTGTGCCACCAACACTTTCATGGATGGTTTCATTCATTCTGCTATGAAGTGTCTGAACACTTTGCAGCAGCCAGCCGCTCGCCTCTGTTCTGCCGTGGCTCCTTCACACAGATTTCTACATCAGTGCTTCCTCCATGTTTGTATTGTTTTATTTAAAAGTGTATTTGGATTTTCGACCCGGCATGCAAAGGAAATATTACTGATGTGATGTTAAATTGAACTGATAATGTGCGATTGCTTTGGGAATATTCGGCGGGCTTAGGCGCCGTAAGACGACAGCGGAAATGGGAGCCAGGCAGCCGCGCGTGCATTCTGAATTGGAGAACAGTCCAACTCTGTGGGGATGGCTCGACATCATTTACGGAGAAGAAATGGAGTGATTTCTCCGCACAGAACAAAGCATAACAGGCTCTCTTTGTGTGTGGATATGGAAATAGAGCAGCGCAGACCAAGGGTCCTCTGAGACATTATAATTATGAATAGAAAATGAGAGAGACAAAGCAGAGCGGAAGAATTCTTTTTTTTTTTTTTTTTTTTTTTTTGTCTCTCCCTCTCACTGATGTCTGTGACAATGACACTAGGACATGCTTTGGTAGGAAATCAAAGTGATATGCTTTGCTATGTGTGATGCAGGCACAATGAAGGGTCGCGGTGGCATTGTTTCCAGCGTGCGGCACTCCCACTGAGTGAGAGGATCTTTACACCACGCGCAGACACACGTGTCGTGCATCTCTGCTGCAGCTTGGTGTGTGTCGCAGGAGGAACTAGTTTATTTCCCTGCTGGACAGCTTGATCTAGACGCACTGCAACCTCAGAGAAGAGAGTGTTCATTAAATCGACGACACAAACACTGCAAGTGCAACATGACAAAACTAAGTAACCTGAGTATAAACTTTACAGGCTCATCAGCTTATTAACCATTACAAGACCGGCAATTAAAAGTTTTCCTGTCACGGCTGTCATCACCTGTCACAATATTCTGATTATGTTCCCACTCTAATCATCTTTCTCTGTCATTCCAGCCCTAGACATTAATATTAGCCATGGTCATCATTTGCTTCACCTGTCACACACACATACCTGCTCCTCATTAGTTCACCAGTCTATTTAACCCAGTCAGTTCCATTCACTCGCTGCCAGTTGAGTGTTTGTGCCAAACTATCTAGCCGTAACCTTATATTCTCGCCTGCCTGTTTCTCACCACTGCCACGCTGCAGATTCTGGATTTCCCGTCTCGCCTGTTGCTTTGAATTTGTTTGCCACACAGGCTGATATCACCTGTATGACCCTGCCTGTCTTTACTGTGCCCTGATGCTTATCAAACCAGGTACTCACTAAGTACTGGCTGTTGTGGTGCGTTTGGGTTCAGCTGTGTTTCCTACCTTACATTTCCATCATTGACAGTGAGTAATGAAGCGTCATGTTAGTTCGTGCAGGACACAGAGTCATGCGCTCAGCTACCGATTTTTGTGTGCGCTCCTCGGTCACGCACGAATCACAGCACCGTTCTCTCACCAAAGCGCTCCGTTTTAAATACGACCTCATCCTCACTCATCCTTGCTCGGCTACACTGACCCCAGCCTGCACCGTCTGCACATGCTGCATGGATGGAATGATTGAATAATATTTCTCATGAATTGCAATGTTAATGGACAATGTTCACTGGGGCCTTCAAAGGCAATATTACCACATAAATAGTCAGTTAATATATACAGTCTGTATTTATGGGTCATTCCATTTATTCAGAGATAGAGACAAAAAACAGACACAGGCATGCGATTAGAGCACATTTCACATGTTTTATGATGTATTCTAACATTCATTCCAATATTGTGATACTGTAAATTCTAATATGTGAATAGTTATTTCATAATTTGATCCAATCAGGAACGATACGTGTACAGTTTCCCCCTGCTGATGTGACTGTTTGTAAAAACTGACGTCGGTGAACATTTATTTCAAGAAGGGAAAATCCTACCGAACTGGAACTTTGGAATGCTGGATGTTTGCTGGGACTTCATGAAAACTTTTTGCCGTGAATCACCATGAATAAGTAAGTTGTGTTCACCTACTACCTGCAGGAGGGTAATATGAAGCCTTTGTACTTCTTCTTTGTGTTTGAATAGTAAGTCGTTATTAGAGCAACCTGGATACGGCAGAGGAGAACAGATGTGTAAACAAACATTAAAGTCTTCTGCTGCCGTGATTGGGGTTGGACATGAAATATTCACCAATAGGTGTGTGTGCAGCGTGGCACTTGGCTTTCAGCTGGGACAGCCATCACTCTACATCTTTGTTTCCTTCTGCAGCACACCACCACTTTCCTCTGTAATGGAAGAAAAAGTGCCAGATGAGCCAGATGGCCACAGCTCCCAACCACCCCCAACCCACATGAAATATTCAGCCAGGATCTGCAATCTTTATGATTGTCTTAAAAATAGGAAATCTAGAAGCAAACACCTGCCCTCCCATCCTCCACCTCCTGCTGCACCGTTTGGACATTTCGCTTCTTCCTCACCTGCGTCACATGGACGTGAAGACTGTGTCAACGCCGTGTGACTGCGAGGTCACTCTGTTTCTGTGCAGCTCTCTCATCTCGTCCTCATTGTGGTGGTCTTCATTACAACACTGCCCCTGTTTACTTCTTCCAGACTGTGATCGTGTTGGTGTGACTATCAGAAAAGGACAGACTCCTCCCTTGTGTTTACTTAATTTCAGGATTGGAGAAGATGCGACAGGCTAATTAATTAAAGATAGAGATGAATAGCAAAGCAAGTAAATAAGTAAAGAAACCCATTTGTCCTATTTCCCACTCCCCATCAAAGAGTAAGTGTTGGAGAAAGTTTTTGGCTTGGACCATGCTGCTGCCATTATCAGACAAATGTCTGTCTTCCCGTGTTGTTTCAGTTAAATACATGAAGCAAACTTTCTCATATGATGGTAGAAATATTCACTTGTAGGTTACATAACGTTATAAATGTCTAGCATGTATAACACTGATTTATACACAAGAGAAAATATTTTCTATATGTTTGGTTTTAATTGTTTGCGTAACTCTTGCATCAATAACAATGTCATAATTGACAACTGGGACAGACTCGGACGCTCGTTTCAAATTACCCTCATTAATCTGGGACTCAATATTTTATATTTTCACTTTATTTCTGGATAGTGGGAGGATTTGTAGACACATGATCCATTTATATAGATGATGATCCATCCATCTCTCTCTCTGTCTGTCATAGGAAACATCAGCAGACAAGCATTCAACCTCAGTGGTTCAAAGTTTGGACAAAACAAATCTGTGTAATTTACATCATCCTTTATGACAACGACATGTTGCAACAAACCATAGCACCTGATTGTTTAAAGGGGCGACAGAATTGACAATCTCTGAGTCACTCATTGTTATCTGAAGAAAAGCAGCTCACAGCAAGACAGCGTTGGTGTTTACTTTTATCCCAATTTTGATGATGATGTCTCATACCGTGTTTTTAATTCTACTATTTAAATTTAATTTCCATTTAAAAGTCATTTAAACCCAAATTAGAAATATTAGGACACAACACACATCTGTGAAAGTTTTTTTTTCCATTAAAATATCAACATTTAAGAACAAAGTTATAACTCTATGTAGTGATATTTATGATTACAGAAAAACACAACACTAAGCAAACTGAAAAGAAGATAGACTGTAATTGTTCAATATTTCCCAAAGTTTTAGGGGTAAATATTTTGGTGTAGGGTTGAAGTGTTGCTTTTTTGATGTCCTGCTTGTGCCTGCTCATCTTCAAAGTGTGTCTTCACTTCATTAAAAAACTGTGTAGAGGTGCATTGAGAGTTGTAGTTGGGTGGGGTTGTCTCTTGTTAAAGTGGGGTTGTGTTGTATTTAGGCCTGTGCAGTAATTAAAGACAAATTAATTACAAAGCACTAGACCTCACAATAACATCAAAGTGCTTTTCTATCATCCATGTCCTCTGTTTGTTTGTGTTCCCACTCCTCTTCGGTCAAACACCTCAACAAGTATTTAGTCACCGTCAACTGAATTAAATTTAGGAGTGTCGTGGTGAAAGTTCTGTGTCTTGTCGTTCTGCGTGTGTGCGCGCGCGTGCGCAACTATTCGGCCTTAATAACACTACCTTAACTCCTCAGAGAGTTCGCTCGTCAGAATCTGTGGGGACTGAGATGCTCTCCTCTCCTCCCTTAGGGACCTGTTTTTTCCCCCAAAGACTCGCTCTTCTCCCCAAGATTACAATGATGAACAACAACACATAACAGCGGGAAAGTAGGCCACAAGCATGCACAATCAGTCCTCCTCCTCCAGTCAACTTTTGTTCAGATGGAGCTGTGCAAAGCTTCAGTTACACAGGGAAGAGTTGTGCCTTTGTTGGACGAACACGTAAACATTTCTTGAACTACCTGTCAAACTATCTGCTTTCTTGCAACCATCAGCTAAAAAGGGGGAAACAACAGTTAAAATGCAGTATAGTGTCTTTGGTAACAATACCTTTTTTTGGTCCTGTACAGCACTGACAACAGAATTTAGAGTGAAATGAAGGGCAGGAGTCGTTGTTGGGATGATTTGAAGACGGCTAGGTTAGATGCCGGGGTTACACGGAGACACAGTGAACTCAGGACTATGTAAAAATTGAAACCTTATTTACAAATGGAGCAAAATCCACCTTTTTGTAACGTCATTCGAAGTGGACGAACTAAACTAAACTAAACCTTTTGTCTGTTTGTGTGACAACTGAAGGCTACCACAGGTTCTCATGTTTACATTTCTCTCATCATTACTATGTTCCTCATACATTTAGTATATTTCTGACACATTTATTAGATTTCTCATACATTTATTATGTTTGTCATATGTTCTTTATGTTCCTTACACGTTTACAATATTTCACACACATTTATTATGTTCCTCATATGCATACTTTATTCCTCACACATTTATTACATTTCTCATGCATGTTATTTAAATGTTTGTTTTCTTTAATGTGCACCTTCTTTTAAAAAGCCGCGAGTCTCTAGAAAATTGCGTTATCCTGTATAATAAAAATAGAGACGCTATCTATGAATCTTGATGTATCATATTACTCTTAAACTGTGCGTGTCCTCATAATGAGCTTGCAGCTATTCACATGAATCGAGTCCTGGTGAAATGTAAATGTGCATGCTGGGTTTGTCCTGAGATGTACAAACAATGGGCTTTGAAGGGAGAAGGAACAACACACATCTGGTGAGAATTAGCCCCTTATGCGATTTGATGGATGAATCCTCAGTGTAGGAGGAAATCTCATTATAAAATGCAATATATCGTGACATAGCAGGAAGGAAAATAAGACACACTGATAAATGAATGGCTCTTAGCTGTAATGGATTTCAAGTTATAAGCATGTGTAATGTGCAATTATTTGTCACCACGCCTGCAGTCTAAAAACTGCAACACCATATCTAGCAGCACGCATCAGGCAACCTGCTCATTAAATTACAAAATAAATTACTGCTTCATTTTCATAACCTGCTAACTTGCTACTAATGTAGGTTACAGTAAATATTGATGAAATTATATTATTTCTAATCTTCAATTAAGGTCCATTTACTGTTTTATGGAGCTTTCAAATCATGGTAACAAGTGGGCCGTGAGTTAGAAGTACTACCGTGTTCCCTGCTTGGGCTGCTTCAGCTGCTAGCTTCCTGTCACTTTTGTGATGTAATGTTTTAGAATGTCATTTCCTGCTTAAATGGTTATTTAAAATACCATCTGTCCAAGAGCTGTATACCTCTAACAGGCAGTCAGGGGGTTAAACTAGTTGATATGAAAAATCAAGAATTCATGCTGTGGTCATACTGCTAACTATGCACCGTAGCAGTTGAAGTTTTTTTTTTCCTCCAGCTTGACCAATACTAAATAGGTTTTCTACAATTTACCAGAGGTTTGTGTGTCTGCTCGTGACCTTCTGATGCAGAGCCCTGGGGCAGAGCAACAGACATCCTCTGACCTTAGCAAAGTTTGGATACTCACTCCCCTGGCTATGGAACATCAGTCTGCAGAAAGGCTGTGATTGGGGGCACTGAAAGGGTGTCGTGTCTGCACTACCATTGAGCCAAATGGCCATTTTGTCCACAGTCCAAATATGAATAAAGATATGGAAACCAGACCCTGAGCTCAGTCCCATCACATGCATGGCCTGTGGTAAAGGTCAGGCACTTTGCTTGGTTGAAGGCCAGTTGAAAACTCAAACTCGCATGGAAGAAAAACGCAGCAAATCATTTTCAAGTCAACAACAGTGAGTCTGTATTATTGGCATTTTTCTTGCAAAGTTACTATAACTTGAATGACTTTCTTTTGTTTGTGCACAGTCACTCTCTAAGGTTACATCTATCATAATTCATATTGTTACCGGGGAAGGACATTTTAATGGTTCAAGGTCAGTTGACATGTAAACATAAGGATGTTCCTCTGTAGGAGCGGAACAGCATCTCTATAATGCCTCTTGACTTATGTCTCGTGACTACTTTGTGTTATGACAGAAAGCGACAGCAGGAATCCATTCTGAGTACATCGTGTTTACAGTAGCTATTTGTAAGTTTGCTATCGCTGCAAGGTTCACTTACCAGAGAAGAAGTAACAAGAGTTAAGCATCAAACTTTTCAAATTCTCCTTTACTCATCAAGAACGGTCCAAGGAAACAATGGCAAACACCATTTGCATGCAAAGTATTAAGCCTCGACTAGGTCAGGCCCATCTCGTGACTTTCCGATAGTTTGTCACAGTAGCATCCAGTCCGCCCTGGAGAGGTAGAGCCGCTCAGAAGGCGTATTGTAACCTCTTGTGTAGGTTACAGCTGTAGCTTTTGGCAAGCGATCATCGCCTCCACCAGGTCTGGACAATTTTCAGTGTTTTTAGTGGATTTATTATTGGAATTTCTGTTATATTGCATGTGTAAATGCCTCATCTAAGCACAGAGATGCTTCGAGCGCTTTCCCCCTCGGCGTTAACAGCCCATCGCTCAGCCCACACACAAGGTGCATTAACTTGTGGGTGTGTAACGAGGAAAAGGCCTGTGCGTCTAGTTGGTGTTTAAGTCCCTGGTCTCTCTTGGGAGTGGGAGCTTTGCCTGGTACTGGGCACGTTATACTGGAAAGCACGGCAGGAGGCAAAACACTGATTTTTAATTGATACATTAAACAGTCAAACAGATTGCACAACCTCGGGCCATGAACAGAACAGCATGCACAACTCCCCGCCCCAGGCAAGCAGAGAAGCGCTATCTCTCCCTGTCATCTCCCTGCCCTTATTCTTAGACGTATTGTCTGTTCCCCCGGGATGCACTTTTGTTGTGTTGTCTGTTTCTGCGACTGAAAAACAGTTTGTGGTGGAACGGCTGCTTCTCTCAGGCGCAGCCGCCCGAAGCACATGAACGGATCTATACGGCAGCTTCAGAGGGAATTCAGAGGCCTTTATAACCCATAATGACAACGTGAGAACATGTTTTTAGAAGGTGTTGCACAGTTATGAGGGAAAAAGTGAAATCTGTCAATTTTAAAAGTTTTCTGACTCTCTATTCAGTTGATGGTGGGAGGCCCTCTGGCTGCAGTTATGGCCTGGAGTCCTCACATATAAGGCTTTGAGCACCTGAATCTGGGCAGTTCATCCTTTTCTCCCAAGCGGATCCACTCAATTTATATAGTAAGTGGCAGAATTCTCCAGAGAATAGGAGTCTGTGCTTTTGGCTGGGAATTTAAACCAGGTCCTCCACTAATCAGAAGGTCGCGGTTCACCGAAGTTGCATTACCAGGTCCTGGAGCTTTTGGTGCAAAAATTCAGAGTGGTCATTCTGAGAAAATGTCCTCCTTAAAGCTAGTACTTTTTCATTTAGTTTACATAGACATTAAAAAAAAAAAAAAAAAAACAAGAACAACACAGAATAAAGCCAGTGTCACAGAGACGTCATGCCGTCAAGTATTCGTTAGGCAGTGTATATTTATGTTTTCACTGAGGGCCTGTGCAAAGTGCCTGCTCTTGCTTGTTTTTCCCAGACGTATCAACCCTACCTTTACATAGAGGCAGTGAATAATAGTCATGTAACTCAGTCACTGTTTTTTTGATGAGAATAAATAGTTGCACTCCACTACATTGACCCTTGGGAGAATATTTCACGATGTTTACTTTTGTGTTGCATTTGTTGTAATTCTCATTCATCATTTTTGAAACCTGGAGAAAGCATTTTCATCAGGCATCTTTCAGGGCACATAAACTGTATTTTAATAGAGCAAATTTGTATACACCAACTGATGTATGGGCTCCCTGAAAATCCCCTTGCAGGCAATATGCTTTTCATCAACACATTCATCTCTGACATTTCCTGTCTGTGCTTACATGGACCGTATGTCTGGCACAGGGGTCCTGCGGGGATGCACAGTCACAAGGGGGAAATTACACTTAAATTCCACATTCTCTTTGTCTTTTAAAAATTACATGATTCTATGTTACATTCTCTCTCTCTCTCTCTCTCTCTCTCTCTCTCTCACACACACACACAAACACACACAGTAACAGTTATTTGAAAATGAATATGACACCAATCAACAGGTTTTTAATCAAGATTGTTCCAATATCAATGGTATTCTCATTATCTATTCAAAAATCAGAGGACGCTAAATGTCATTCAGGATGTGATATGACAGACTGTGACTGTGTGTTCTGACAAAAGGAACATTTGTAAGCATTTGAACCAGAAGCAGAATGTAGTTTTTGCTCAAAGAACAGTGACATATGCTCTCTTCAAGCGCACGTCCATTTTGGCCAACCTGCAGACTCCTGAACTTTTGCAGCCAATTTGCTCCTGAAGCTTTCAACATGTTTCCTCAGTGATGAGGTGTCTAGCTTGTTTTATAAGACCAGCAAACCCAGTAAGACTATATCCACCACTGGCCCTTACTTTCTGTGATGTTATTTGTTGTTGTTGTAATAAACACAATGAAACAGATCTTTGCAGCACCCAACTTTTATCCAACTGGTACCTGACTGGGTGCTCTAACCCACATTACATACTCATATAGACAGTTTAATATGAACCACAGTGATTCTATGCTCCCGCAGCTCTTCCTCATCCCGGTTCTGGGAGGTACTGTTACAATAAGACTCCTGAGTCACCCACATGCGAACAGAACCGCCTTGGCTGCTGCTGACAGCAGTGAGAGGAAGAGAGTGGGAGGACTGGCCTCTGTTTCACATTGTGAAAAAAGAGGAGCTGATGTACAGCACCCTACATCTGAAGTAGCCTGTGGGGACTGGAATGCACAAACACACCAGGGAACTCGACTCCGCAGGCACGATTCAGAGCAAAGACAAACTCACAGCCACAACTTGTGTCCAACCTGATGACGATACATGGCAAAGGAAAAAAAATCTTCTTCTTCATTCTTGGTCCAGATGGGGTTAGTCCAGATTAAAAAAAAGGAAGAAATGTAATGGTGCATGAGGTCTAAAAATACGGTTGATATACAGTATATCCACTGGGGGTTAAAGCTGACATCACTACAACAACACATTGTGCAGTCTCAACTCTGTGTTGTGGGCAGAACTGAGATTGCAGTCACAGAAGTAGAAGGCCAGAGTTATGGGCTATATAAAACATATATTATGGAGTATCTGAATCTGGACAATATGTTCAAAGTCAAATTAATAGTTAAACACAATCACAATTAGCTGTTTCGTTTGTTGATGATAGTTTGGTGGTATTTGACAAAACTGCATATTTGATCACCATCCTGCCTTAGAATCTGGATTGTTCAGCCACACACCTTTAACTCAAAGTGGCCTTTATAGCAGAACTGTTCCTGCTCTTGGTGTTTTAGTAGTGTCAGGCACTGTCTACAGTTCACTCGCAGGTCACTTACTAAAAGCTTAGAGCACTGTCTGGCTCTAACTGTCTGATAGGATTCAGTTGGCTCATTCCCCGGTGACAGTTGCCTTAGCAACCAAGACCATGGGACAGAGCGTGAGCATGTGGTCGAGGATACGATAAGAAAGCCAGCTTTAACGTCAGAGTCTCTGTGGTAGCAGCAGTACTCAACATAATTTAGGTCAACTTTATTTGCTTGGATTAGGAACCCAACAGAATATATACACGCATATGAATGTAATTTTTGTTATTTATACGTGAAGCAACTTTGTCAAAGTTGCAGGGGTGCGAATGGAGCAAGTCACAGTATCATTTTCATTACAGCTTCCATCTTGTCTGTCTGCCATGAAGGCCTAATTGTGTCAAGTTTGAGGTAGTAACTGGAAACAAAGCAAACACTGACTGCTGATCTGCCAGACAATAAAGAGGTTTTATTTCCCAAAGGTAAGCGGAGAGACAGAATGACCATGGTTGGTGGAACAGGGCTGGCAGACTGAGGGTGGAAGTTGTACTACAGACTGGCCAGGGCTGATGGAGCAGTAGAGCTGAGACAAAGGGAAAGTGAGTCAAAAGAATTCGTTGAGCCGAAAAATCCTTCGAAGATTGTTGACCTTAACGCAGTCCAATGAGTTGACTGAACGATCCGGCGAGGAGTGGATTGCAGATCCATGGCATTTGTACTGTTAGAGTTTTTGCTGAGTGTATAGATGGCTGGAATTGTTCGGCAGCAGTCATGCAGTGGAGCCATGGGCAGGCACGGACAGAGAGACAAACAGCAAACAAAGGGGGAAGAGGCAAAGTCGGACTAATTGAAGGACAACTGCTGAGATTGTTGCAATACTTCCAGATTCGGCCTTTGCTGCAGTGAACTCCAGACGGTTAGCCACAGACTCCTTTTGTACCACCACTTTTTGGATGATCGTCCAACTCTTAGTCCGGGAGTCCTATGTGAAGCGTGCTCTATTTTACAATGATTGAGGTCACAGTGCTCCTGGGAACATGCGAAGCTTTAGAAATAGTTTTACAACTTTGCCCTGATCTATGCCTCACCCCAATTATATGGCAGAGGTCCACGGGGAGTTTCTTGGACTTCATCACTTGCTTTGTAGCCTGAGAATGTGTGCAAAATTCTACGCCTGTATGTGTAAAGTGACTTGAGATAATTTGTATTGGACGGTACAGAATTAGCTCCCAAGATATTGTGGTATTTTAATTGTGCTTTGACTTTCTTCAGAAGTGATTTAATGTAGTTTTGTTCCAACAGCCATGCTAATGTTAGTCGTTAGGGTTTTATGGTAACAATAGCTTTTTTGTTTTAATGTGGTTTTGACAGTAATGTGTTTCAGTTAATATATAGATTTGTAATTCAAATTTAACGCCACATTATCATTCTTTTTCTTTGCCCTTTCTTACTTTAGGAAGCAACACAAATGCAGCATTTCCACCTCAAATCTATAAATCAATGTACCTTAGAAGATGTGTTTCCAGAGCTTCTGTTTAAAGGGGTTAGAGTGAAACAATGCAAGCCTCCCTCTCCGCTGCACTCCGGCTTCTGACTGTGTAATTCAATGCCATAAAAAGGAGCTGCTGTCAGAGCCTTCCTTTGCACAAAGCTGTTAACATGTGCATGTGTTCAAAGGCCGACAGAGAAGAACCCAATCACTGGAAAGCCAAAGATCATGTCGTCTGACAGGCCAGCGATTTTACACAACTTGCATCCAAATCAGAGTGGAGCAATGGCATACAACCTAGGGAGCTAACACAGCAAAAAAGTAGCCATTTCAGTTATTCCTAAACCTATATTAAAATAGGTTTACCTGGCAGAAGTACAACTTTCAAATTGCCTTGCGTTATCTGTGTGTGTGTGTGTGTGTGTGTGTGATCGATATGATCCCCGGCTCCCGCTCGAACTAATGTGCTTTAAATAGTAGAACGCTTGTTGTTTGGCAGGACTAATTAAAATGATTTATGCTCGCCTTGCATGACATCACTAGAAGCCAAAGTGCAACCCAAGATAAAAAGCCAGAGAGGAATGAATCTATTTGTCAGACACTCGTGTCTTTTTGTGAAGCTTGGCAACGGGTTTTAAAGCAAACCTATCAATAATAACAAAAAAAAAAAAAAACAGGCAGCACTTCTGTCCTATTCATGCCTCAGTTAGATCCTGTAAAAAATGACAGATGGATTCAAATTAGTCCTTCATTAAGCTTGAGCCTACTGGAATTCACTGTCATGTAAGCCAGAAACATAAAAAATATGTGGCTGTAGTGATAAGAGGCCGGCATCATACAACAGAACTGTGGCGTCAGGTGATATTGACCGTGATCGCAGTACTATTAATAACCTAAAGTGTACTTATTTGCTTTTTGTTCCTTTTTTCAATGATGTCTAACTCACAATATGTGATCTCTGTATATTTTTTTAGATTTTAATACCTTGGTCATATACATATATATTTTTTTCTATATCTTTTATTGTAGTTTTAAATTCTGTTTAGGGCCTTCCCTGCTCAGGTCCACTCAACCCCTCACTAAGACACAACTGTCGAGAATTAAGTGCTGGAGCTGCTGTGAGGTTTAATTTTAGCTCGAAAAAACAATGGTCAGCACCAGATAAAACAGTGTCTACTGAAGTCGCCTGAAAGTTTCCTCCCCTGATAAAAAAAAAATAAAAAAAGGTGTTGACGTCCATCACGATTCAGCTGAAGTTACGGAGACTAAAACAAAAGCAATTAGCTCTGTGTCATGATTCTTTACAATCGCTGATAAAACAAAATCAACAGCTCTTCTATTTCAGAGTGAAGGAAGAAGTATGACCGCTTTTGGTTTCCAGAGACATCAAAGCAGGTGGTTTAACTGGATCAGAGCTGGATTGCCACAATGGATCACACTTTAAATTGGTGAGCTAGTGTAGAACAAACATGAACAAAGCTCCTCGAAATCCCCTGTGGGTTAAATATCAAGAAATACTTAGCTCTTTCAGACATCGCCTGAAGTGTCAGTCGCACCATTTAACAAAGCAACTCCGCCTTTCATGTGCAGTTTATTTAAAAGTAACTGCATCTATAGCGTATATTTGTGGAATACACAGTGCAGCACCTGACACCTGCTTCACCCCCCCCCCCCATCCCCTACACATGGCGTTTAGTTATTTTAGCCTTCATACATATTCATGCTCGTCCTTAATGCGAGTTTGATGCAGACGAGAGTATCTATTCTTAGACTCGCATTGGTGACACAAGGCAAAGTAACACACACACGCACACACGTTATACAAGTAGTGGTCTAATGAATCTGTTTGTTGGAGTTTTCACACTTCAGTCAACAATGTGAAAATTAGATAGGGCGAAATCTCATTAACTACCTTTGGCGCGTTGACATTTCATTTGCATCCAGCAAAACAAAAGCGCATGTCTTTATTTCACACTTTACTTTCACACTTAATTTCCTCCAGCGGAGGGCACGAAAGGAAGCAATGTATGACAATAATTTCCGCAGGGTTTTCATTAATGTGGAGAATGTCAGCCGCGCGATGTGTGTCCGTACTTCGCCTGAATGTTTCGGCGAAGCCGCCAGCTCGCTGCCAATCACCTGTTAACCTCAGAGACAGACCTGGTTTCGCTTCTCCTCTCAGTTCTCACAGTCTGGCTGGAAGGTATGAATGCCATAGCTATGACAGGAGAATGATAAAGCTTTTACTCGTCTTCATCTTCAGTCTGTTACTCGAGACCCACAGTACATGTATGTATGTCTTCGCCTTATAAGGAGCCCTCCTGGGAGCCTTGGCTGTGCTGATGCCCTGCAGTGGATGACTAGTAGTGCATAATATCATTAAATACAGAATCAGCAGATCTACAGATGATGGTCACATCACACTGCAGGCCTGACAGCAGAAAGCCACTCTTGCAGGACAACTGTTATGTTGTGCTACTCCTGTCCAGCCTAAATTAGTTTGTTTAAATTAGTGCACAAATGTAACCCGGGCAGGGCCTTTATGTGTGGAGTTTGCATGTTCCCCCAGTTTCCTCCCAGAGTCCAAAGACATGTCAGGTGAATTGGTCACTCTAAATTGCCCACAGGTGTGAATGGTTGTCTGTCTCTGTGTGTCAGCCCTGCGATGAATGACTGTTGGGACTGGCTCCAGCTCCCACTATGAGCCAATAATGGACAAGATGAATGAACTGTGCAGAAGTTGTTTTAAAAGGAAAATATTTATGCTTTTCTTGTTATCCAAGAGTTTTATTTGTGGAATTATTGTGAACTCTTATACAGTGATAAGAGATTAAATATAAATGTATGAAGTATAATCATTACTTTTTGAGTGTCAGCTATTTGAGACATGTGTTCACACGATCTCAGTTCACAGCGTTGCTTGCAGCGGCAAAAGGAACAATAGTTAAATGCATAATTACTGTTAAAGATAGTCAACAGTCACAACAATCCACTTTCCACATTTTAACAATAAAGTTAATTATATGAATGGTTCACAAGATATCCATTATCCTCACATCAGACAGATGGACAGATTCAACCTGAACAGTTCATTCTTGATGGCCTTGCATGGTCCAAGACGGTTTGGATCACAGGGTGCCGTTTTGAGCATCAATGTGGATATTTTTTGAATTTGTTAATACATGTTAAATTAAAACCAGCATTAATTTATGCCACCCATTTGTCATTGAATATATTTGCAGCTCAAACAACACATTTTAGTGTGCAGCGCCACTTTAATGAAGACGTGTAATAGATGTAATCCATCCTAAATCTTGAGCTCACTGGAGGGGTTTCTAACTAAGAGTCATTAGCTCTCACAAAATAAATTAATTTTAAGGTCCATTATCTCCTAATAACTTGGAACTTGTCAAAAAATAATTAATTTAAAAAATATATATATATATATATATTTTTTTTTTTTAATTCATGATATTTTTCATGATATTGTTTCAGGATATTTTTGGTTTAACAGTCTTTTTTCAATACTTTTCTAAGAATTAGTGTAATAGCTGCTGTCACGTGAAGCTGGAGGCCACTGACTAAAAGTAGCATCCCTGACACTCCCAGACAAACCCAGGCAGCAGCGAGCGGAGCCAGGCCAGCAGCCGAAACAGCAGCAGCAGCAGCCGCTGAGTGTGTTCTCAATCTAACTGGCTGCGTATCAGCTGCTACCATCTGTGCCAGCCACATCTTACATTCAGCCCCTCTTTCTGAGCCCAGAAATCGAGCAGGCAGATTCTCCTAAAGACTTGGCATTGCACAGGGAGCGGAACAAATGGGATTTCTCTTGTCTTTGATCTTTATTTTCAGTCTGATGCCATCTGCATGCGAAGGCACCACCGTGGCCCACCATTGCAGACAAGGGAGCCGCATTAATATTTAAATGATAGCAATTATCCAAAGAGGCCGCGTGCGTACGTGCTGTCACATGCCCCATTGTGAAGGCCGCAACTGCCTTTCACATGTTTTTCCAGATGTGAACATCTCTAGATGGGATTCTATGTATATTGTTCAGGGGGGCGATCACAATATCCCAATATACAGTAGGCTGCCTTCGGTATTTTTAGCAGAACCCCCAAACAATATGTGTGCAGCTAACAGTCAAAGTGATGTGATGCACTGTGATGATTTGGTTGCCACATACAGGGAGGTTTAAGCATAATCACACATAATTACGAGCCATTACCGTCAGTGGCACAGTGTGGTAGAGGACAGCGTCAGGAAAGGTGGATGCTGCTTCTCCCTGTTGCTGAGCAGCTCATGGAATTACTGTTTCCAACGTCCCTCACTGTTTTAATTCAATATCAAGGGATCTTCTCTCCATAGAAAATGAATTCCTCTTGTTATTCAAACCAACTAAAATATACGAGTTGACAATTATGAATAGTGTTGGATTGTAGGTAATGTCCCAATTGCCTATTTTTTTAAGTCCCATGGATCTCAGCTTACTATTATTTTTTATTTTACAAAAACAGAATCACTTTTACAGCATTGGTAAAAGGAGATTTTGTTCATGCTGCTGTCTCCTCTTTAGCTGTTAAAGCATCTAAAACACATCTTTTCTTTTCTTATTCCAGTGTAACTCGTCACGATTGAGTCCTGATTCATCAGGGTCCTTACACATGACCTTCTTTTACAACTTCAGCTTTGAGGACCGCTGGTAAACACAACATGGGGCTGCCGCCACTGCTCCACTTTGTCTTCTTTTTCAAAGAGAGAAATCCTTGGTTTTATTTTCAGCATAGGAACCCTGGTAGCAACCCTTAAACTCCATAAGTGTTTCGTGGACACGTTACCCACCCCTCCTTTGGCATGATCTCGAGGTAGGTAATGAGTGAATTTCCATTTTGGGGGAAACTAACCCTGATGTCCTTCTGAAAGTTTTACAGTTTGACCAATTCACCATCATTGTTTACTCCCATTTGATCAATGTGAGGTAACTGTTCCTATTATGCGCCTTTCGTTTTGAATCCATCCTTGTTTAGGTAGGTATGTATTTGTTATCCCCTTCCCATTTGCTTCAAATGAACACCTTCTTTTCCCGTAATGAGCTTTTAACCACCGCCGTTTGAATGGCCTAATCGGCCCAATCTACTCATCTGTTCTCTGCGAGCCTTCATTCTCCCGGTGCTATCGGGCAGACGTCCCGCTGTTCAGGAGCTCGCCTCCTCCCGCTATGCAAATGAGGCTGAGCGGGAGAGAAAACGCCGGCAGAATAAACTGTCCCAACAGCTCACTCATCCCCAAGCCCCCCTCCCCACGCCCAACCTCCCCCCAAGCGCCGCACCGCCGTACACCTCATTAACCCACAGAGGGCACAGGAAATGAAACCTCTGACAGGACGTTAGGGAGCAACTAATGACCCAATCAACAAGGTTGCCACCGGCCAAATTAGCATTAAGCAAACGCTACAGGCTTGGTGTGTGTGTGCAAATGTTGTGTGTGAATGTGAGAAGCTTTTAAAGAGTGGCTGATGGGAGCCCTCAAGGAAAGTTATCCATCTACTGGTGCCCGACCATATGAGTGTGTCTCCACGGTTAAATTAGAAGGGGGAAGTTAAAAGTAGGACAAATACTGTAGAGGATAATGTCAGAGGTTTGAAATTCACTCACAGGCCCAGTTCCTGCAGCACCATACAACCAGCAACAGTTGTGTGTTCCCTCAACTCATCTGCATGCTAAATAAGGCTTTATAGGTGACTGTCTGGATGGTGCATAATCCATGTGTGAGGTGATCACATCCCACTGATCCCCAGGCTGCCTAGTGCTCTGCGTGTGTGGGCCCCCTTGTGCACAGCCCCCTCCATTCACACACACACACACACAGCAATTGCACGGTTTACAGGAATTGGTAAAAGTCACCAGGATGCAGATACATGCGTTTTCATGAAAGATTGCCGTGTAACAAGATTCCACAATTTGAGGAGTGGAGATTCTTACATCAGGGCCTGGCACCACCTGGCATGGAATTTACATGTATTCTTCGAGGATGAATTTTTCTCCTGTGTAGACACACAATTTGTTTTTCTTGCCCCTGCCGTCTCTCTTTATCCGGCCTCTTTGGTGCAGTGGATGATTGGAGCAGTGGGGTGCAGTAAATACAATGATGCTGTGTTCACACGTCCAGAAATAAGAAGAAGAGGAAGTCAAGCAGATCCTCCGTGTTGCCACTCATAATCACTTCTCAGTCTCTCAGTCTCCTGTTCTTTGTCCAGCTATATGCCTGACAGATAAGTTTATATACACTTGCCATCTTAATTGATTATCCATCACAACACTTTCTCTCACTTATCCTGGTCCTGATCTTACAAGGTAGAGCCAGGTAGAGCTACGAGGTAGGGGTATGGTATTGTTTGTTGAAAAAAAACATATAGCAGCAGTCTTTCCAAATAATGAAACTGTCATTCAACAACACTGTTCTGAAAGATATTTCTGAGAGCCTTAATGGAAAATGTCTGTCCACTGCTCAGGGAAAACAACATCTTCAACTGGTTTCTCTACCTGCAGACCAGTGATATTTCTAAAATATCTACCCATTATGTGCTTGCATGTAAAATATCTCTTGAGAGAGGGTTTGGCAGATGCTATTTGGTTGGGAAGAAGCACAAAAACCTGTTTTGTGCACCTTCCTTCTTGAGAGTTAAGAATATTTCCAATGCTATATTGTATTCATTACGGGAAATACCATGCTTAGTTTTATGACTTGATAGTACTAATATTGATAGTTCCTGTCTATGTATGTGAACATTGAGTGATGGAAAGTCCACCAAGCCCAATAGTTCTTCACTTTTAATTGTATTTGTTTGTGTTTGACTGTCTTGCTTGTGAAATAGAGCACACGGTTTGTGTATCAATGTCCACTTTTTTCCCTGGGTGGTGTTTTCACGGATTAAAACACAGAGGATGAAGTGGCATGCAGGTCAAGAGGGACGAAAATGTCCCGTTGCTGTGTAAGTGGTCAGAGTGTCACTTCCAAGACAACTCACTGGACACACACTGTGCAGAGTACACTATGGTTACAGCTCCCCCCTGGGATTATTAAGGGTTTCGGCCTGTCTTTATTCCTGCAGAGAAACCAAAGCAGAGTCTGCTCCATCTTCACCTCTTGTGTAAAGGTGTCACAAGAGCTGTGGCGAACATATTTCTGTGTCCGTGCAGAGGGCTCCACAGCTGCAGACGGTTCCAGGGATGCAGCCGGTGTCAGCAGCACCTGCACTGCTCGGTTTAACAGGAAGGTGTTACTGCACACTGAGTCCAACCTATGAAGCCTGTGTGAGTCACATCTACGTTAACGTCAGTGGTGTTCCAGACACAATCACTCCGGCATCACTTCACGCTCTGTGGGAAAGAGGTATCACTAGAGATATCACTAAGATGTTTCAGGGGACACAGTTTAATCAAATGAGCAACAGTTTGAGGCAACAGAGTTAGTCCCAGCTCGGTGCAATCGACAATGAACAACCTTTACATTTTGCTAAGACACATGTTGAAAGCCGTATTCTTAAACGTAAGTATTTTTATTAGTTTTTTTAGTATTTTTATTTTTCTGAGTAAAATCGTATGCAACTCTTAGTGACAGCTCATAACATCTGGAAATCTGCTTTGAAATTTTATTCATAATGTATCATCTTACCTGCATAATAATCACACTCAGTTCCTGCTCCTCTTCCTCAGCCTCATCTCGTGTGTGCTGGGATTGCACACGTTTTTTTTTTTTTTTTTTCCCAGAGAAAAAAAATCTTTGTTTTTTTCTGAAACAACTTTTTTCATTTTATGTGCAGTAATCCTTCACCAGTCATCAACCTGTCAATAGGTAAAGTCGTCTGAGTCCGTGGCCCTGTAATAAACAAGACCAGTAACTCCACTGGGACTGCCTGCGATCACTGACAGACCTGCCTGTGCACACGTGCACGGCATCACACGAGTCGGCCTCCAGCTGTTGTCAGTGGGCGCGTGCTCCTGTGTTTTGAGGGTGGAGCTTTGACCAGAAGGCCGATGGAAGAAGTGGGATGCATTAATTGCATATTTTCCGAGTGAAGCCTCCTCCTAGCTTTTCCAGGATTACCAAACCCCGCTTTAATGGCCTTAAAATGGCTTAGAAGCGACTCCACACCTTCACCTCATTTCGTATTCGCAGATGTATGAATATGCAGATGAGCCCAGCTCTCAGCCACTGGCCCGCAGCTACACACAGACCTCTCATGATTTTCTGCCTTGCTACGCCACATTATTTCAAGCACTAACATACAGTATGAGTAACAGACCATTTTCCCACAGCAGCCTTTGTAAATGTTTTACTAAAAATACAGTGCATGTGATCTGTTAGGGTACAGCAGTGGCACAAACACATTCGTGCCCTTTTCGGTCCTCTCCTGTGCCTTGGTTTGCCATTTTCAGACACCAAACACTAAACAATCGAGTTCCATCTTTCTCCAGAGTTCAACTTTCACAAACAACATGGCAGGAGTTTCTCATGTCATGTGTTCATAGCAGCCCAGAGAACCTGCAGGGCACACAGGTGATAGGTGGAGCAGCGGAGGCAGGATGTAACAGTGTTCACAAGACACGGTCACATGTTTTTGTTGGTGGCAAATTAACACCTGCCACCACATCTTGTTTTGTTAACTCCTCCTTTTCCACATTTTTTTCTTTTTTTTTTTTTTCCTCTTTCAAGGTTTGTGACACTTGTTAGAAATATCATCAACACATATATTTGCCCGGGGTTATTACTCCACATATTCTCATGCTCTCCTGATAGTTACTGATTTTATACATTTGACATCCCAAAGCTCACATACCTGAAAGCAGCTTTTACACTCTGCGTGTGTCTCGATGGGGGTAGAGTTGGAACGCATAATAGAGTTGCTCCTGTTCTCTCTCCCTCTTCTGCCATCAGCAGGGTCGTCAGCGGATTGGTGTCACCTGAGCTCTGAGAATCTGGCTGCCTTTAACACTCTGCTGAAGCTCAGCTGCCCTCTCCTCCCACGGACACTTAGTTCTGCTGTTGGTTTGGCATTTGGGTTTCTTTACTCCTTTTCCACTCATGCACTCACCTACACCACTGACGACACACGTCATGTTGCTTTACCCTCAATAAATACTTAAGTTAATTGTCTCTCGTGTGTATCTTCTTCCTTTGTCATGGCCTTGTGGACCAGCTTGTGACAATACATAAAATTCAAAACACACGTGTGCTGTTCATAAACTATTTCTGCCCATTATTGCCCAAATCCTGAACCACGGCAGAAGGTAAAATTAGGAGCTGCAAGTTGAAATAAAGCTGCCCATACTTAACAGCAGTAATGTTGCACAATAACATCAGCCGAATCTAATTTAAAAGCGCAAGAGTATTGGAGATCATTAAAACCTACCAGCTCCATTAGGCGGAAATGTGAGGGGTCATACAATCAGGAAGGCCCCAGGGGAAATCCATTTCCTGCTGTAAATGAGGAGAACGTACAGTCTGCAGTCCTAAACATTTCCAGCTTCTCTAGGACTCCACTGCATCTCAATAGGAGCCAGCACTTCACAAAGACAACTGCATTTACATCTCTAATTTGCTATAAGTATTTGCATTGAGGTGTAAAATTAGCAAGCTCCAGGAGGATTTAAGTGCAATACGTCCGTGACTTTAGCTAAATCGCATCGCACAAAATGAGGTGCCGGTGGTCGCTGAAGTCTGTATTGTCTCAACACAGCAGAGCAAGACTGAATTAAGCCTGAAAGCAAGATTTAAATGTTTCAACAACATTTAAACAATGCAAGCCAGCGTTATCTTCTCTCGTCTTCTGCTTTAGAATAAAGGAAATAACCTAACATAAATACACGTATAAGGATTAGAGATATGTACTGTTATGTTACTGTGTACTGTGACAGCTGTGAATGGCTGAATTACACGCAACACGTCAGTTATATTGTCTCAGCGTCTGGGATTCACACCACAAAGCTCATCATACTATGTGTGTGTGTGTGTGTGTGTGCGCGCTCCGAAGTGGGCCAGCTGTAATGAATCAAATTTACTGGAGGCTGAAAAAGGTAGCAGATAACAGGGGGCATCCTCACAGATGTTCTGTAAAGTGGTGAACAAATGAAATTTTACACTAAATAAAGGCAGAAAACAGAACCCCCCCCCTCCATGCATTCTGTGGACACGTCCGCTGTAATCAAGTGGAATCTGGAGCAGGTTTCTTTTAAATTAAAGTGCCATCGGAGACTGGGAGACATAAACAGAGACTTCATTGGAGGTATTATGGAGACTTAATTGGAGGGGAAATCTGATTAGTTCTCCATCTGTCTTTATCCAGTTTATTTTTTTAGCATTTGTGAGCAGCTCTTTGAAAACCTGCACTTTGCAAAAACCCTCTCCTCCTTTTTAACTGAAAATGGCCGAAACCATATTTTTCTGTTATCAAATCTCACTTGTTGGTTAATCTGAATTTTTTCTTCCTACCCATCATAGCTCCAAACCTATCCTACCTATCCTGCCTAAGTCCAGGTCAAGACAGACTGGTGCGATGAAATTGCTCTGACTTTTCTCCATTGGTGCTTCTCGTTAGTGGTTTCGAATTGAAAATGTATGTGTGTGGATTCAGCCAGCAAGTTAAATAGAAGCGTCATCATCATTGACGGGATTAAAGAGTTGAAGTAAAGTCTGCAGGTTAATTAACGTGTGCCCTGCTGTTCTCATATGACTGCATGGATTAAATGACCTGGAGGATAAACCTGTCGTACAGCGTTAAACAGCTGTGGACAACAGATACAGACTCAATCAATCATGTGACCGTGTGTGTGTGTGTGTGTGTGTGTGTGTGTGTGTGTACTTGAGTTGAAGCACGATCGTCAATCAGTGAGCGTTCCTGCAGAACCAGGGAGGCTCCACACGTTTCAGCCTTTCTCTGGATACTCAAGTCACACCTCTGTGATGCAAGCAGCCTTCAAATGCAGACAGCGCCTGCATTACTGTGGGCAAACAGCAGCTGGCCTGGAGGTGACATCAACACTTTGGCTCTCCATACCACGACACAGCCGCTGACCTATCAGTAAATATCAAATATTTGCCTGCGCTGTCTCAAAACACACAGCAGTGAACATCAGCTACTTGCCTCATTGTAGTTGATGTTAATGCAGTATTAGTTAATAATGAGTATTGGGCCTATTTAAGCGAAATAATTATGTAATATGTCCACAATAAAATGTCATGATAATGCAACAGAAAGTATAAGAAAGACATTTATTCTACTCAATTTCCAACTTTAATCAGTCAAAGCAACAGATTTGTCCTGTTACCTCCAACACCAAGTCTGCAGATGATGACTGTGCACAGCACCACACCAGCTCCTCCTCTGCCATGCACCTAATTGGCCCATGAGCACAATCATCTTGCAGACTGTCACCAGCCTCCAGGAGACTTCCATAACACAGACAATCAAACTGTTATATCAGTGCATGTTGCAAACATCATAATCACTATCATTATGATCAGTCAGCCCATGGGTACATTATGCAAAAAGTAATAAGCTGATTGCCTATCGGCTTTGGTTTCCCTCTGGCAGGAACTGAGGAGGGAAGAGTGGGGGTGCAGCGGAGGATTAGGATTCTCTGTCACAGAGAGTTTGGTAACCTGGAGTAACCCTACCTCAGAGACTCCTTGAGGCTGACGCATATTCTGGGGGAAAGGGAAAATGTTGAGATCACACTGTGTGATACAGTTGACTAATGATCCCCGGTTAGGGTGTTGTGTTATACACACGTCTGAGTTTGCTGTTGTGTGTGGCTGATGGATGTTGAGGGTCTGTCAGAGTTGTTGTGTGTGTGTGTGTGTGGAGTCTTGATTTACGGGCTGAGACGATGAACTGTATCATAATAACGTCTGCTCAAAACATAAGTGCAGAGGAGGTTTGAGCTTTTTTGTCTGCTGTTCATCAATTCCGCTCCAGCACGTCCCTGGAGATCGCCCACATCCCCACAGCTCATATATGAAATAATATTTAGGAACTGAATGAAACTCTTTGCTATAAATAGGCTTCTCCTCGATAGGGCTTACTACCCAGCATCCTTGAGTAATGAGCCCTTTAACATACTTCATCACCACTGGCTGCCATCATGGTCTAAATGCAACATCTACAGTAAAAGCAAATTATTAAACCTGCCACCATCATACAGCCAAGGCTAAGCAGATTCTACATGTAGTATCTGACTTTGAACGTGTCTTGATTCGTAGTTATGTAATGGCAATAGTTTATTCATTTATCTATCTTCAAATATGGCATCAGAGTCTAACACCACTGGAGGAGAGCGGGGTCCTGAGGGATGATCAGGCATGGTTTGGTCCAGAAAGTGAGGAGAAAGCCTGGAATGTCATGTTGTCATGTTATGTTTTTGTCTTGTGTCACTTGTCTTGTTTTTCTTGCTTTATTTTGAAAACATTTTTTTTGTGTTGTATGTCTCTTTTACTTCCAGTGTGTTCCTGATTGCCCTGACTGTCCCCACCTGTTCCCCATTACCTGGAGTGGACATATTGTCCATGTCTCCCCTTGTCCTGTGCCAGTTCGCCTTGTCCCTTGTCAATGGAACTGTGCCACTTCTGATGGTCATGCATCAAGCCAGGTTTTGTCGTTGCTACTTTGTTTTGTTGTGTTATTTGTTTTATTTTCCTTTTTCCACATATTGAGATATTTTTTTGGGGGGGCATGCTTCATAATTTTGTTTGTGAGCCTTCTTCTGCTTTTTGGTGAGTTTCAGCTGAAACTTTGAGAACAAACACTTTTCTGTTGTGATCCAATTGTAAGACGTACATTTGGGTTCAGGTCATAGTGCAGTTGTGACATTATTGTACAGTGTGTTTTTGTAAATTTATTTTGTCGTTGTCACACGTAAATATGTGTATATATTTTTAAAATATAAATTCAAATCATTTTTGGGAAACTGAGTGCACAACACAAATAGATTTAAGAATATGAACACAAAATTACAATGTGAGAATTACAATTTCTAGAAAATTTCTAGAAAGTTCTCTCATCGTGGATTATAAAGAGTAGGTTCATGGTGTGAAAAATATTTGGGGGCTTGGGCCACTATATATGCACATGACTTTAATCTCAGTTTTAAGCAAACAAGAAAAGTACAGCAGATTCAGTGGTAAAACACAAAATATAAAATGTGACCAACTGAGTTGTACATTTCTGGAGCAACTGATGTGGAACAGTCTGCAACCTTTCAATAACTGAGAATTATTAGTCTGCTTTATCCCCAGTGGGAGATAACAGCACCGATGCTAGACTCTCACTTAAAGTACCCTTTGAACAGTGCTGGTAACATCTATACAAATTCATCAACATTTGCTCACAGCCACATAAACATAATTAAAAACAAAAAACAAAAAATATACGATGAGGTCCCAAAAGATAACAGGAGCAGCTCTTTGATGATTGCTGGTCTGTGTTGTTCCCCGAGAAGCAGCTCCTGGTTTGATACAAGTGCTCGACCACATGCGATTTCATGGGGGAGAGGCAATTTAGTGAGACTGCAGGGTTAATGTTTCCCCCATTCTTCCCTGGCTCCTTTCTAACCTGCTACCAAAACAGTCTGATGTTTACTTTGTGAAATTAGACGAGTACAAAACGGAGCACGGCTGAGCAGGGTTCTCTAGCTGAGCAACAAACACCGGGAGAGAGGTACGAATAACAAGTGCGCTATGAAAAGTGCTCCTCATTCACATATGGCTAATGCTCAGCAGAAGAATGTGAAGGTGTGTTCGATGTGTATGTGTGTTAATGTTAAATTTCAATGTTCTGTTATCGCGTATCTAGGAGACTGGCCCCTAACTATGGGGTGTCTGGTTCTTACACTCATCTCTGCTGTCTGTCTCTGTCTGTGTTTGTTCTCAAACTTCGGTATTAATGTGCACCATGTGTGCTCAGAGGGAAAGATCACCCTTAGAAATAACTGGTCCTCAGCTGAGTTGGAGAGTTTCCGTACCCTTTGTAAGAAGGTGACGAGGAGTCAGCACTCAGCGTTCAACACCTTCACATCTCTCATGCCGCACACGGGGGAAAGGTCCCGAAGGAGAGAGCGACTGGCGCAGTGCATGACGTCATCATGACATCACATGAAAGAAACAACATCCACATCAACATCTCACCAAACATGTATCAAACAAATTTATATCCCACATTTTCATCATGAACTACATTTTGATGACCCTGCACATTGTGTCCGTTCAAGTGTTCTTTTGGGACTCAGTTAAAAGTGGATCTGTTCTGTAGATGTTATCATGACATTTGACTGTAAAAAACGTTAATCCTCTTTAAAGATGGAAATTATAAAGTTGACTTAAGGTCTTGGTTTGTTTGCGCTCGATTAAAGCAAAATCAAAACTACCTTACCTTATGATAACAGCTTCATATTCATTTTGATGGGTTGAAATGATGACTATTATTTCATGAGCAGGTACAAGATCATTCTGAACTCTCTCAGTGAAGAAGACTTCATTAGAAATCATTAAAAACCCTATCCAAGATATTTCTTTAGAAAATGATGACAATATCTACTCTTGTCTTCTGCTCATCCAGTCTTTGGTTGTGGGGATAGCTGCCAAGTCAGGTATTCAAGATGTCACTGACCCAAGCCACATTATCCAGTTATTTCTGGGTGAGCCTGAGGCTTTCCCCAGCCAGATGGGATATGTAGTCTCACAGCAAGAGCTGGGTCTACCCCAGGTTGGGCTTGTCTGGTTAACCTCCAACAGATCTCCAGGGGGCATCCTCAAGATCTCCTAAACCCTTAACTCTCCAGCAATGTTTGCAGCTGTGCCTCTCTTGCTTTTTCTGTGTGTGTGTGTGTGTGTGTGTGTTGGCAGGTATCATATGGGTGTGGCTGAACCACTTTTCCACTGCACAGCTGTGAAACATCAAGCAATCCACCCCAATGTCACACCACTCAGCCACTCCTGCCTGCCTGAACAAAGGCATTTCTGCCCCTTGTGTTTGCGATCTCATTGTTTCTTGTTGTTGTTATTTCATCAGTGGATTCTGTCCTCTCGCAGACTGTGAGAAAGCTATCAATCAAGATGTGGCTAATTAAAAGAAAAATATATCAGTGTACAAAGAACTACCCTTAATGTTGGAAACCAACTTTAGGGGAACAGTCCCATCTACTTACTTGGAGGATGTGGGGTTTCTAACTAATACTGCAGGTGCCCACCAGGGGTTATTCAAGATGCATGGGCTTGACTTTTGGGAAGTCAGACATCTGGAAGTTGTCTTTTGTTTCATTCCCCTCTTTTTTTCTTGTCTTCGTCATGTCGAGGCCTCTCTCTTTTGTTGATTGGTGGAGTTAGCGGTGGATGCTGGCAGCTCACAGTGGGCCGTGCAGCTGAGGAGGATTTCCCACAGCGTTCTGCATTTCAGCTCAGGTGTAGTTCCTGTTGAGACACAGCAGGTGGGAGGTAATCCAGAGGTTGCACTACAGTGAAGAAAGGACACAGCACCGCCCACTGAGCAGGCTGAAGCATCACTGTGAATCACAAAAGCTCTGCTGGGACTGCTTGTGAAATATAGCGTTCTAATAGGAAAAAAAAAATGACTGGGACATTGAAGGTACTGTTGAGAAAGTATTCACAGTAAATGTTTTGTATCCATGTCAAGCTTTTCTAGTCTTTCACCAGTCAAAGTGCTTTACACTGCAGCTTTTTGATATTCATTGATGTATCGTGGATCTATGTAAAACACTTTCTCTATGAGAAGGAAGAATTTGTGTTCAATATCAGTTTGCACCCACAGAACGACGTGTCCCTAAACTTCACCGCAGAAGATTGACTCCCCAACAATGTGCTGACATGGAGAAAGGGACCAATCTTATGTGCCAAGTTGCCCATACCAGTAGGGTCTCCCAAGGCAAATTGGTATCAGGGGAGGGGCCACACTAAGTTTGGTTCACAAAGATCCCCTAGTTGGGAGGATAAAGACCTTGACCAGAGGGAGCCCTGGACCCACATCTGGAGCTGGGCCCTGACGGAGAGCCTGTGAGCGACTGCCTGGTGGCTGGGTCTCCCTTAGAGATAAGATGAGAAGCTCAGACCTCCGGGAGGGACTCAAGGTAGAGTTGCTGCTCCATCACATAGAGAGGAGCTAGTTGAGGCGGTCTGGACATCTGATGAGGATGGCACCGGGGCACCTTCCTAGGGAGGTGTTCCTGGCACGACTAACTGGGAGGAGATCTAGGGGTAGACCCAGGACCAGGGGGAGGGATTACATCACCTCTCCAGCCTAGGAGCACCTAAGGTCATTGGCCAACATGGCCGGAGGAAAGGGAAATCTGGAGCTCATTGCTGAAGCTGCTACCCCCGCAACCCAAAGGAAGTGACAATGCATGGATGGATGAATAGATGGAATGATATTGCTTTTAGCTGACAAAGTCACTGTCAGATATATGTCTTTTTTCAAAATCCTTTGGGAAAATGGATAATGTAAATTCTTGATTAATTTGCCACTTTGGTAATGATATCCTGGGAGGTTCTGTGGACCTTAAACAACAGCACTGGCATTTCCTCAACATGTCCAACTCAGCAGCTGTAAATATGTCCCCCTTTTCTCCCTGCTCGCGAACTTGTGTCACTTATGCAGCATCAGCCACCCATTCACAGCATCCTCCAACAGCGCCAGCACATCCACCATTCAGCTCTGTGAGCAATGTTTACAGCAATCACACTGATTGCCTCACACCTCCTGGGGTTTTTACACACAAGTCTCTACTTTTTTTTACTCAGAGTGGAGCCAAAGGTAAGTCTGATAATCATACAGCTGTGATAAACAGAAATCTCAAACTGTCCAGTCTTCGGGCGGATGGTCCACAACAGCAGCAGAAACCATGTCAGGCTCCCTCTGTCAGTACAGAAGATCAGGACCCTCTAAAGAATTGTTAAAACAGAATAAAAATGTTTGATTTTTTAATTTTATGTTGTGTTATCAGCAGTGGAAAAACAAACCTTTTTTATATGCAATGTACACTATGGTTTGGATGTCAAAATGTCTGGGTTAAAGGCATCAGTGATCCTTGCTCTTACTTACTGCCTTACTCACAAATACAAGATAATGTTCCACTTTTCAGATAGTTGACTGGTTGGTATTGGTCATGAAATTGTCTGAAATATGTCAATATTATCTGTTCATAATGAAAAAAATATGAGTATTTATGTGTGTTTAAGATGTGTTTTTATTTAAAAATATCCAGCAGCCTGAGCAACAGACACACAGGGAGTTGAGCAGCAGGCTCTCAGACTCGACTCTCATTGGATCAGAGGGACGGAGAGAAGGGGCACACCTGTTTATTTTGGCTGCCTGACAAAGGGGCTGTCAAAGATAACACTGTACCAAGTGGATAAATATGGGGATTTGAACCTCTTTCTCAACATCATTCTTCAAAGCCTTGAATCGTTTCTGTGCTGACCTGTGTGCCGTCACTCCCATTTCTAAAATGAACTTGTTTACCTCCCCTTTGTATGCGGTCATGACAGCTATACTTCTACCTTTAGACACTTAATTATAGTGGTGACTGATCAAGAAACCTCCCTTGGATACTTTTTTGTGGATCTTAATGTCACTAATTCTTGTTTCTGTACTGGCTCACTGATGGTACAGGCATAACCAGAGCATCTCCCTCCATCAAAAGGGCTCCACTTCCATGGATTTCAGGGTTTGGAGTGGCCTGGTGGCTCGATACCAATGCCTTCTGTCAACATGTCAGACTGTCCCTGACCAGGAGACCTAAATCAAACTGTTTATAAAGATGGCTGACATGACATCATGACATCATCTCGATTGACCCCTGGTAGCGAATAGTGAATCATCTTCAACCACTTGTACATTACTAACCACTAATGGACACATTTGTTCGTGTGTTGGCTTAATGGGCTGTAATTACAGTATAAAACATCAGTCTACCCTTGATGACTACTCATGTGCACATATTTACAAATGTACTTAATTCAACTGATTTGGAGGAGCTGGGATCGAACCACCCGACTGATGGTTTTTAAATGATGTCTCAGTCATTCATGTCCTGACTTAGCTTCCTGACTACTTTTGTCTATAACATAATTTCTCAATGACTCCTTTCCCTCCGTGTTACCGTGTGCCATCGCTTCGACATTACAGAGCTTCCTTTTGAGGCCTGTTTTTCTTTCTCTCTTTTGTGTTTGCCTTTGATTCGTTCCCCAGGCTCCACTGTGGCCTAAACCAAACAATCTTTGAAGTGTCTCTCTCCTCCCTGGCCCTTATCTCTCCATACTGCTCCACTGAATGGTAATGTGAGCACTACCTGCTACCTCTAATCAAAGTGCCACACAGCAGAGAGACAGATGGAGGGAGGAGGATCAACCTGTCAGGACAGTAAGTAAAGACAAAAATTCTCCAAGGCAAAGTGACAGTCTGGCTGCAGAGTATGGAAAGGTTACCAAGATCTCAGTGCTCAAAATACTCAAAGTGTCCCACAGCAGGTTCAGCAAATAGATTTGACAGCGAGAGCGTAGATTTGCCTGTCTGAGAGGGTCTCTCCAGTGTCACATTAGATGCCATTCAGCATTAGAAGAGATTTATTAGAGATAAATAAAGTTGTTGATGGGACAAATTTGATTGATTCCACTCTGACACTCTCCCAAAGAACATGGGGACATGTTTTGATATTTTTGACTTATGCATCCTTAATGTTGAAAAGGCAATGGTCAGTTTCGGGGCACTTGTACAAATGCTAGAACAAATTCCCTGTGTTTGGGTGGGCTTCCTCTGGGTACTCTGGTTACCTCCCACAGCTCAAAGACATGCATGGCAGGTTAATTGGTCAATTTAAATTGCCCATATGTGTGAATGGTTGTCTGTCTCTTTGTGTCAGCCCTGCGATGAACTGGCAACTTGTACCCTACCTCTCGCCCAATGACAGCTGGGATTGGCTCCAGCCTCCCCGTGACCCAGTAATGGACAAGTGGTTGAAGATTAATGAGGAACAGACGAGCAGTGTTTAAGAAAGAGCAGATGACAATGTCATACAGATGCTGGAAACACATTGTTGCATGTTTACAAGAAAAATATCACTGTTGCACATTTGTACCAATACCGTCATGGCTATTAACTCTTGAATGTTCAAGGAGAATTACAACATCCCACTGAAAAAGTCAAGTGTACGTGTCAAGGCTGCCAAAATAAAGGAAAAGCAGAGATCAGTACTTTCATCCCAGTGCCATGTTCTCCATCAGAGATTACTGCAGAGTCATTTGACTTGAGACTGAATTCTTATTGGATTTATTCCAAATGCAGCCAGAAGCCAAATGTTAGTGGGCCTTAGTGTCCTTTTCTGCCAGGGGAAAATGGGCTCTTGCAGTTTCTTTTACAGGCACGAAAAGCTACTTGACACATTAAATGAAGAGGAAACCATCCAAATAGATTGGCCACTAAACTTAGGCTCCCGAAATTCACTGAGTTCAGTTTCTCTGTCTCTTGGTCAAAATGGGCAGTTGAATTAGATCAGATAAAAAAAGATAAAGGGACAACTGAGTAGTGTTACATCCGCCAACAGTTAGATTTTGAATGCCCTCCAGTCTGTGGTGAATTACTCATGTAAACGCTCTCCCCCAGAAACAGGCATCAAATCAAAGGGCTTGTCTTTTTATTACAGTTCAGGTTTTGTAGTTCAGGTCTGATTCTGCATACTGTTTAATAATACAGATGGATAGGTTAAGCCTCAATCAGTCTTACTGTGAGAGTCCTATGTAACACACACACGCAGAGACAGATTGCTCCACTTGTCTTCCTTCCCTGATTTATTTGGACTTTCTGCTTTCAATTTCCAACCCGGTGTCACTTCAGCATGTAAGCAATTTCTTGGTGCGGGCCCTCTAAGTGAATTTCTGCGCCTGTAAATCATCAGCATACATATGGAGAGTGATTAATGCAAATCTGTTCTTTGACCTATTTTTGGCTGTGCCCCCGCCAGGACAATTTTAATGTCCCTTTGTGGATATTTACGAGGTCTCACCATTTTACAATTGTTCAAGACACAAAGATAACAGGGCTGTGTGTATGTTCAGTGTGTTCAGTGACATTAGTGTGTGTGTTTTTGTCATGTAAGTGTCAAGTGAAAGAAAAGCAGGGGATAGGAAGGGGTCATGAGACAGAGCTGGAGCTTTTTTTTATGCTGCAAACTAAATCTGGTTGTACAGTAATATAACCAAAGATGTGTTCAAATAAAATAGACACATTTAAAGTCATTCACGTCCAATTATGATTTATTCATCTATTCGTGCGCTCATAAATCCTACCAATTACCAGCTACACCTACACTCAGTAAGCATGGAAACCATATATAACTCTAAAAGAGCAACACAGACCAGCTGTGTGCTGTTGAACTTTTCCCGGCGATGTCATTAAAACAGAGAGAGGGAAATAAGGAAGGTGTTAAATATCAAACATCCCTGTTAGAAAGAGTAACAAAGCTTTGCTTTGATTAAAAAAAAACAAAAAGACAAAAAAGCAGCACAAGTGATCTCACTGATCCCACTGTGTTGATTGTGGTTGATAATGCTTTAATCTATGCACACAAGTAAAAATTAAAAATTCACCAAGTTGTAATTTCTCACCATACAGGTGTAATTGAATTATGGCACTATGAAATGAAAGAAAACACCCCTGACTTTGAGCAGCTCTGGATGCCACAGTTCTAACGAATCTATAATGCTCACTTGCTTTATTTGTTCCCTGCAGTTGTATCTGAAATTATATTACAAAATTTAAGTTGCCATAGATCACGGTCCTCGTGAAGTGGTCACTTTTTTTCAAACTTTGGAGGTTGAGGCCAAAGAGCACTTAACCCTGTCCATAGCGCATGATTCCAAAAAGACTCCTGCTTATCCAAATGTAACTCTGCAGACGGAAGACACGCCTGATAATGTTGCATGCAGGTACCGTTTCCTTCTGATGGCTTTTCCATGTAGACCCTGTTTGTGCAAGCAATGCTGCACCAACTCCCAACTGTCGGCTAGACTCCTGCAGGTCCTTTGTAGATATGAAGGCTTTGCTTTACTTTTCTGCAGAATTGATCTGCAGTTCTGCAGATCTGCAAAAGTTTTCTTGGTCCCTCAGTTTGTGTTTTGACTTTTTCTGCCATGAATGCCATTTCCTACTGACATATTTGACAGTGGAAATGTGCACTGGAGGTGTTTTGATGCCCATATACAGCTCATCAGCTTTGCAGGCATTAATTAGCTTTATTTCAGTATATTACATTGTTATCTGACAATTGCTATTGAAACTTCCTGAATAAGGTACCACGACTTACTGCCCGAACAAGTCAATCACTCATTTAGTTCTTGATGTTGAACAAGAGTAGAAACTTTAGTCTGTGTTCAGATTTACACACAGAGGAAACGTATCTTGGGCATTTTTGCGACTGACCTTAACATCAAAGATTGAAATTGAAATTGAATATGAAAATTATGCAGGCCCTTTGTCTAATCTGTGCCATTTGAAATGAGTCCAACTGTGGTAAATTCATAGATTGAGCAGAGTTCAAATAAGTGTTAAGTTCTTCAATGAAGCAATGATCCAAAAACACTACATGGGAGGTATTTTCTATTCTGTTAAATTCCTGTGACTCAGGGTCATTGCATTGTCTGTGAAGCAACACATTGTGAGCTGCATGATTCAATCGGACATTCTCTTCTGACTGTGCTGATTATATGAAACTCACCTCCATCTTCCTCATCTCCTTGCATCCCCTCAAACCCTTCAGCTTTGTTCCAAAATGGTGTCAGAGAGGACACAAACGGAGACAAAAAAAAGGAAAAAAAACAAACAAAAAAAAACACTGTTCTTGAACGCAGCCTTTCACAGTGCAAAGAAAAGAAAACAGACGTGAAAGAGATCTCAAGATATTGAAAAAAACCCACAAACATTTAGTTCCGGGTTCCATTTTCAACTTAGGTTGTTACTCCCAGGTGTGTATTTTCATTGTGAAATTGAAGTCACTTGCCCCAATGTGAACTGCGTATGTTTAATGGTCAATATCATGTACGCACAGATCAGTTGACTGTTTTTCACCTTTTACTTTTTTAACAAAAGTTCAGCACCATGGACAGCGACCAGCAGACTCTGAGAACTCTCTCTGTCCATACTGACACTGACCGTCACCGAACAAAACTAACCGACAAACACAGACAAATTTGAAATACTACCATTTTGTGCACAGACCGGGAGCAAACAGTGAACACTCCAACAACTCCAACAAGCCTCACTTCTCTTGACACAGAAATAAAAGCTAGTAAACTTAAGAAATGTCAGGTCATTTTTATTTATACAGAAAATCGACAACTGTTAACACAACAGCGAAAGGAAAATTGCACCTACTGTGTGTGTGTGTGTGTGTGTGTGCGCACACAGCCGAATGACTGGTACACATTGGGTGTGTTTCTCCTCAAATCACTGATGGGTTCATAGCAAACTTTCTAAAGAGGCCAGGGAGACACACAAACACACACACACACACACACGACATAAAAGCCTGTTGCTCGTTTTAATGTTGGGCTGTATAGTCACTGCTAATGCATTTACAATTTACAGAGGGAATATTAAAAGACCAGTACAACAATTTAGTAATGCACTTTCATAAAGATAAAAAGAAAAGTAATGAACTGGATGCATGCAGCATCCTGCCTATCCTGATTTAAAGTCCCTGCAACGGATCACACCCCAAAAGCTCTCTATCCCACTTTTCCCAGCAATCCTACACCATCGTTTATTTGTCCCATTTCTTCCCTGCCTGGTACATGAACCACTGTTTGCCCCACATCAGCAGCTGCCCCCCCAACCACACCCCACCCACTGCAGCTCATCTGTAAACTGTGCTGAGACCATGAAAAGCCCTCTCACAGTTTAATGATCATTACTGGCCATAAAGACTGTGCTCAGACACAGAGCCCACCGATTTGACTACCCACTGATAAGAGTAATCCAATTCATTATTCATTCCATTTGACCAGGCTGTCACTGGGAGAATAATGAAGCCAAGGACCAACGCCTTGGGGACTTGTGAGCTTGGCAATTCAGAATGATTTTACTCCTTCTTCTCTTTTTAATTATTCTCCCCCTCTCCTCCTCCCTGCCACTCATAGAGATCTTTTTCTTCCACGTTGAGGCTCATGAGTTGTTTTAACAAAGTGTCTCTTTTTATCAAGAGTCACAAAAGTCCTGACACGTCCCTCATTAAAAGGCAAATGTATGCAGCAAGGTGCTCCAAAGTCTAATCACATCCTCAGTCTGAGCACAAGGCTTTTGTGCAAATAAAATGTTACAGCGGTGGGCACGAGAATGCACAGGGTGTTCAGTGACAGAAAGTTTTTCATTGGCATGGATAGAAAGTGAAAAAAAAAAAGTTGAGTTGTGACTTTTAGGATCAAGAAAGAATGCAGAGGGAACATATTCATGCAGCTCAGACTTGAGGCCTGACATTGACTGAGGGCTTAGGTCAACTCCATGAACCTAAATGGTAACATATAAAAGCACTGAATGGCAGTGGGCCCTGGAAAGTTTCTTGCAGAACTCCTTATGATCTGTTCTTCTCATTTTTTGGCAAAGGTCACCGAGAGCGCAGATATGGAATCTTTTGAGCCACACTCCAGATTTACTACCACACAACACCACTCAGCTCTTGTAGCTGCACTCTGATCATTCTGAACTGCTGTGATGAATGACTTGAAAACAGGATTCACATTTTGAATGTCTCTTTCCTGGTGAATGGTTGTTTGGAATGGGCTCGGCCTTTGGTCAAGCAGGTTGCAGCTTTCTTTGTGAAACTGTAAACGTCACCTGTAGCAATTAAGCCCCTGACAGGCAGAGACCCGCAGCTGGACTGAGTCCACCGACAACGACAGCTGTCGCACAAAGAGCTGTTCGTCGGTTTAGTTTAAGTCAAGTGAAGCTTGACTCACAGAACCCAGAACTGGAGGGGATTAGTTGTTGTCAGAGCTGGCCTCATCCCTTCAGTTGATAAATAACAGTGACACTGCTAGTACAGTGATCAGAACAACTCTCTTGTCAGTTTACAAAACATTTGACAGCTCCTTCAATACTTTCGTAGCTGATCTTGTGATGTTATTTCAACAAGAAAAGTACCCAAATAATCATATATCATAAATCCTAAATCCTTAATGTATACAACAGAATGCACTGCTGTGTAAATGGTCTAAATGCGTTTTAGCTGAGGGACTCTAAATCACCAATTAGAGAGCAGACGTTGCTAAACACAGGGCCTGGACCCTGGCTCCTCCCCACATTTTGCAATTTGTGTTTTAGGTCATGTCATGCTCCCTGTATTATTTTGTAGTCCTTGTGTCCCGTGTTTCATGATTTACTTTGTAGACACACATTGTGTTTTTTTTTTTTTTTTCATTCACTTCCTGACTGACGTTATTACGAGTTACCAGAAATGTGGATTTGAAAGGTCCATCAACTCAATCCTGTTTCTCTATTATTGCTGGTCAAGTTATCAATTTAAGACCAAACTGGCCATCAGCCCTCCGGAAATTGTCCTGGTGCTCCTGAAGTGCAGTCCACCACTGACGGGACTGGTTATCTAATCATCAAAATGATTTGAAGGTTTGACCTACCTGCCGACTGCTGCTGCAGTTGATTCGAGGACACAAACAAACACATGATCAACTCTGGGGACAGACTGACCTTTAGAATGCTGACCCTTCCTGTCTGACTAAGACAGTCAGGAAGATGGACAGATTTTCTGGTATTAAGCTTATTATGTGCATCAGAAACATGATAAAATATGAAAATGAAAGGAAAAAAAATGTCAGTTTGCCACACTTTATATACGTATTGATTATGTAGTAGTAATAATATTACATCATCATATATATCTCCTGCAGCCAGAGCACACTAGCCACAGGAAGAATGTAGAAAAGCTCCTTTTAAAAATATATAACAAATAGGGATGTACCTTTAAAATCTATAAACTTTAAGTGCAGTGAACCGTGAAAACTTAGTTCCCTCTTAATAATAATGTGACAGTAAGTTGAACTTCCATGAAACTAGACTAAAGTTCATATAAGTTTTTTGATAATCCAAGGATCAAAGCAGCCAGAGTTGTTACAGAGGACAAGAGGAGGAGGAGGAGGAGGAGAAGGAGCAGTGTCCCCGGGCACCAGAGTAGGAAGAGATCACTCTGAGATTCACTGCTGTAAAACAAACTTAAATGACCATAGTTTATTCCGTTATCCTTTGGATGACATCTTATGGACGACATATTCAATGCTATGGCAGTTGTTCTTTCCTCTTGCCTTTTATGGGAGATGTTTCCAGGAGAAGTTCAGTGGACAAGAGGTTATGATACATTGCTGTCCTGTTCTCTCTAGTGAGGACCCCTGGCCCTGCTTGTTTGGTTTCTGTTTTGCTTACTTTCTGTACGACTTTCTCAAGTCTTTGATTGAGTCACTGTGATATTTTTCCCATTCATCTCTGCCTCCGTCTCCTTCCTGCTCTCTTCTACTGAGGCTGGAATCATAAGCTGTTTTACTGCAGTTTGGTGTTCATTCATGAGGGGCAGAGTGATACGATTTAGACACAAGAAATTTGATCGTATTCACCATAAAAAATAATGAGCTATCGCCTCTGGGCATGAACTATTGACCAAACTATCCTGAATCCATCAAATGACTCAAACAAAAATGGATAACCTGCTGCAGCAAAGGTAGTTTTACTGCATGATCACATTGAAAGCTGAATGGAAAGATTTCTATTTTCTCGGGTTTATGATCAGTGACACACACACACTCACACTCACACTCACAGGTGTGAGCTGCCTGACAAGATCTCAGCAGAGGTTTGTTTCAGATCCTGGGTGAATTTGTTCATGATTAGTTATTAATGTTGCTTATGTTCCATAAACCCCAGCTGGTTTGAGATGGGCTCTATACAATTTCAGGACTATGGAAATGACCGTCGATGTGAGGCTTTTAAAATGATTATTCATACATTATAATAGTAATTACAGAGCTGGCAGGCATGATTGGCTTCACCAAGCAGAACGACCAGAAGCAAAGGGAAACTGCGAATATGGCTTTGTCTAAAATCCATAAATACATCTATGCATCATCCTTACTTCCTTATGTTACACCCCAGCTCATGATGGCTGAGGGAAGAAAAATGAAGCAGGTGTTGGTCGAAAGTGACTTAGTGAAGGAGGTGTGCAAGCAGGTGAGATAACTAAAAAGCGGGAACCAGACTTTTTTAAATCAAAGAAATACATACAACCAAAAGAGGACTGTATAGATACTGAGACAATATTAACAGGGGAGGAACAGGTGCATCATACCAAACCCACCATGGCTGCTCATTGAGTGTTCCATAGTAACCCTCACTGGTTGTGGGAATGGCTGGGGCTCTCTTGAATTATTTAAGGTTCTTCTTGTTACAAGACAGGATTTTAGGACTGTTTGAATATTGGCCAGAAATACCAACGTTTTTAAAAGTGATGGTTGATCAAGTGGGATGAAGTGTGAATAATTAGAACTGACAGTAAATCTGTTCTGTCCTTCCTCTTCAGAAAGCACACTGTGACACCAAAGTCAAGTGATTCATTCAGAATCCATGTCTGGCTAATTACAGAGTAAGACCAAATGAAGCACCCCTTCTTCACCTTTCATTTGACCTTTCAAGATCTAATCAAAGCCCAGGGAGGGGAGGGGGGGTCACATTTTGAACGTAACCATTAATTCCGCTGACGTTTGTGCAGTCATTTCACTCTCTAGGCCCAGTCTCAGGAATGTCTCCATGTTGGCTGTAGCATCGCTGCTCTCTGGGAAATGCATGGCTTGCTTGGCTGCAGCAGCAGCGTTGGTGCCAATGGGCAGTTAGAGTCCCACAGTGCTGGACAGATGGTGGAGACCATTACAGGACACGGCAGCCAAAACCGGGAGATGGAGGCTGAGATGATCAAACAGAGCAGGAGGTCTCACGAACAGCTCTGTCGAGCTGGGAGAACTGGAGATGTGGTGCAGCTTACTGCATCTCACTGCGGCCATTTGTTCTGGAATCACCAAGGGTGGACACCAGCCAGCCCATTCAGCTCTTCATTAATTATTATTTTACTTATTAAAATGTGTTTTATTTGCATTTACTACAACTATGGAATACATGCATTGGCAAGGGAGGGTAACATGAAATTTTTGCCTCAATTACTAAAACAATAACTGCTGAAATGCATTCTGTACAATTGAATATGCGTACAGTACAGAGATCCACTCTTTCTTCTTGACTAAAAAATGAGAGAAACACTTTTGGATTCTGAAAGACTACAACTCCAAATCAGTGAGGTGCTATGACACAAAAGGTGTCACACCCACTGTTCAGACATAGAACAAACGCCTTGAACCAGGGGGAAACTATCAAACCAGTAACATGAGCTACTACAGTGTGGAAGTCCAGAAACCCTGCAGACAGATGGGCCTCCGCAGCATATGGTTCACAAGCACTCATCAGCAGAGAGAGAAGCTGAGGAGATGTAAGAGGATGGGGGTGGAGGGGGGCTGGATGGATGTAGAAGAAAGCTGTGGGTGGAGGTGGCCTCTGGCTGGGATTTACAGGAAGAGCGCCAACAGGAGTCCGGGCTTCTCTTGACTTGTGTTTTTTTCCCTGCTCTCCCCTTTTGCTGGCAGCATTTTACTCGAAATGAGAGTTTACACAAGCCTTTTTAGACTGGAAGCAATATAGACCAAATTTGAATATTTACATATATTTGCTTTGAAATGTGAGGCCACAGAATCCTGCATCACCCACGCAAGTGACAGAAACTCTTAAACCAAAATTTGTCTGCTGTTTATAAAAGCAAACTGCCCTTTAAAGTGAGATTACAGCATTTAAATTTTAATTGACTTCAAAAACATTCAGCAAATGCTAATGTTTTATGTTTTTTTTTTTTTCTTAAATCAGTGGGAAGTCACGGCTCAGAAATGGTTGGCCTCAAATCCATAAATCCACAAATCCACCATTAAAAAGTTCAAAACAGTTCAAATTTATTTCGGTTCAGCTGCCAAAAGCAGGGGGCAGACCGAGTTTGTAATTATGTGATTGTTGCGGCTGTCCTATAATTCTGTCTTCTGTTTCTAATTGATGCTGTAAACAAATGTAAATTGGAGTTAATGAAAAAGAAACAATCCAAAAATATTGCCTCACACGGGAGAGACAGCAGGCACAATGAAAAGTTCAGAATCAAGCTGGCAGGAAGGATAGCGTGTCACCGGAAGGCAGGTGGAAAAAATAAAATAACAAGAGAGTTGATGACAAAATGAGGTGTGACAGACTATCCTGTTGTCTCCTGGGCTCCAGGATCGTCAACAAGTCCTCTTTAGGTGACCCGGTACCGAGGGCCATCTGATGATGGAGGGCTCCCTGTCAGTAAGCTGAGTGGGTGGAGTGGGCCTGGAGGCACGCACCTCGAAAAGAAGGGCAGTGACGTAATTTCTGTGAAATGAATGCAGGAGTTCTCTCGAGACATTGGACATCTTAAGAAGAAACATTCATTGCAGCTTGATTCATCAAGGAGCAAGGTGATTGGAATGCAGATATTAGGAACTTAACAAATGAAATCCAGTTCATTCTTGTAGGGCTGTTGGGAGCTGGGCAAGAGACCAGTCATATCAGTATCAATCATATCTTTTGATTTGTGGGATGAAAACATGCAAACACCTCACACAAAGACCTTGGCTGATCTCAGACCCTTCTTGCCGAAGGCACGCACAAATGAAATGCCACCCAAATACACACATGGCAAAGACTAGCACGCCCTATATTTTCACAGACCTTCCTGTTGAGCACAGGAATGTGGCAGCAGGGAGTAGATTCTTGAGTACAGGGCCCGTGAAAAAAGACCACAGGCCAAGTCTTTATCCTTTCTGCTGTGGAAGGGAGGAGACACTGTAGCTACAGTGGTATGGTCTGAAATTACATGAAGGTTGGTGATCTGTGGCAGCAGCATTTAAGATGAATGCATAAAAAACAAAGTGAAGTGTCACCAGTGACAGATGGTGGAAGGGATGGCCAGCCCTACTCAGAACAGTGCATCGCTACCTCCTCCTAATTATTCCCAGAGTACAACTCCCACATGACCTGTGGCTGTCAGAGAAGGCTGTGCTAATTTAGCAGGCCCTGCTAAAGTCATACCAGACTATGGTTTAACAGCTGCAAATTCAATATCATCTTCTTGTAATTGCAACACATTAAATAGGGAGCTTGTTCTAGAAGAGTGTGTTTTTAATCATGATAGATGCATGTTCAAGGTAACACAAATTAAATATCACACACCTAATTATGCAATTTTAAATTAAGCATGTACAATTTAAAAGGTGCTACTCTCATTTCTCTAACAGTGAAATGAGAGTAGCACCTTTTAAACTAACAGTGAAATGAGAGTATGTTGTTAATGTGCATTCCACAGAGTCACCACTTTGTTACTAATGTATGAAAATGGAAACATGCTCACAGACATTGAAATGATTTTTAAAATTTATCAATAACTGCAAACCTTTTTTTTTTTCTCTCTGTTTTGTTCTTTCACAACCGCACACTTCCCCCAAGTAGCTGAACTGCAATATTTGTATGGAAACTAAATACTGTTTATGGTTCTGCTGAAAGTTGCAGAGCCTCAGGTACAGTCATTCAGAAGTTTGTATTCTTTCACTGGCCTTCTTTGACGTAATCAATCACTTCAAACCAACCGTGAAGGACACTGACGCTGCGGGCCTCTTGCTTTAGCAGCAGTCCTGACGGATGAGGCTCTGGGCTGCGGAGATCCAGCCATCTCTCTGGACAGTCTGTCTCTGTGAGGCGGTCAGGCAGACGGCTGGGCCAGACAGCCAGATGCCTCTGCAGGTGTTAGCCACTTGTTTGCTCCAGAGGTGTCCAGGGAAAGAGCCAGGCCTCTGGGCTGTGCTGGAGGATGACAGCCCTGGGGACGCGTGGGTCTTCAGGGTGGAGGAGATTGAAACGCGAAGGGTCACTGTTGGATTTGGCAGGATGTTACAGAGAGCTTCGCTGACAGGCACAGGAGAACAGGTGGGACATTCACATGGAATGCATTTTGCATCAGCTGTCTGGACACAATGTGCTCAAAAACAAGGACTGTTTGAAGGACTATTTAATTTTGTGGAAATCATTGTACTGCTGCTTTACTTCATGTAAAGACAGGGTTTTTAAATCAGTGGATGGAATTTGGAATCTTGCTGTAATTGGGCAGATTTTCAGGCATTTCACTCTGAACACTATTTAAATCACCACCTCCATCTCTTCAGGAATAATGGCCGAGAGGTTTGTGTGTGTGTGTGTGTGTGTGTGTGTGTGTGGGAAAGAAAAATAAAGAGCTATGTCCTAATACTCAGAGATTTATTTTGTTCCCTGCATAAGTGGGCTCTTAAAACTGTAGATCAACTGCTGTGCTCTCTTACTGAAGGCTGTTGATTGTTTTTTCCACATCCTTTTGGTTGGCCCTTTATTTAAGATGGGAAACCTCAGAATTTCACTTTTTAGTCCAGCTTTAAAATTAATCATGAAAATTAATACACATCAATTGGCTTTTTGGTTTACATCTGCAGTTTTCACAGAGATTGTGGTACAAGTGTGTGTGTGGGGGTGGTGTGTAACTGGGACTGTGGGTGTTGGTTAAATGTATACTAATGTGATTTAGTCCTCCCTTCTTCATTAATATACATATTTTAAAAGGGAACATTATGCAAATCTTGCTCCAGATTAAACAGCAGAGTTCGGTCTGAAATATAATTCTGTACACATTAACGAGTCACCTAAGGCAAAACAGTACATTCCAACTTGATTTAATCTAATTATAGAGCAAACATTAAAACTCCATTTGGGTTGCCTCGCCTGTTTTCTCCAGGCTGTGTTGTGGCCCGTGGTGCAGATGAATAGTGAAACTGGCTCCGCTCACGCCACTTGTAGATGATTGCTCCTTCATTTGTTCTGCTGCTGACTTGAACAATGCGAGCGCACGATGTCGCCTCGAGCACTGAGCCGAGCTGGGTCCAGGCAATAGGAGATTGTGACCAACGAATAATTAGCCTGGATCTCTATTCAGACGACTTCTGAGGATTCATGATTAATACACGATGCTCCAAACAAGGCTGTCATTTCTGACCCGGCGAGAGCGCAGCGGATCCAGTGGCGGTAAAAGATTCATGCGTCTTCGTTGGGATCGGGGCTGCTCACAGCTCTTTGGAGAGATGATGGAAGAGGGGGAGGAGGTTTGGGGAGATAACAAATGGAGGATAGAAAGCTGCTGTCACACTGCCCAAACCCAAACTATGACTTTTCCCCCTCTGCCAAGAAATATTATCTGCCTGTCAGAGCAACTTCATTCCACCAGATGCTTGAAGCTGAAGGGAAAACGCCAAAGAAAGGCGGGAGAGGTTTCTGAGTCCACCTCTGATTACAAGAAACCTGCCATTATACATTCATCCCGTTTGATTGTGTCAAAGCCGGGTGTGAAACAGGGATTTGGGTAGATTTGGTGTAAGCAGCCCTTTGAGAGGTTGCAATGTTTACCTGGAGATTTGTGAAGGGCTTAAGTGGAATCCAGACTGGAAAATAGAATAAACACGTTAACAGACACTTTACAGTAATTGAAATGTCAATGGTGCCCTTTTGTTTGAATGAGTTTAACTGAGCCAAATGTCTCAGTCCCAAAAGTGTGTTGGAGGAAGAGGAAAAAGGTATTTGCAGTTGACAGTTTAGCCAAAAACATGCCCAGGGACACAATGAGACTTTTGAAAGGTTTACTGAAAGGAGTGCCCAGAAAGGAGGTCAATGAGAGATTCCTGAAAGGGTCAGTGTTTGCAAAACCCAACAAGCATTAATTATTACCTAAATAATAATAATAATTATATCTAACCAAATAACAGGCTTCTCCCAAGTCATGATTCTTGAGCCTTAAACACAGGATGAGGAGGAGGTTGGGGAGGTGGAGTCATAAAACGTGATTGTCTCAGCTGTCTCTCCTGAATGAGATGTGACCGAGCGTACTTGATTGGAGGCAAGCCGCAATTGTTGTTTTAATGTGTGTTTTACCAATTTACATATAGATCGAATGACTTGCCCTCACTACTGGCAACCCCCCGGGACTGTGACATGGACGTAGATGACGCTGCCACGAATCTCACAGGAAGCTCCACTGACTTGAGGTGGCTCTGTGCACTAATTCAAACTCCAGGGAGTTAAGGGGTTCTCAGAAAAAAAACAACAAAAAAAAAAAAGCTCCAGGGGATTCTCACGCTGCGACTTGCTAGACCCCTCCATGCGTATTCCTTATTCCTGCATTTACACTTGCATTTTGTTGAATTATAAACCATTCCCTTCATTCAATCAGCTGAGACTATTCTGCTTCCACCCAAACTATTAAAATATGCAGTATGCAAAGCTAGCAGCATAAAGTCCATTACCTCATAACAAAATCTCAGTTTTAATTATATATGTGCATTGAGGAAGTGCATTTAAGGAATGTCAAAATCCACTTTTGCTCCTGTACCAGCAGAGGAGAACGATTACTGAGCTGATCTAGGACAATTGTACTCAGCGTGCGTTCATGTGATAATCAGAGAAATTACTTCCCAACTGGGGAAAAGCTCATGTGAATGTCATCTCAGGAAGAAGGTGAAAGTTGAGACATCTTTACGTTTAAACCTATTTAGAAAGAGGAACACTCAGCCTGAAATAGTTGCTTCCACTCTCAATTTGTCAAGCATGATTTTCTCACCTGCAAACTCCATCTAACTCTGTACCATTTATAGGCAGTAGAGGAATGTTTTCCCTTTCATTTGCAGGCGTTTTTAATTATTCACAAGCTGGCGCGACTTCACAACTCAGGGCGAGGGATCTTCCAAGCAGCATATGAATGCACCATTAGTCATTTAAATACCGGTGACAGAACAAGTCACCCTATGCAACATGGTGCTCCATTGATGTGTTTTTAACATTTAGTTTTGACAATGCCATGCTATACATGATTCTGATCACTGTCTGTGCAATAACCCTCATCATGTCTCCATGTTATGGAGGAATACTCCACCCGCCTTTTCCAGGCTCCCGAAAGCAGCGAATGCATCTCCGTGCGCTATCGAGTGCAACGAGCCTGGGCGCTGTCACATCATCTCTTGTCAGGGCCCCCGGTGTTTACCGCTCAATCACATCCCATCTGCCTCTCTGTCACACGCAGTGGACAGGTGGGGGACATGATTCACTGAGCTTCCCTCATCCAGTGAGACTCCGATGAGGAGAAGTCTATGCGTCTCGTACAACAGCAGCAACAAAGTTAACAAGCTTCAGGCACGCTGGAAAGAGCAATGATGACAGTGGTGAAATGAACATTTCAGAGACGAGGCAGTCGTCATATTTGCTTCAGTTACCTCGAACGACGCAGCACCTGTTCAGCCTGGGATATTTGGTTTACACAGTGCTTGGTATCTGTGTAAATACAAGGTACATTCTATCCCACAGAATACGATCACATCCAGTTCCCTCCTTCCTTCAGTGGCTGCACAATAGACACACTCAACAATATCACACATCAGCCCTGTCACCAACTGGCCTGATTTAGATCGCAGATTTGCTTTCAGAGGACATCTGAAGCCAGATTACAACTTCAGGCAGATGTTGTCAGAGTTTGAAACCTATGGCTTTCTACCAAACCACAGGCAGACAAAATGAGAGACCATGGAATCTAACAAAACAAGTGTAGATTGTTTCTGTTGGCAGCTCCAACAGTTTCAGCTTCGATGGAAAAATGATTGCAACCTCCTCTTGTGCCAAACATTTTGATGGACTCCTCAGCCAACAGAAGTACAGTCAGTGAGACAAAGCCTTCCCATGATGCAGCTGGACCCATTCTGTGACAATGAACACATGGCAGGAATTGTTGTTTCTTTGAATTGGTTGAAATCAGACGGGATTATTATGTCATTGCAGGAGTATTTCACTGTAACAAAAAGTGGTGGAACAATTAAATTGAAAATCATCAATAAGGACTGTGGTATTCCTTTTTGTTCAAAAGTAGAAATACTACCAAGAATGCAGCAAGCTGATGATTCATTTCTAATGGCCCTACATATCACAACTTGATATGCATACAAGGCCTAGCCCGTGTAAAGGGTTACAAAACAACATGCAAATTGACTTGAAAGTGAACTCAAAATTCCTGCGGGGTCCTAAAATGAGGTAAGGACAATGCGCGCCTCGCAGCTCTTGTTTATATTACAGAGGGATTTAAACAACTGTGGAGGAAGTGGAGGACGCTGACTTCAAGTGTTTGTTTTTAGCCTTAAACAGAGAGAATGAGAAGCTTGGGCTTGTGTGCTCTACCTCGAGAACAGGACTTGGATAGAAGACTAAATCCCTTTTGCCAAAGCATGTCCTCTCATTTAAAATGTCTCCTACCACCTGTCTCTCAGCAGGCCAGAGCAGGGTCAGTGAATTCATTATTTATCTTTTCAATCAATAAATAAATAAAACCAAAGCTCATTTGATTGAGCAAGAATTTAACCTCCGCCTCACTTTTCAGGCTCTGCTCAAATGACGGCTCAAGTGTAGGACGATAGCTCTAGCAACCCATAAAAAATGCACTTCCTTTATGTGTAGTGGAAGGAGTAAGGAGTTATTTTGCTTAGCTGTGCATGTGAGTTCCTGCAGAAGAAGCAGAGCAATGAAGAGAGAGGACATGGAGGCAGCAACTGAACCTGACACATGTATTTGTTTGGGGACTTGTTTGAGGCACTGCATGGGCAGCTAGCATGCCATGATAGCGTGAACGCTGACTATGTTGTGTGTCCTGGATGTAATGCTTTGTTGTTGTCATTGTAATGACCACACCAGCACCAAGCATAAGGCACCCCAGTGGTCGAGCATCGGCGTACTGCCTATGTGTGAGTGCTGCATATGATGTGTACTTTGCAGGAAAACGTATTGCTCAGTCGGAATCATTAAGCAGCCGGGGCTCTCCCGGCACGGTCCCCAAATAGACTCTCCACACATTCAGGCCTGAATGGAGCTGATGTGTGAGCATGGCCTTTTTTAACTTTCTGCCGCTGCAGTGATGCAATGACGACTTGACGGCCAGTCAAAAGGGAGTTGACGGCCGTTTTAAGCGTCAGCCCCCATCTCTGTCTGCCGTGATCCTTGCTGAAACAGTTATGTGAGCTGTCAGCTCAGTATTACCTGAGAGGGCTGCGAGCAGAGAAACGGAGGGCATTACAAGGAGCAGTGGCACCGGATGGAGGGAGTAGTGGAAGTGATTGTGCACTCTACCTCAGGGATTTTCAACTGGATAAGATACAGTGTGTTGAGTATCAGGTCTGATGATTGGAATGACAGCAGAGGGATCGAGAGACTCGACCGTCTGACAGACCTTAACGCTGGATGTGACTGGCCTCACGCCATTATATGCTGAGATTTCACAAGAGGAAAAAAAGCACTCCAGAATATGCCATTCTTGCAGTTTTATTCAACAGGATATATCCTTAAGAAATTTCATCCTGAATATGCTTTCATAATTCCAGAAAGATATATATCTATATATGTATACAACATTATGTGCAAAGTGAGCAATGAAGGGAGCACTAGACCTTTTATTTCCCAACTGACACCACATCTGGTTTGCATGTCTATTGTTTGCGCCAGTTGCTCCAGACTAAATGTGTTAAGTGTTTTATTAGACTGAAGTTTAGTTCTTTGCTCCAAGGTAAAACTGCTTAATGTCAAAGCAGAAGCCAAAGAAAACCTGGCATTGGTTTAAAAATTAAATATCACTTTCCTGTGCTGCCTAATGGGCAGTGTGCCCTTGCATCCGAGTTGCCAAGACTCCAGCGTACTTGCAAGCCTGTCAAGGATTTCTTATTTATGCTTTATTCATTTTGGTGACAGTCACGCATTAATAATGGCAAAGTCTGAAGCTAAAACACATTGGTATTCATGAGTTTTTGTTTGTTTAATTTTCGTTGTAATAACGAGTGTCTATATCTGTCATGTTATTTAAAATGTTGCCAAAAGTTCAACTGTGTGTTACATCAAGATTGATTGCTGACCTTTACCAGGGTATAATCTTGGCTTGTTGTTTAGGTCCAACATAGCTGAGTCCACCCACCATCGGAGGCTTGTGAACCGTCCTGCATGTTGTTTACATCACAAACTTGGAACCCTGCAAGTAATTGCTCATGTGAAAGAATTGAGTTGTTGATTCACTTAGACAATTCTCTTAACTTTCCGAAGACACCGGGCTACCCTGAGAATACCAAATATTAGTGAAGCACAGAGCATTTCAGTTGAGCCATAACCCCTCTACAGTTTTCTGACACCTCTGTGGAGATAATAAAATAGCTGAAGATGCATTTGTCCACTGTTTTCGTGTTTGCCTTGCTAACAGTTCAGTATTTAGCTGCTGTGGTCACTTATAATTATTATACAAACTGCTGGTAATACTAGTAGTATAATGTTTCCCCCTGCTGCCAATTTTTACACCCAGTTAACTAAATAATTTAGCTGTGAACTCAATGCTAATGTCATATTGTCACCTCGCTCAGACAGAAACTCACTAAGGTCCTCAACAAGACTTGGACCAAAGCTCGGTGTTGTTGAGAGTGATATCATGGTCACAAGCATTTTTTTTTTTTTCTTTGAGACACATTGTTGGTGGCTACGCTGAAGGTTTATGGCTTTCATTTATGGCTTACACGACTGGACGTTTCTGCACTGGACACACTTTGAAAACAATCTGATTGCACTCTGCACTCTTGCACTTAATGCACAAATCCATCTGTATACTATGTGTAGGTCAACATAATTCATATTTGTACTTTTAATTGCACTTTAAGAGCCTGCATCTCAATAGGCCTCACATGTGACCTGACCACTTGTTTCTCAGAATTAGAGAAGAAAGAGCTAGAATAATACCTTGCAAACCCTTGCCCCTAACATGGTAAGTAATGGCATGAGCCATCTTTCTGCAACAATTGAGAAAGAAACACGAACAAATCAAACTGGGTATTGAGTACCTTTGTGTTTCATCTGTACTAACCTCAGAAGCGCCTGTCGCTATTGGTAATCCCTCCTTTATAGGATGCTGATTGATCGATGCAATATGTATAGAGCACAGGGAACCTGAAGCCTTTTATGATGGATTATTGATTGTGAGTAATCCTCTGCCTCTCAAAGTAAGTAGATTTGGTGCAGTGGAAGGTTTGGTAGATGATGCTTGCTGGAGGGGATTATCAAAATGATATGGCGATGAGGACCGATGAGTGCTGAGTTATCTTATCTCGCTGCGTTTCCATTGCTAAGCCCCCACTCTGGCTGTGTTTAGGGTAAAAAATTAAAAAAAAAAATGTGAAAATGGGTTTATACCCATTTATCCACTCACACATAATACCACCACAGTGTTTCCTGAGTGGCATTTAATTCCACAGCACAGCCATGACTCACTGTGGTTGAGCCTCAAGCTCATGGGATTTGTGACATTTGGACTGTAAGGGATGCAGACTAAGATGTCCAGAACCCTGGGCTTTTCTTTTGGCGCTCCTGTGGGTTTTAGAGGCTTGGCACTTTCTTTATTAAACAGCCGAGCGCAATTCATAAAAAAATCCTCAGCCAAACAAGTCTCTGTTTCATGCAGACACATTCTTCCTGTGTCCTGACACTTCAGACTCCCTGCCATTTTATCTTAGCAAACACTGTGGCTATGGGTCTCTGAGCCACTCACCCAGAACCTGCAGCCAGTGTGTCACCGCTGGGTGTAGACTAGGTGTCAGGGTGACTGGTTGTGGTACTCAAAGTGCAGCAGAGGATGAGAGCAAGCAGCCTTGTCCTCAACTGTCAAATTTGTGTTTTGCTGTTGTACGTATAACCATGTATATTTGATCTGAGGTTTGTCTGGTGCCTCAGATCTGAAATAACATGTAGAATACACCAACACAACAGAACTATTTACCTGCAACTGCTTTGAATTCAGCACTAATTAAGGTCAGGGCATCTCCTTGCATGCAAAGGGAAATTAAGGTGATAATGAGCTTTTTTTTCTGCACTTTATGTGGGTACCTAAGGCTGTGTTCACATAGCTGGCACAAGGGGCCCAAATCAGACCCCCTTCAGGGCAGAGGACGTTGCATCTTTTTAAAGCCCTGTGAGACAAGTTGTCAGCTGTGAGTATGGGCAATACAATTTACATTTGATTGATTGATTGATAGATCAAAATATTTGCTTGCTGTTTTTTGGCCAAATGAAACTTCACAGCTTCAGCTTTGGTGAAATCTGATTGACAAGTAAATTAAACGTTGCAAAAGTTATGGACAAGGAGTCTTTAGTAACTTCATCATGTCACTGTTTAGCTATATAAGCTTAAGTCTAAAAACTGAATGAAGAGATGGAATTGTCTGTGGTCCTATACTTCCGCCAAGCAGGGAGGGTATGAGGGAGACAGCTTTTTATCTCCATTGTCTATCGGGAGCATACCTGTTCCAGGGGGCTTAGCTGTAATGAGATAGGCTGTTTCACAGCACTCCCACTGTCTCAAATAACAGAGAGCACAGTGGGGCCAGTGCCCAGACAGGACCCTCTGCTCCCCTATATCCTTCCCCTAGTGCTCCTTCATATCCTCCTTATTATGATCAGCATTGGATCTCCAGAAAAGCAGCAGACCTTTTTAAAGTTCAGCGCTAAATCACAGATCTCAGTCTTCAAAGGAGTCCAGTTCTCCGCTCAGGTCGACTGTCTTCCTCGGGCAAAGCAGAGGGATGAAGCAATTTCACAGCCAGTGATACAACATGTGTCACAGTATGAGTGCCAGAGTGCTGGTGTCATTTTCCCTCTTGGCTCCAGGATAGAGTTGTTGCCTCGCTGTCATTTTGGCTTTCATTACTCGTGTTTGTTTGTTCGTGAATGACATGGCTGCCATGCCGCTCCACTCAGCTGTAGAAGAATACGAATCGTGAGACTCATAAGAGTGAGTATAAAACAAAAATATTCTCTCTCTCTGCTGTTACACAGTTTTGGGCTATTTGTGGAACCGCACAGCAAAAAGGGATTTTGTCTTTGAGAAATGTCATGGTGTTTCTGCTGTGGACTAAAGCTTGTTTCTGAGACTTTTAAAGGTTGTGTTTCAGGCCTAAAAAATGTTTGAGACATTAGTCTGAGACATCATTCTTAACGTGGTGTCATGTAAACCAACAGAGGGAGGAGTGAATATCCAGCAATGAAAAGTAATTGAGATGTAATATCACGAGACTCTGAGAGTGATGCATATTTTGTCAACTAAATATTATTTTCTAAAAAATGATACCAGCACCTCAGGACAGCAGTGTACCAAAATAAATGCTTCTCTCTAGGGTAACTGGCATGACCCATGTTTGAAATGTGCTAAAGTACAGGAGTGTTTCTTTTCTTTTAAAGTTGAACCATGCGCTGTTTGCAAAGTCCCTGCATAAGCAGTGACCATCCATGGCAGTGCTTTTTCTCCAGGGATGAAGCATCTCTGGCTGCCTGTCTATCCTGATGATTTCTCTCTGGCAGAGCCAACTGGGATGTACAGAGAAATCAATCACACCGTGTCCCAACACTGATGCTGACGCGCGCATATATTTCTCCTCGCTGTTTTTTCTTTGCCACAGATTTATTGTAATAAACTGTCAACCCATCTTTAAAGGCTCCCCATGATGGCGTGTAGAGATCTGGATACATATTTTTATAAATATACAGACATACCTCCCGCTCTACACCATTAGGACTCTTTTACCCCAAGGGACCCGGCGTTTTCTCTGAATAACCTGCCTCCTCCAGCCAGCTGTGCTGCTAAATAGGGACTGCTTTGTTTTCCACCGCCAAGCGCTGTTTGGACGGTAAACGTCCTTGATTAATGAAGTCATTTTTTTGTTGTTGTTGCCATGCTAGCTTGGAAAGCTTGCAGAAATGGATTGAGGGAATATTTCATCATTGACAAAAAGGGGTCAAAGCAATTCTAGCTCGTCCCGCGGAAAGATTAAAAAAAAATACTTCTGGAGGCTTCTCTCAGATGAGTGTGTTTAATGTGTATTAGCTGGCTGCTGGAACAAATAAATAAATAAAATAAAGCTACTTGGTGATGATAAATCCCTCACTGATGGTCTCTTCTTAGCCAAGTGTGAAGAATAAGTAAGTGAGAAGCCAGGAGTGATGGCCTGCATCTCAATCAAATGAAATAGCAATAACTTAAGTAAAAGCCCAGTATAATGGCAGTTAGTATCTTGGTCACTCGTGATGCATGGATTGTAGGTAAACCCACAGAACTGGCTGTTAAAATGAACACTTCTGATTAATGGCGAATGGGTTTGGGTGGGTGAAATAGGTCAACTGTGGGAGTCACCAGAGGACAATTTGCTTTGTTTTTGAGGAAACAAGGATGCTCATCCCCACGAGTGCAGCACCAAGAGCACGTATCACTGTTGAAAGTGTTTATACAAAGAGATGTAGAGATGAAGGGAGCAGCAGTGACTACTGAAATGTAGTTTGTACGCTTAAATAATCTCGTTCTGATCATAATTATCAGGCTCAGGTGCCCCTATGATCTTCAATCACAGTCACAATTCATTTTCCACATCGTGGCCACAGCTGTGATCCTGGATCTGCAGCAATACAGTTGATTTAACCTAACTTTAAACTTGTGACTTCAGTGTCATCATTCTGTTTGACTTATAGCAAATTAACAATATGTTTTGCACTGGTAACATTCTAATTGGATGTGTTGCACCAGCCTGGACCCTGTGTCCTCAAGTCTTGGGAAGTTTCAAGATGCCACAAGTTATAGTTAATTCTCTTTCCATCGTTTGACTACTTCAAATCCAAACAGTGGATTTGTCTCAGATCCTTTCTTGGAGTAAGTCTATGGTGGGTCCCCATCGTGCAGTCGTGTCTTGGTCGGTACCCCATCATTATCTGTGAATCTCTCTGGTCATCAATTCTTTGCCAGAAGTGAAGCAGCTGGTATCCAAAGGGGCTCCCAGATAGACCCCTGTGGGCCCACCGTCTGACCAACATGCAGAGTGGAGCTCAAAGTATCAGTCTCGTCTGTCCTCTCTGGGTTAATTAAAACTCAGCACACACCCCAAACACCTCGGCCATAAGTCATGTCATGCTCACTGAGCCTGTAATTTGGGGAAGAAGGCTAATACAAAGCGGTACAGGCAACACGTCTGTAATCTAAATTAAATACACCCAGCTGTGCCCCCTTTTCTCCAGCCCTCGCCGGGTTCAGGCTTAATTTGAACCATCCACTCCTACAGAAAGACAAGACGGAAAAACAGGGAGGAGGCGACATGGAGCGAAAGTGCTGTGTGTGTAGCACGGAGAGAGGCTGAATCTATAAAAGGAATTAATTGAATCAGTGATTAAAGGTGGCTACTGAAGCAGTTTAAGTGTAACCCCGGACATCCTCCCTCTGTTGTTGAAAAGAGGATGAAAGGGAGGAGGATTTATACAAGAAGAGATGGAGGTTCCCACAGACGCATGGCTGCCGGACATCATTCACCAGGATAGAACAGGGCCAGCACTTAAATCATCAGCAGGGGGCTGGGATTTACAACACTCACATCGCTATTGTCTTTTATCAGGAGACCCTGGCCGTTCTGACCATGTGGCAGTGTCACACTGAAGACAAACCCCCCGACGATAACGCTTCAGATGTGATGTCAGCGTTCTGGCCCCCTGGTTGGTTATAGAACAAATCATTTCTGCAGATCCTGCCAACAATCTCCAGCCAGCTCATCTAATTCACAAGTCCAATCATTCTAAATGTGACGGTCCAAAACAAACACAATTACCATGAGCTTAAAAATTATTATAACCAGCAAAATGTAAGATTTGGGGCAGCGCAGTGGTTAGGACTGCTGCCTCACAATACGAAGGTTCAAGGGTTCAAGACCCAGTCAGGGCCTTTCTGTGTGGAGTTTGCATGTTCTCCCCGTGTCTGTGTGGGTTTCCTCTGGGTTTCCTTGCATGTGTTGGACTGTGGGTCAATCTAAATTGCCTGTAGGTGTGAATGGTGCAGTAAACTGGAGACCATGTACCCCATCTTTCACCCAGTGACAACTGGGATTGGCTCCAGCCAGGATTTGCCATCACTACGTAGATATTAGCATTAAGTCTGAACAGCAGATGTCATGTAACCGTAATGTTGTGTTCAGGATAATATAGGCGTGTTTATGTTGTTGTTAATGAATGCTCAGGGAGTCTCCATGTTGTTTGCCTCTTCTGGTTCTGTGGCTCCTATCCTACATGTGCGCCTGACACCTCACTGGCTGCGGCTGCTCCACACACTGGCTATGTGTCACAGTTTACCATGAAATTGGCCAGAAATGTGTGTGAGAGAGAGATAGAGAGGGTGAGACATTGTATGCATTTCATTTATTTTATTTTTATTTTTTGGCTTAGTCTGTACTATTACATAAATCTACTTAGATACTGTTTTTTTTACCCTGAATACACCTGAATTCTGCCTCCTTTTGGTTTAATTTGTGCCGCTCAATCTGAAAGCCATGATCGATGAGATACTCCTGCAATGACTCCTATTTTAGCAAGCAATGTTGGTGTATATACTGTATAGAGCAACAGCACTAGAAAAAAACACAAAACATATTATAAACATTTTCTGTACTTCTGCTTGCTCCTGAACTGCACTGCACTTTATTTCTACACATTTACCATGTTGATGCCAGTATAATTTGGATTAATAAGGATTAATTCACCACTGAAAATAGTGCCCAACAAAGTCACATTCCCCATGGGGTGAGTAATGTTTGGTTAAAACTACAAGGACCAGCTGTTTTAAGGAAATTACCCAGCCTACATTTTTACAGGCAGAACTGCATATTTGTGTGCCATTTCAACTTGTGTCTTTAAATATATCCAGTTGACTATAATTAATTCAATAAATAATAAATTGCCGGCAAGCTACACATCTAAGCCTATAGCTTCTAAGTCCATAACTAGCAGCTTTACGAGCACTGCTGTGTCAACAACTGCTCTGCCAGTAATGTCTAATGTTCCTGCCCTGGATCTAGTGGCTTTCAGCAAACAGCATGATGTTTACCACGCCATCAAATTTTACTGAAAAGTAAAGTGTTCGGCTTCCACTAAATTTGTCTCTTAATCATCATGATAGAGTCTACAGCCATGTTAGGGGCTCAGTGAATCTTGAAAGACTTGTCCACACAGGAGCAGTTTTAGGCTCAGGCGAGTGTTACAGAACAGATGCTCGACCCAGCTGTCTCCACTGGCAGCGTAATGGCTCACGTTTCACTTTACGCTCGTAGTCTGTAATACTACGTTGCTACAGCGGTTCTGGCAGGCTAGTTCTGTTTTGCGCGTTGTTCTGTGCACATGGACAACACGGGCTGGAGTCAGGGAATGACACAGTGTGATGATGTGTAACATCATCTCTCGATCCATGAACAAGTTGAAGTCAGCGGAATACACCCCAGCCCACTTTCTCTAGTAAAGAAGCAAATTCATCGCATTCAAAGAAAGGATGTAATTATTCAGTCAATCAGTGGGTGGAGCGTTTATACTGGTCGATCTCTTATCTTCAACTTAACCTGCTCTTTAGCAGGATAGCCGTTTAGCATAAATTAACATGGTGATTTATGGAGAACCCAAAACTTTGCCTGAATTACCTGATAAGAGTAAATCTGGATTCTTAGTAAAGAGCCTTTGAGTCTCTGCAAGTTATGAGACAATTTTTTTAACCATAAAATATGATGTACTTCTACTTGTTCTTCTGTTCTTACTCTTAACATGAATGAAAACAAGTGAAGTTTCAAAATTGTGGATCATGAGTTTTGTTCAGGTTAGAAATATTCTTATATTGCATGAAATGTAAATTCAGTCTTTAGTGCATATAGATACAAATCTTACACACACAATGCCCACACACCAGTTAGGGCAAAATGTGGTTCATCACCTTGTTCAAGGGTCGACCAACTAGTAGCTGAAACATTTCAGTTTGCGCTAAAAATATATTCTGCCACTCTACGGCTTCGCTACTAGCAAGGTGAAAAGACGTGAAAGAGATTGACTTGAAGTTCTGCAATACCCACATGCCGACTGCAGTAACTTGGTATTGTACTGTCGTATTAGTCAATACAAATAACACTGCTGTAACTGACACCTCCTCAGAGAGCACAGCCAGTTGGCATGCAGTGGGGGAGCAGGAGACTTTGACTGGGAGGCTTATGCTAATAGGGACCTTTAGTACAATCCATGTTTGGCAAACACTGGGCTTAGAAACAGTGGACGTAACCTGTGCCATTCCACACACACACACACACACACACACACACACACACACACAGACACACACACACCACTGGAAAATGAGTGAAGCATTACACACTTGTCTTTGTTTCTGCTGTGTGGATAAACTTAATTCTCAACACACACACACAGTTGCCTCACAGATATCCACCAAATATTTACAGCTAACAACATTTAAATGACCCCTGATGAGATGACATCTTTCCCATCAGCCCCAGCTGTCACTCACATCAAAGTGCCTTGTGTTGTACTCTCAGGTTGACAAACTCATCTCTTCTTGAAAAAAATGTTCCAGTAATGGCTTAATGCAGAGGTGATAAGAACAACAAATGTCCCTTTGTCAAAAAAAAATGGTTCACTGACAAGGACGAGACAGCTTACAATGATTGCATTTACAGTTTCTGGTACCTGGTCAATTTGCTACCGCTCACTTGTTCCTGCCAGTGCCTCTCCTGTTGAAAAGATGTAATCCGGCTTTCTCTTTGGCGAAATTGAAGTGTTCCGCATATTACACTACCTTGACATGCGACAGATATACAGTCTGCATAAAGTCCAAGGGAGCTCATGAGAGAACAGCACGTGCAGTGAGTGAATGTGTTGACACTGGATGGATATAATATCTTGAAATGAATAAAAAAATAGCCATGAACACTGAAGGTGCAGACGAAGCTGTCGACTTGCAAAAAAAAAACAGCACCACCAAGTTGTGCACCAGCATTGCTATGCTCAGTATACCTGGTGCCACCATGCACAGTGTGATGCCACTGAGGTAGCGAGTCACCAAAACAAATCCTGTCTCTTTGCTCGGGAGACCTGGGACTGTTTCAACCTTGAGCTCAGGGAAGTAAAGGTAGCAGACAAAAGCACTCTGGTTTCTGCAGCAGTCTTTATATGGCATGTCCAGCCCGCTGCTCGCAGCTCCAAGGTGGTGTCCCTGGCTTGAATCCGTCAAAAGATTGGCACCTGTTGTGATCAGAACAGAGAATGTCCTTTGTGCCGGATTTGTGAAAGGCAACCTCCACAGAAAGGCTGCATCCAATTCAGGCGGCATCCTCTGGAGGTCCTGTCTGAAAACGGGAGAAACAAGTTGAAAAGAATCTGTTAAAAGATGTTTCAAAGAGAAAAATAGTTAGTATCCCCTGATTCTGTATAGAATGTCCAGTCTTGGTACACGATGTACACAATGTATCTGCTGTTCATCCTTGGATGCTCTGCATAAATTCGCACATGAATCAAAAGCACAGAGGCAGCAGTGGTCTGCAGACAGCGCTGCTTGAATGATCCGTTATTAGAGGAGCAGTTAATTTCTGCAGGTTTGTGGAGGTAGCTTGAGAGCACCTTCATCTGGACCACAGGATCAGTCAGCACAGGTGAAAGCTGTTAGCTCACTGATCCTCTGGTACAAAAGGGGCTCTGCTTGAGCTGTCTAAGAAAAACACTCAAGGAGACACTTCAAGTCGATCAGATTATGTTTGATGTTTCAATAAATGGAGTGACATTAGCTCAAACCTAAGTGGTGCGTCTCTGGCCGCTCCAGCTAAAGCCCCGGGATTATCATGTAAACATGATCTCCAGTTAGTGCAGTCATAATTTTTTTTCGTAAGGTCTCTTTTGCAAGGCATTCTGGCTACCACTAGGTTAGGAATGAGGGTTGGAAAAATAATCTCTTTTTCCAAGGTTATAAAGGCCTCACCTTTGACTTTATCCCCTCCACCCAAGCAAGTAATAGAATAGGATAGCCAGACCCTACACCCTATAAACGTGCAAAATGAAGGGACAGGCTAAGAGTTGGGGCCAATCCCTCACTGAGGGACTGAATACAAATTTTGCCTTTAAATATGTTAATTCTCCTCTGCTGACCGCTCGTTGTTTATGGTCATGGCATTAACAAAAAAGGCAGGCCCATGTTTACAGCTCCCCCCAACCAATTTATATACAGGAAATGTCACATACCATAAATCACATGAACAGCAATTTAAATATGAATTGTAAAAATTGTAGACTGGGGTCCAAATAGCTATGAATAGTAAGCATACAGATGAGTCAATTCAATTACATTATGGACATTTATTTTTTGGTGAAAAGGTTATTTCATTGATGACTTGTCATGACCTTTGTGTATGTTGCTCTAAGGGAGTGAATGTTCTTCCCATAGGAAGTAGTTCAATGCCATGAATGAGGCATTGGGACAAATAGAATAATTTAACCCGTCAATTGTCAACTTCACAGGTTACTCCCCTGAAACAGGAAGTGAGTCATCCAGCATGAAATAACAAGGTGCATGAGTTAGAGCTCTCCTGAGAGGAAAAGAGGGAGAAACGAGTGGCGCAAAGCCGAAATCAGGTTATGCAGTATGAGACAAAGTGTGAGGGATGATGCTCTTAGAGGGAAAGACTTATTCAAAATCAGGATTGCCAGATTAGAAAGACTGATGTATCGCACCACCACTGAAATCAAATCATCTTTGAGTCCAAGTGACGACTGGTGAAACTTTTTAGAGATTCCATCAGGCAGTTTTGAGATATCACATTTTTGAGTCCTACCGTGACCTCAACCTTTGACCGCCAAATTCTAATGAGGTCATTCATGAGTTCAAGTGTATTGTGCCAGATATCAAGATATTCCCAACAGACATCCACAAGAACATTATGTTGACCTTAACCGTGGATCTCCAGGCTCCAACAACTGCTCATTTATTGTTGAGTCAGGGGAATGTTTGGACTAAATGTGAAGACATTCCAACAAGTTCATTTTAAGATTGCATGAAAGAAAATTGGACCAGTTGATATTTGTGAGTTCTGGAGATCATGCCTTTACCTTTGACTGTCAAAGTCAAATCAGTTCAATGTCAAGTCTAAGTGAATTTATATCCAAAGTGTGAAGAAATTTCTTCAGGGTGATCTAAAGATGTAGCATTCATGAGAATGGTAATTACGAATAACCCAAAAAAAACAACATGCCAGTGGCTGTCACCACTGCAGGAGCATAAACAACGAAAAAAGAAAAACAATATACAGCAAGCAACTTCTCTGTCCATCAGCTTCACATGTATACTGTTGCCAAGCCTGCAATCAGTGGCATTGAGCGCACACACACACACACACACACACTGTTCTCTTGTCAATCAATGTGTTTGAAGACAGACACATGTTGTGAGTGTGTTTGGTCTGGATGGAAAAGGCCACAGCAATGACATTTAAACTTTCACTCCACAGCAGCACTACAAACACAGTGCTCAGACACCCGCCTGCTTCTCTCCCTCCCTCTCGCTCTCTTTCTCCTTCATTCTTTTGTTGTTCCTTTTTTATTTTGTATGCCTTATTCAATATGAACTGAGGTACCACATGAGGCATTTCCATCCATTTTTTTTTTTTTATTAAGGAGTTTATTGTTAGTCTTAGCAGCTGGAACTGGCATTCATAGAAAATACCATCACAGATGTTTGGGTATTTTTGCTGCAGAGCACAAGGATGACATTTACTTTAAATGAGAAGATTTCCAAAGAGATGTCATCAGCTTGGCTGTGGAGGTAGAAAGAGTCTGGGGAGGTGTTTATTCCTGGTCCAAAATCCATATCTCCTGATGCATCTCCAAGCCAGAATGGGCAGCTCTGTCTCTGAGAAATGGCATCTATATGTTGCTGCCATTATTATCATGACGACTGTCACTGAAGAACAGTGCAGTTTCGATCAGGAAGTCTCAATGACTCATTTATTCACACCTTTGTGTCTAATTTATGTTATTTATCTGGAACCAATGCCAGCTGATACTGGGTGAGAGGCAGGTTACATCCTTGACAAGTCACTCTTGACATCTGGTGACAAGCAACAACCCACACCCACCTCAACAAGTGATTTGTTGTTTCCAGTTATCCTGCAAATGGATCTGTTGCTGTCACAGCATTATATGCATGAGTTTTGCCACAGGATCATTTGTGGAAACTCAGAGCACTCACGTGAGATGGCCATAAACACAGCTGAGGAGTACAATCCTGTTTTTCATCTAAAAAGACATTGACATTGCCTTGGAAACTCCAGTGTAATGGCAAACGATGTTTAGAGCATTTGTGCATGCAGGTTGTTTCCAGCACTACGTGAGATTGACCATTGGTCGGGTTGATGATCTGCTCGTCATGATTTAGCCAGGCAGTGCTGGTCCAGTTGATCCTTAAATTATTGTCATCGTGTTCATGGATCAATATTTAAAAACCTGAAAAAAAATCAAAGTTTCCAGTCCAACCAATAAACTACTTCTCTAGTATTAGATCACAATGTGAGATAACTCTTGAGATAACCAAGCAATCGATGTGTAAACCTTACATCCTGATCAGGTCCTAATAATGTCTGCTAAAGTCAGTAATTATGACTCAAGGGGGTGAAGTGAACAATATAAATTTATGTTGTTCTGTTGCTTCTATTTGAATCTTTGAGTTGACTTTTTAATGTATTCTTACAGTCCTAAACGCACCACCAGACTAGACATTGGGGAAGCAGCAGCACCAAGAGAAAACCCACACAGAAATACAAGAAGTCAAAAAAAACAACAAAAGTAAAAATTCCCACCAATAAACCAGTTACACTGTGTGTGTGTGTGTGTGTGTGTGTGGGCTACGTATTTACTTTATGTAACCTCAAGCAACAACAATTGAAATTGAGATTTACAAATCATCATGTAGTTTGAATAGTAATGTAGATGAGGGATAAAAAGGCAATACACCAAAGTATTTCAGAAAAGAGTTGATAAAAGACAGTGGTAAAACATCCAGTCTCTGAGTAATAAGTGGAAAGTCAGCATTGGAACCATGGTTGATTATGAGAACCAGTCAGCTTTAGCAGGGGTAATCAAAGATCAGTATTCTGAAGAGTGTTCACTTAAAGCAGCTTGACCTTTTCATTAGCTGATACAGTCTCTGTGACACCACTGATATATTTAGAAACTTATAATAAGTGTTGCATTGGTCCTGATTATATCACTTGTTCCGTGGTGTGCCTTATGTGGCGATCTAGACTGTCAGTCTTTTTTGCTCTTAATCCTTTTAACAAACTTTAATAGAGGCACAGCAATCAAAGGGCTCTCATCTCAATGCATATTCCTAATGAGTCAGTATCCAGCAAGACCAACAGCCCATGTTTATTCAAGCCAACCTTTTTATTTCCACCATTTTAATTACAGCCCTTGAGAATCATACAGATTCACCTTTCCCTTTCATCAAACCTGACTATCTGCCATACAAACGTCCTGATAATCAAGAACACTGTCGACTTTGGAAAGATAATCTCCTCCAATTAGTCTTGAGGCGGAGCACTGACCTCATAATCCTGAATGTGAACAAAAAGCTTTGCGGATTGGCAATAGGCCTTAAATTGGGCCGAGAATTCAGTGTGCTTATAATAAAGATATAATAATTTATATAATTGATGAATAAGTGAATATTGTTAGAACCCTGGTGCAGGAAACCTCCCTGGCTAGCATGCACCTGAGGTATTCATGCCTCAGCATTTCTATTAATGAGAGAAACAAGTCTCATGTTTGTGGCCGACAATGCTCCATTAGTGCTGCTCTAATAGGTTCAAGGTACAGGCCCCTATTTCAAAGAATCATCTTTTTATTCCCAGCTGCAGAGTCATTGTGTTTGCAAAGAGGCATCGCTAAGGTCAGCACTCTCTTTCAGACCAGCATTTGTGTATTTTATCAAGCAAACAGCAGAAAATAAGCATCTGCATGTCAACCATCAAATCCCACTTTGAGGTAATTGCTTTGTTTGATAGAAGGCAGGCACTGGAGAGTGCACTGATGCTTTATTATCATTTTGTGTCATTCACCTGCAAGCTATCCCACTCAGAAGCACTAATGTTGCTCTAGAAGCGCAGGGCTGTGGAAATTGGAGGAAGGTAGTGGGGGGGAAATGACAGTAGCGTTGCTAGCATAGCATTTAGTCCTGGGGCATTGCTCCCAATAGCATGGCCAAGAAAGGTCAGCCTGTTCTCCATGTTAGGATTTATGGGGTCTATTAAACCTCAATATCTGGTCAGACTATGCAAACCATATGGAGAACAGATAGAAGAACATGACTCATGAGTCAACCATAAACAAAACCCATGCAGGGCAGAACACATTGGAGAAAAGGCCCTTCATAAAAACCTTAAACAGCGCACCATTACCAAGGACAAAATCTATTGCATACTTTTATTCAAGTTTATTCAGTGATTATACTGGACATGCCAGTGGACACAAGTGAAAAAATAGGAATTTCCTTTTTGAGGATATCCATGTTCTGTAAACAAAAACATGTGATCTCCACAGCAGAATGTTTACATTCCGCCCTGTCACGACCACTCAACTGAGCACTCTGGAGATTTTTGTGGAGACTGCTGACCGGAGAATCTCCTTCTCAAATCTCACTGTACTGACATTTTTTCTGTGTGTATGCACATGCCTGCAGGAATGTTACGGCAGGAATGCTCAAGTCTGGTCTGTGAGGATTCACTTTAAAAAGCCTGGACTCTTTATGCGAAACCAAGGAGCAGAGAAAAAAAAAGTCCGGCTATTAGTTATACCAATTAACCTTCAAAGACTGCGGAGCATTGGGCCAGGGGATTTTTTTTTTTTAGTTTCTGCTGAAACAATTAACGTGATATTGAATGAGAAGGCCCATGATCTGGTAAGTTTTTTTTTTTTTTTCTTATAAAAGTCTCAACAGATGTAAAAAGTTAAGTTTCCCTCTCTCTATCCTCTCTCAACAAGATCTGCTTTTCTCCGGCTGTTTTCTTTTCCACACCACTGTGCGAGAACTCCACTGTTGTGTGTGAAAATCCCAGGAGAGCTGCAGTTTCAGAAAAGCTCGCTCGCTGAGGCCTGACATCAACAATCATGTGACAGTGTAAGTGACTGAGAGCACATTTTCCCCCAACATTAGGTTATTTGATATGGGCATTAACTGAAACTACTGTATCTGCTGCTGATGGGGTGAAATCAAGCTGCAAGTTGACCTTTATTTTTTCTTTACCCCTTTCTCTCCCTCCTGTCTTATGAAGTAAGATATATATCTTAAAAAAAGATGTATTGATATACTCTCTAATACTCAGACAGCAATGTTACTGTAGTCCCTCTAATAGATGTTGTTGTGTGCTGTTGGGTGACATTTATTCCTTTTTGGACCAATAAAGCTATTTTGCTGAAGCAGTGAGCTGCAGTGCCATCTACTGGCTGTTCGCGGCTTTCATATACACTCCCTTACAAAACGAGAAAAATAAAAACATAGCTGCAAAGCTGTATTGGATTCTGTAGTATCACAGCTAGCCATTGTAATGCTCTCTGGATGTCGCCTGTGGTGGCGAGACTCAAAGATGGTGAAATTATCTTCACTGCTAACACAATCATGGGCCATGTCATTACTGTCCCCGCTGCCGTGACAACAGACAGACAGGGTGCCAATGAAAAGTGGAGCACGGCGGCGCTGAGAATTTCACTTTTTCACTCAGAGTCAGCGGTGACTGGCAGGGGGACAAAAGAGAGACTCAAACAAAGAACAGTGGTAATGCCTCGATCACAAAAGCAGGGTCGCAGCCAGGATTTGAAATCAAACACACACGAAATCAATAACGATGTCTCTGAATTATTCTAATTACTTAAATCTTTTCTTTTTCTCCGTTCCATTTATTTTAATCAAAAATTCTACAGATGGATCGAACATAAAAGCGATTACTTTTTGAAGACAGCGTGTGTGTGTGTTGTGTCTGTGTGTCACTATTGAAAAGCAGATCTACATGCACTGCAAAGCATATCCTTTATTTGTTTTAATACACTATATATTCTTATAATGATATGACCTTCTGAAGGTGACTTCCCACATAGTTTTGTTGTGATGTTTGTGGTGGAGACAACCACCTCCTCTCTAAGCACTGGTGTGATTTAATCCACTCAAGAAAATTGTATTCAAATGTAACCCACCGTTCATGACCTAATCCAATAAGGAATACATTATATTGCCAATAAGTACATGCTGCGAGGGTGCCACATTCAATAAAGACAAACGAGGTCGCAAGACAACTGCACCACCATATATACATACAATAATAAGAAGGGCAATCGAAGCCTGAGAGAACATTAACGAACGCCACCCCTCCACTAGAGGAGCTGCTGCATATTCTCACCTGTGCTGGTCAGTGAGCTCCATTAACACTGGTCAAATGAACCCTAATGGACCCAGGATTACTCTCTCAGACCAGTTTAAACTGTCCCCATGACTTACTCAAAAACCCCTCCGCTTGGTATGGACTGGTGATGTCACAGTGACATAACTGAGTCTATAAAAAGACAGGAAGTGGTGTCCATCACTACTGGAAAACAAAGAAACAAACGAGACACCTGAAGCTAACTAAAGCCTTTATACTATAACTTACTGAGCTTTGGTCTCAATTTTAACTTATACAATCAAGCCTGGGGTGGCACGTGCTGAATAGTTGATGACGGGGCACTGATAACAACTGCTCCAGATCCTGAGTGAGTCTCGTGATGCCTCCACCTCAAGGACAACAAACAAAGGTTGATGTGATCTTTTATCAAATATTCAGAAGATTTCTGGACTTTTCACAGGTGTTATTCCAACAAACAGAAATGGCTTTAATGCAACTGTAAATAATCAAATCCACTGTCACATAATTGCAGCGATAGCAACACCCAATTAGTTTTGTGGCTGCGTCTCATTCTCTGACCCTGAATTCTCGAGCAGAACTGATCATAAATGACAGAATCAGCAGCTTTTAGCGGCTCCTCTCACGGTTAGCTGGAAATACCATCCTGACCTCAGCTGTGATATGCAGAGTGTGACTTTTTCTGGTTTAAAAGCTCATTAAGCAGCCATAAAAGCCACAGGAGCAATTGTGATGTAATACCACTGATGCACATTAAGTGGCTGCTGAGTTTCCAATTTAATAAACAGTACTTAGTTCTGGTCCAGACTGAGGCGCAGAAAAAGTTCAAATCAACAGCCATCTGAACTTCGAGTCCCCGACTGAAGTGACGACAGTTATCAAAAATAGAAAATAGCGTTGCGCCATTAAAGCAGTCAGTGTCTGTGCCGATCTCTGTTGTACAGAAAGCTCCTCTGTGTCAGCAGCGATCTGCGCCTCCTGTGTGGTTTAAAAGGGCTAATTGTCTGTTAAAAGTCACATCATCACTGGTAACGCAGCGGAGTGAAGCGTCACAGCCAGCCGCGCATATGCAATGCAATCACAAACTCATTTCCATGGCCACTGTATCTCCATGCTTTAACAAATTAAATCAATCACATTCTCCCCACTGCGACGTAAAGAGGCCTAATAAAAACCCTGTCGCACACACACTACCTCTAAATAAATCCAAATAATCAGAGTGGGCGAGAGCTGTTTATTCCCCTCCATTCAGTCCTAATCAAAAGGGTAATTCTCAGCATGTGTGATGGAGCAAAAAGATGCTTACTCAACCTGGAGTGGTTATCTTTCAGTCTCCCAGCCTCTCGTCTCAGGCTCAACTATTCTCCTCAGCAACAATGCAGCCGCCACGTACACCCACCAGTGGACAGATAAGAGCTGCGAGGGCATTTGAAATCAGCAGATTGCAGTGCTGCAGCAAGGAGCCGGCTGGACGGATGCCAGTATTATCCAGATGATAGGCTTTACCACATGAACGCAAAAAAAAAGAGTTATATTTGCTGTAGATTTTTTTGCTTCTGTCAAAAGTCCAGGGATCCGGTGGAAACATGTCTGCAGGGGCTTCCTGTGCTTCCCTATTAGCCCGACCACCAGTTTGAATTTAATATTAAACTCAGACATGATCATTGCAGAGGGACATGGAGTTGGCCAATAACTCAAAGCAGCATTTCTGCCCATATGGCCTGCTGTCAGTTTACTGCTTCCACTTGAACCTATTGCAGTTGTAAACACGCAGGCGTCCTTTTGCTAAAATGCCTTTGCTGAGTTCCAGTCTACTTTTAATTTGACCTTCAGAAAAGGAGCCGGTAATCTCACTTAACTGGTGATTTGTGAACACACAGGGCACGTATACACCGAGCCTAAATTCCCCATTGTCGTTGTTTGAAAAGTGCGGAAAGATAGAAAATGTTCAATTTAGCATCTTAGTCAGAATAGAAAGGCAGAGGGATCTAATCATCTTCTCAAATTGACCTTTTACAGGCGCTTACAGGACAATCTTTATTCTCCAACATCAGGTTCAAATTAGACCTGGAGTTGAAGAATTAGTTAGTTGTTGTGCTTGAAATAGATAGATAACTTCTTAGTTGACATGAGGCCTCATTAGAACAAATGACAAAAGAGCATTTTATAACAGCTGCTTCACCTGCTTTCTCACATTCTGGCTGGTGTCTCATCATAGCAAGTGTTTCTAAAGCCATGGGCGAATCCTTTGAGACTGAGATGTGTTACCACACAAATGAAATGGAAATGCGATATCTGCTCCTTGCATATTTAATATAGTTTCTCTGTAGCTATTTCTCTCCAACATAACAACGCATGTGTTTTGATGCTGCAACGCTCTGAATCAAGCATTATGTTAAGAGGTTGTCAGACCCTGGGATCTGCAGTGGCATGTTGTCTTTTCTCCACTTCCTCCTAAATATTGTGTGTTTAAGAAGCAGCATTTGGCCATGGGGGACATTTCCCTCCTCTCAGCGATGTTCACAGAGAAGGCGTGATGCCTATTGGCTTCAAGAAGCAGTGCTGGGCCACACTGTGCTGGTGTCTTCCACCTTATTCCTCTCGACCTCGGTGACAGAATGAGGACACCAGGCTCTGCTGTGGAGCCTCACTTTGAAGAGGCTGAAGTGGCGGCGAAACGCAGCTCTTGAATTGGCTGCCGTGGACATGTTGGGAATACATGAGAGATAGTTTTACTTTTGTTACTCTGTAGCTTTGAACATGCTCTGTGCCCCCCCCCCCCTAATCTGGGGAGATTAGCTCCATTGATTAAATCTGGGGGTTTACCAGAACCAGGTTTTAATTTAGACTTTAATGTTTGTATGAAATGTGCTGTACAAATGATTCATTATTATTATTAATAGACTCTCAGTGCTGCCAGCCACTTACCTTTAATAAACTGTTATCGTAAAAACTGAATTAAAGTGAACATCTATTCAATCACTTGAAATAAAATAAAAGCCTATAATAAATTTACAATGAATTTGTTTTATAAAACAGGGTCTTTAGTTTGAAAAACAAGTGCATGGTGGCCTGCCTGGAAGGCTGACCTTCCTGAGGCCTGTCGGTAAAAATGTTTTGACATTTCCTGTCTCTACACACTCTCGGGTGCTCCTGCACGGCCCCTCCACAGCTCTCCTGTCTGTTTACCCTCCGTCCTCCTTACACGACCTGTGAGAGCGAAGCAGACATTTTCTCGGAGGAATGTGGAACTGGCTCCTCTGACTCGTTTGTCTTCTTTTGTCAAAGAGAATCCTGAATAGTTTGGGGTTTTGTGTGAGGGACAGCATTCAGTGTCCAGTCTACCATTCAGCTGGTGTAAGAAGAAAAATACATTGACTGTGGGATTTTCCTCATTGTTCAGTTTTCAGACGAGAAAACTTGAGATCCTTTAATTGAATTTCCAGGACAGAATTAAAGTAGATAGCAGGTACAGGCAAAAGTATTTGTCAAATATAGCAGAGTTTAATTAATATAAGTCAAACACCAAAACTAGATGCATTTTAATCAAACATTATAAATACTACAGCAGTTTGTGGAGGGGAGGTGTCTGTGGGAGCTCCTTCACCTGTACCTGGGGATCAGTCAGGGCAGGTGGGAGCTGTTAGCTGACGGATCCTCTGGTTTAAGACGCTGAGCTGCCTCATGGAGACAGAGTCGCAGAGCTCAAAGAGGACAGGACACACCAGAGAATGCTGGGCTCAACGGTTTAAAGACTTCCCAGATGAAAGAGCTGGCCAGTTTAGGTTGATCCTGCTCTGTGGATCTAATAAAGTCATGCTGAGAGCAACAGCCTCGTCTCTGGCTGTGTGTGGGAGGGCCCGTGGCACGGTCACTGCCACACAGTGGTGGTCAAAGGTCCAAAGATCAACGTCATGTGGGGTCCCTTTGAAATCAACATATCAGGGCATTCTGGATTTAATTTTATTAGAGTCCTGTAATTATGGCAAATATTGCAGTTGTTGTAGTGATTTTTTTTCTTTTTGATATATTTCGTTTTCAAGCACGGTTGGCTGAGGGCTGCACGCAGAGAACAGCTAGAGCACTTCCCTTCACGTGGCCTGGCAGGCTGCAGGTTTTTATGCGTGGGCCTAACTCCAGGTGATAAAGTGAACTGGAGGAACATAACCATTATAAGGTAATTGGTCTGTATTTTTAAAAAGTTTTTTCTTGTCTTGATGACCACTCAACGCACTTTAAAGCAGGCCTACCATTATGGACATTCACACACATTCATCAAATAGTGCAAGCATGAGCACTTTAATTATTTTATTTTAATTTAATAATTGCACAGTGCAGGTTAGAAAAAAAAATAGACTCAAAGGCACTGAAGTGATTAATTTTATGTGAAACTGTTTTTTCTGTCCTTAAAGACAAGAGAGCCTTTGACAGCTCAGTGAGGACTCCCCACTTAGCAACATGCTAATGCCAAATGCCAAATTAAAAAAAAAATCAAACAAACCGTGATTGAACTATAAATATTCAGTGTTCAGATGCTAAAACGGGGAGTGGCCATAACAAGTCGACAACGGCGGCTCAGTGGCAGTGAGTGAGGGAACGTGGTCTCAGCGTGGTCAGCATCCACGGAACTGCTTTTTCCAACACACACAAACACGCAGCCACAGGAGGTGAGGTGGTAAAAGACACAGCTGGGGTAAAACCTTGCTCTTGCCACTTTTGTATTCAGAAATGTGGGGTTAAATAGCACATTTGGCAAATAACTGATCACAGCTCTGCCACTGAAATGTTCCTCTGCAAAGTTTATTTCTGTTCTTTTCACAACTTACTTTAATATGTGCAGGTTCAACCGGAGGATATAACAAGTGTGTTCCTTCTCTCCCATGACAATTTTCTCCATTTGTCACCTTTGGCTCCAGCTTTAATTACAGACACTGTGTGCTGTACTGTTGGGAGAGAACAGGCTTTTCATTTCATGAAATATGCTGGATGTATTTGTATATATAAAATAAACTACAAAAAAACTGTTTTGCAGTGATAAAAAAGATTCTTGTATTTCTTTTTTATTTGTTTTATTGGCGTCTTTGAGGAAATGAGTAGAGGGAGAAATGGGGAAAGCGAACGGAGAACCTGTTCAGACCAGATATTATTATCTGAGACATTCTTTCAACAGAGCAAACCCACATGTATCTTGCTCCTCGTCCGCTCACCTGACACACACCATGTGCTTTCACACAAAAGTTTTGGTGACTTCAAAGTTGAATATAGTAAATATTTAAATTTCTCTGATGGAGCTGGATGCTGCTGCTAAATCCACCAGCAGCAGTATTGACACGGGACAGAAAAGACACTGGCAAGCAGAGACAGAGAGGTGGGGAGTATCTGCTGTCTAAATAACCCTCGATTAGGACGGTGAGCATGGTTGAGGATTGTCAAGAGTAGGCAGTCGACTGGTGAGCTTGCAAGCTTCACTTCTTTTCTTTAAAACACTGACGCTGACTGCCTCATTGATTTTCAATTTGTTTCTCTACAATTTAAAACAGGTAAATGGCTCCTCAAGAAAATCCTTCAGCGACCAGGTGAAGCAGCTCTTTCTGTGGGTCCAGCAGGCAGACACCATCTCTACATTTAAAGTGAGAATTAAAACCTCCTCCTTTGAAAAACAGGAACATAAATAGTTAACCCAAACTCTGGATTTGGTGAGTCCTGAACCATCTTTTACTTTGGTTGCTGGACTGCTGAGGAACTCCCATGATGCACAGCGCACTTCTCTCTCTTCTCTCTCCCCCTCTGCTTCTTTGCCCCCCATTTATTTTACTCAGTGTGAATAACTGTGTGTTTTTTTTACCATCTTATACATTCTGCAAGTAGTCTGTAGGATTGAGATGTAAAACTTACAAATGATAAAACATTTTCATCGAAAACTACCAGTCTGAGCTAAATATGAGCTCAATATCCTCTGTTATCTATGCTTCAGAGCAAAATATGACATTTCTGCTTGATGCATCAACAGTACCCTGGGTGATCTAAGACATTAGAGTCTGTATTTATATAGTACTGGTTTATTTAACTCAACAGACGTTTGGCCATCCACCCATTAACTCATACATTTATACAGTGCATCTCTCAGCAGTGTGTTTTCTTTAAGAATGGGAAGAGTGGGAGCTGCCTACCGATTAGAGGACGGCCTGAGCCACAGCCACAGAGCAAGAAGGGAGTCACACGATCTATGATTTCGAGCTGCATTCTTAAGTCTTCCTTGTGAACCAGAGAACACTATGTAAATGTTGACATGGCTGTAGGTGTTGCATGATTGAGATTTCCCACGCGTTGACTCTGACGCTTACATCAGACATGTTACTCCCACCGCTTACGTCTTTCTTACTCCAACTTTTTTTTATCTCGGCTGCCTCTGATGTAAATGAAGGGGTTGCGGCGACAAACTGTGATGTGCATTTCGATCGTAAGCAGATGGTGATTGTTCTGAACTGATGGAATTGCGGATGTTGCTCAGGATGCGTTAGTGTGAAGTTCTGCAGGTCAGCAGAAATAGCGCACCACTGCAGCACTTCTTTGAAGGATTTTATCCTGAAAACCTGATGAAACGTATGGCTCCAGTCAAACATCTAGGCACAACCACAGCTGTCAACAACAGCTCAGATGATCTCATATACAATGTATTGAAAGATAAAAAAAAAACACTGTCAATCAAATCCTCATCATCAAACGTGCCAATATTTTTGACTGGCACTGCACGAATCAGTGATGCTGCTCAGTGACAGCTGCACAGATGACAAGGACGCCCATCTCAGTGTGGGCAGATAAACAGAAGGAGAAGTTCTGTGACCCTGGGATGGCAGAGGAGTGTGGGGTTTGTTTTCCATCTGTCTTCAAGAGTGTGGCCTTTAAGTTTCAGACCAGTGTTTGTTTATTTCATGTCCAGATTGTAAAACGATTTCTGTCAAACTCCTGCCCTCTCTCTCTCTTGATTATACCCAAACTACTGCTCTCAGATTTGTATGAAATGCTAGTGTCAGCATTCCACGACCAACAAGACATCAGAACGTAACACGGACAGGCAGAGTTTATCCAGGTTCAACCGATCACTCCACAGAATAGACTGTGTTTTATTTCAGTCCCTGTTTACTGTGCATGTCATGTACTGATATGAGTTGCCCTCTAAATGTCAGTTTGCCTCCTGATAACTGACCAGGTGGCACAGTTCTCTGAGGGAACCAGACAGGAATCATTCAGGAGTGAGCATTGTCCCAGTCAGTCAGTAGTCAAGTTGTGTTTTTGCCTTGTGTTTCCTCCTATTTTTGTGTTGCTTTGTGTTTGTCTCCTCTACTTCCTGTCTTTTCCCTGATTGCCCTGATTGCTCCCACCTGTCCCCCATTACCTGGAGAGTTTATATTGTCCCTGTCTCCTCTTGTCCTCTGCCAGTTTGTCTTGTTGCTTGTCAGGAGAACAACTGTGCCATTTCTGATTCTTTTACTGATGCTTTGTCTGGCTTTGTTCTGTTGTTTGTTTTGCCTTTTTTTTTTCTCGTTTTCAGAGATTTCATGCTTTGCATGTTTGCGAGCCGTTTTTCCCCTTTTGGGTGATTTTCAGTGGGAACTTTAAGAACAAACACTTCTATTTTTGATCCTGTCTTGTGAGCAGGCATTTGGGTTCCCAGGTCTTAGTCGTGACAAGCATTACTTAGGACAAAATGACAGATTCACATACTTTTCAAAACGTACACCCTAGACATTTGTTGGAAACAATTTCACAGTGGCCCTTCCAGAGACTTGGGATGTCACAGAAAATCTTTTGATCATACATGAGTTCAGGAGGAGCACAAACATGGAGTGAGGTTTGACGTTGTCATCAAGCTGCACTTGGGTGTTCTGATTTATTGATTTAAAAGAATTATTGATGAAGAAATGACTGAGACAGCAGATTACCCTGGGCAGTATTCATGAGTGTAAGTAAGTTATGCTATACAAGTACCTACAGTCGAATGAGGGTTTATATTCTTATGAGGATTACCATAAATATAAATTGGTATTTACAAGTTTTAGTTATACCTGGATGTGAAATACACAACACCTATTGAGAACAATAAAAGCCTCAAAAAAATTATTCTGGGGTCTCTGGAGAAAACATTTAAAAAACTATTAGGCAGGCAGGGTTTCCATATTTTTTTTTTCTTTTTTATCTTGTAGCTGCTGGCCATTGCTACTTTAGAATTGGGGCAGACACACATCGGTACCCTTGTGTCATGCTGTGTAAGTCTGCGGCACGTCCCTTCCTTAATGATCTGCACTCACTTAACATGAATCAGAAGTTATGAGGACCCAAACAATCCTTGAATGTACTTGGATTACTTGTGTTTGTTTGATGGACTCCAGCAAAATGTTCACCAATAACCATGGCGACAACTGAAAAACAAATTGAGGGGAAGGTTCTGGCTCCCACCTGAATACAAAGAAAATGATGTACTTACAAACTATCTCCATATATATACTCTGATACATGGCTGACAGATAGTTGGGAACGCGGCCACTCGTGAACGCACCCTGTTAGTGCTCCACTGGTGCTGACAGTCGCTTGACCCATAAAAACAAAGACCTTCAGAAACACGCCGGCTCTCCAGTCACGCAGCACTCGGCGTCGCTTCCTTCTGCATAACCTTCGGCATAACCTAGTAACTGAGCTTATTTTCCATTCAGATCACTAAGAACCCGACATCAATGCAACTGTGTGCTGTGGACAAGGCAGGCAGAGGTATAAAGGGCTGTGATGCTGGCAGGCCATAATAAACCACTGGCTGCCACAGGTCGTCTGGGGCCACTCATGAAAGAGTGCTTTAAAGATTCAGCTACTGCACAGGAGTACAAATGTGCCAGGACCAAGAACTCGTGTATTATAGATGAAGCACTGGCCCTGCATTTTAAAAACACGGTGGTATTGCCGATGAGAGAGTCCACACAACCTCATTATAGATGGTTCAAATGACACAGGTAGGATGGAAATGTTTTTACGTCCTGGTCGCCATAGTTACAACATTCCTTTGCTGTTTCCCTGCCTTATGTTTTTCCAGCAGTAGTTTTGAAGTATGGGAACTATTCATGTGACTTGATTAGCAGCAGCCAACACACATAACTGGTACTGTTTTCACTGTGTGTGTGTTTGTGTTTGTGTGATTTGTATAAAAGTTGAGTAGATTTGACTGTTTTCGAAAAACAGAGTGCCGACACCAGCAGGGTACTGGGAGGAGACCACAATGTGACTGGGGAGGGACACAGGAAGCTCGAAGAGCGCCGCCTCTGACAGACCCCTCACTGAAATTTTTGGATCGGAGGCAGGGGGCACAATTGGAAATGGAGGATTATGTGGAGGGTCAGGTTCACACTTTGTTTATTTTTTAAACAGGCTGTAACCATCAGATCAGAATGAATGCAGTACAGTCTGTATTCTGAAATCTAGAGATGTAGTTGCTGCTGTATGTTTTGTAATATCCACCAAGTCTTGGTGCATTAACTTTAACAGTGGGAGCCGCTCCCACATGAAACAGGCTGGATGACTTTGAGAAGTATTGATGAGTCCCTTCACAACAAGGTTTGGATCATTGTGGCCTTGAATGTTTGATTAAATTAAACAAGATGAAGCCGGCAGGTGAGAATAGGGTGAGAGAGAGAGCTCTTATGTAGATTTTGTTGTTTCAAGAATTGAAAGTAAAGAATAGCATTGGCCCCATTTAGTTCTGGAACACTGGACAACAGCACAATGTCAGCCACAAGGTTAAATTTGAATGATCTTGTTTTATCCTTTCTTACATGAAATGCCCTTTATGTTTGCGAGGAAAGGTGTTGAGGTGTGAGGCAGACGCTGAGTTTAATGTCAGAGCAAAACAGATGCTTGGCTTAAACCAGAGTTTAAAATGGCGTGGGCAAAAGCCAAATTCATTTTATTAAAGATCTGAAGCCAGCTGTATATTTTAATGTCATTATAAATCTACATTTGGTTTATTGCAGAAAAGTGCTTAAGCGTTTGGTCAATTCAAATGAATACAGAATTCTGATAACATGAAGCTGTGTATCTTCCAGTCCTGCGTTTATTCAAAATAAAAGCCCAATTTAAACAAATCAGAAAAAAGGATATTAATATAAATGTCATTTTGGCTTCTCTAATCTGATGTCACGGGCAGAGAAATGAAAAGCAAAGTGATTCACACCCTTCACTTACACGATGAGTCATTCTTCAATTAAATTAGAAAGGAAGAGAAAATAGAGAGATTTAGCTGTGGAAATACTGTTATACTTTATTACTTGAGCGGAAATGAATGAATAATGACCGTAACACAGGATTAAAACTGGAAACAAAAAAAAAGCTTGATTTCACGCCGTGGTAAAATTTTGAATGGATTGGTCACTTCCGTTATGCTAGATCTGCTTTCCATTGGTGGTTGGTTGATTCTGAGACAAACAAGATCAGACCCCGCCCCCTCAAGAAAATAAGTGGTTTAAGGAGCTCGGTCCAGACTGATCTGATTTACAGATTCAGCAGCAAGGGATGAGGACGAGTCAAGACCCAAAGTTTCTCTTGCAATCTTAGGAGAAACATTAACTGGATATGGGTAGAATCTTACTAAATAACTTGGCACATCTGACCATTCTAAGAAGTAGTGATGAGAAACATTGTCAGTGAAAAGGATTTGGGCTGAGAACTAATGAAAATTTGGTCTGTAGTGCATCCAGACTCTGCAGCTTGTTTCAGCTCGCCTTATCCCTACGTACGATGTCTTCCTTCATTTGCTGCAGTTCCAACTTCCACATGTCTTATATCCAGTTAGTCAACAAATCAAAAACACTCCTCTTCAGTTTCTGAATGCAGCCAAACACTTGCTATCATTTCATCATGATTTATTAAAAAAAAAAAAGACCTGGCCAGAATATTGTCCTTGGAGCCTTTGAAAGCACTAGGCACAGAATTACTTTGTTTCTTATGCTTTATATCTGTTATCACATAAGACCTCATACTGAGGAAAAGACACCTTTCATCTTGAGAAAATAGTTGATTTTAACTCTGTCTTTAAAACCTCTTTTTATTTTGTTGGCCAAATTTAGTTCCGACATGAGAGGTATTCAAATATGTGCATTTACGTCGTTAAACTTACTCAATTCTTTTTTTCTTTTTTTTTTAAAGGTGAACTTCAACCTTATCTTAAATAAATGCACGCAGACACAGGGAGTGAGTCGCATAAATTGGTCGCATTACATGTTGTGACATAGCCTTCTTTTAGAATCAAAACCATTCAGATCTTTTCATTGCATTTAAAGTCTCCTCTGGAAACCAAGTTCAAAGTGGAGTCTTTAAGGCAGCCAGTCAAAGACAAAGCAACCTTCAAAACAATCAGGACTCAGAGCGGAACAAAGAGGAGCATTACTTTTAAATTCATGGAAATAAACGGCAAAGCCCTCTCTTGAGCGCCAGCGAAGGGGGGGGAGCTAAGCAGCACAAACGCAGCAGTCGCTCAGAAGGTAAGATGAAGAAAGATTAGAACGCATGGATCGTTCCAAACCAGGGCGCCTTTAACTGTCTTTGTGACGTACATGATGTTAAAGCACTTGACAGGATTGAGGCTCAAATTCCCACAGTGAAACTCAGAGCCGTGTGAGGGTGCCGCAGATGGCACAAACAGCTAAGGAGGAGGAAATGTTGACAAACTGAAGAAGAGGAGGAAGCCTGGGGGGGGGCAGAGGAGAGGAGGGAGGAGAGGGGGGGGGGGGGGGGGGGGGGGGGGGGGGGGGGGGGGGGGGGTTGTTGGAATGATGGGATGACGGGAGGCCGTCACTGATTTAATCCGTCCCTCTTAGCCTCGCCGTGATCCAGAAAGGGACGGATAATGCTGTTTGTGAAACACTCCCTTTCATGCTGAGCTTTGAGGAGCGTGATCCGGCTTACAGTAGCGTCGACGGCGTGTGTGAAAGCATGTGTGTGCATGCGGGAGTGGGATAATGTGGAGCTCTGTGTTTGTCGCAGTGACACTTGAACGCAGCTTCTTGCATCACGCAGTGTGTGGAAACAGTGAAGGGGTATGACCAAAGCCTCAGTCTAGGATAGGCACTGAATGTTGCTCCAGGAAAGCTTTGAGGTATGGACGTTTTCAAGGTAGACATCTCTGAGACCTTCCCCAGGGGCAATTCATGCTGGGAGCCTGGGGTTCAACTTCCAGCTCTACACAGATGACTTGTTGGCTTTACAGAAGGACATAAGGAGCCATGAACTGGGGAACTAGAAGGGCAATTAGAGAGGATACACCTGCACCAAGGCCCAATTTTATCCTTCTGAAACCGAGCATCTGTATTTTGATCTGCATCTGGACCAAATTTCACACACTCATAACTCAGTCACGTAAAAATGCCACATTTTTTTTCAGAAATGCCCATTTGACAATATATTGTCATACTTTAATATGAAAAAAGAATGCACTCACACCCAAAGCTATACCTGCCCGCACATTCTAGTCACTCTTGGACACTCTAGTCCTAGACCAGTTCATTGGCTAATATCCCTCATTACTTATCCTCTGTAACACCATCCTGTGGATGTGACTGATTGTGTTAACACTGACATTCAGACACTGCCAAACTACTATGTTACTACATTGAGTCACAGCAGAATACAAAAGAAATGGATGGGAAACATAAACCACACTCAGGGACATTTAGGTGGTGTTCAGTGAGTAACTCTACTACCTTTGACTTTAATTCTCATATGCCACTGTTGAAACTGCCAGATGCATACATTTCATATTATTTATATAACATACAACATGTATTACAACTTAAATGGTTAAAACGATATTCACTTTGCAAAAACTGTAATGATATAACTACATCAGACGGCTCAGTGTACGCTGGCTATGACATCAGTGTTTCTGAAGATGTCGAACCACACACTTGCCAAAGCCCCAGAGGTGTACTGCTTCACAGCACTCGTGCACTGTTATGCTGCAACAGCAGACTGTGGCAAGAGCCCCCTCCAGACCTCGTTCTCACCTTCATGCTCAGCTCCGGATCCCTCGGGTACCGTTGGCGAAAGAGGCACCTCCTCTGTCACAGGGGGGAAAGAAGTTGTCGTGAAAGGTCCTCCAGCCACTTAGGAGCCACTCTTGTACATGGCTGTGAATGTTCTTCCCCCATACACCTGTGGGAGGTGTATGGGGGCACATGTATGCATTGTGGCATTTGACAGCCAAGAAGAAGAAAAGTCTCTGAGAGCTGCTGGAACTGATAATATCCAACTTTATGATCCTGCAAGTCATAGAAACTGAAATAATTCATTTTATATAACAGGGATTTGGAGATAAAAAGCAGAATTGTACATGGGGAATACACTTATTGTGACAAGGGGAAATGATCATAAAGACATTGCGGATGTAAATTGTTATTGCACTGCTAGGTCAAACTAAAAGCTTGCAGTCTGTTTTTAAATGCAGTTGTAGCAGACAAGTGATAATGTGGTAGAGTCATAGAGTCAAAGGATCATGTTGACTAAGGACACCACAGGCTGAACTGTGAACTTATGTGATATTGAAATATATAAATAAATATAAATACAATAAAAATGTTTTTTTCATCAATTTTATCATCACTTTATGGCATCTTTATCTATTTGTTTTCCTTCTTCCTGAAGTGTGATTTCTTCACGCTTAGGATTTAAATTGTAAATGTTGTTGTGCTTCATGTGAGCGTAGAAATGTTGCCACAGAGTGATTGTCAATTTCATGCCGTTTATTCAAGTCCCTGTTGGTGTGCGGAGATTCATGTCATTATGGATGTAGCCCATGAATCCGGTCGTGTACGGATTGTACAACTGAACACACAGCTCGAGCCTCACTGAAGAAGTGCTTGGGATATTCTGGCCCTTCGCTGAGGCTGAAAGGCCTAATGAATGTTTTCATTGTGTTTCATCATTGGTGTAAGCTTGTGTAAGGTGGCTGTAACTCAGTCGGCTCATGCTCTGATTTAAGGTCAGTCTCCCACCAAGATCAAATTTAGCTCCGGGTCTCTGGAGAAAATCTGCAAACAGGCCGGACTCTGTCCACTGCCCAAAATTCTATCTTTTGAGGACCTTTTAAATTATGTTCCATTAAAAATGAATGAATGGTATTCACAAAAGAATTGAAGCATTTGATGTGTTTAGGGCCTGATCCCACCCGTTTGCAAGTAACACAGTGTAATTCCAATCAAAGCCTCTTCTCTTCTTCCTCTAGCTCATTAAACTTCAAGCAGGAGGGAAGATGGCAGTCAGCAGGTGAGAGAACAGATGCATTCAAGATCATGTGCTCTCGCCTTTCTCAACTCCCTTTCTTTGGATGGATCAAGCAGGAATCCAGGCTTTACTGCTTTCCCAGAAGCTGCCCCCTGTTTTTTTTTTTTTGTTTGTTTTTTTTTAATTCATTGTGGTTTCTCCTTAAAAGACATGTCTTACATCAAACAATTAGAAATTTATTCATTTCTGTAGTCTGGTCATATTCCTTGTCTGTTTTATCTTCCCTTTGCTTTGCCCGTGTCTTTTAGAATTGATCTGAGAATATTGCTCTTGACTTTTCATGCTCCGCTTGCTATGATCCAGATCTACTTGGCTGAACTTCTCAATCAGTCCTTACCGAGGGAGAAGACTCTGTTAGTGATTCCTCGGCTGAATACAAATGGGTGGAAGGACCTCGACCCTGTGGAGCAGTTCAGCTGAGGAACTGCACTGTTTGCGTTTCTAAAACTTGCTCTGCATGTTTCATTGCTCCATTAAGATGTTTTGTTTACACATGGTCCCTTTGTGAAAGCTTTTATGACATATGTCTGATATGCAGTGTGAGTGTGGAGTAGAATTTATATCTGAGAGAGGTACAGGTACTGATTGGACCACTTCAGCATAGCCCCCACCCATATCTTCACCTGAGATGGATCACAACATGGAGGGAATAAGAGAGGAGCAGGGTGAAAGGCACAATGAACTTAATCTGCTGTGTAAAACACACAGTCTGAACCAGTGCTGGCAGGTTGAAGAGGCCGTTTTCTATGTATTGTACAAATGTTCCATTACACACAGACTGAAGAGAATGTCTAAAAGTGGCAGTAATTTGCTGAAGACTAAAATTCCTTTTTTTTTTTTTTTTTATTTTGTTTTACTGTTGCTAGGAAACAACTGAAGCACCTGTCCTCAGCCTCAACTGTGATTCTAAACCCACACGACAGAGAGAGATATTTTATTTCATTATATACTGTAGGCCACAGGCCACTTTCTCTGGCTCTGAATCAACGTGAGAGGCTGGAAACACAGGGGAGAAGAGACATGACGGGAGGACGGTCATCTGATGTGTTTCATCTGGATGGTGGTCAGGTCACGGCCGAAGGGAGTGGTGGGACCTGTAACCCCAAACCTTACACCCCATGTGGATGTGTATGCACACACGCGAACATATATAAATATTTATACACACACACACACACACACTCACCTGCTCCCCAGTCCCTCATTAGTTCATCAGTGTATTTACTATACTGGTCCAATTCATTCACTCAGATCATCTGGTGTGTTCCTGCCTAGCTATCATGCATTTGTATACAGAATTGTTATGACCTTGTCCTGGTTTGTTTGCAGTACAGACTGATATAAGTTTTGACCTCCTCCTTTCTTTTCTCCGCTCTGTCAGCGAGCAAATCATATTGTGCCCACTCCACACAAGACTGGCTGCCGTGGTGCTCATGGGTTCAGTTCTGTGCCAACAGACCTTTTCCGGTCTGATCCACCTCCTCACTTTCTTTTAGCAACTCCAGCATTTCCCAATTCACCAGATATTAAAGTGAAAAACCAGGCCTCTGATAATGGCTGGAGGCATGGTCAATAGAAAACTTATCAAATCCGCTGCTCATACAGAAAAGGTCAGGGGTGGATTTTACTCCTGGTGCCTCTCATCTTATTTGCATGGAAGTTCAAAATGATTTTTCAAAAAATGTTTTAATACTTTAGAGGAAAAAACTGCTTAAGCTACCTGCCCCCAGAAACCTAGTACACAGTAATTATTGCAGGCTGTTAGTCCTCCTTTACTGACTTTGAATGTTGAGTCTGGTTTGTTCCCTAACCTCTCTCAATTTATCACTCCATTGATACTGAGACTATTCTGAGTCCATTTTAAACTCCTGCTTATCTCCCCCACAGAAATGAGCTTTTGTCCTTTCTGGGCCACCTTAGTTTGACTGGAAAACAGTTCCTCAGGGCCTCTCTCTGATTGCTCCGTTATTACGCGTGACCTTCTCTTTTCCTCTCTTTGCAGCCAAAGGTTGGGGTTCTGATTTTTCTTTTTTCTTTCAACAGATAAAATTGCTGTTTTTCATTATCCTCCTCTATGTGGAAGAGTCATGGGAGCAGCCTGGTTAAAATCAGCAGCTCTGAGTTATTTCTACAATTGAAATTTCTTTTAAACAGGTACATACCAATTAGCCTGATCCTATTTGTTCACACTTTTACAGCTGTCACCTCAACACCAACCACCCTCTGTAAGAACATACTGTATAATTAGATAGATGGATTAGCAGTGGTTTATCAGTGGTTGGAATTCCAAAATGACCATGAGAAAGACAAGGCCATACATATGGACATATGATATACATGCATTCATTGCAAAATAATTTTCAGATTGTGAGGAATTCATCCCTGCAGCAGATGGATGGGTGGAGGGGACAGCTGGGAACGAGATGCAGCTGACGAGGCCCATGGAGGATGGGTCAGAGGTGCGATGTGTGAAAAGTTCAAACATGCACATGCACCTTCATGTAGCTACAGTAGTGTGCAGCCCGTTGCTGCTTTATGTATGAGGTTTCAGAGACGGAGAAGATATGGAGCGGGGGAAGATCCTGAGCAGATCGGCTGCATGTAATGCATCATGAATTATACTATTAGAAATAGCCTGTTAGGAGTCTTCCATTGCCAAGATGCTGAATAATGATAGTTAAGGTCTAATGTGCTTTGGGGCTTTGGACACTTTGCAAACAGGAACATTTTGATCAAAGTCAAAGCAGCCACATGAAGAAAAGAGCTTCCAGATCCAAAATATTACAATAATTAAAAGTTAGGACTGACCAACTTATTGTCTGGCATATTGTGGTTTATATTTCATACCGTGAGGTGTTCACATCTTCCACCATTGAAAATGAACTCCCATTTCAGAAGTAGTTCTGGAGTTATGGCATTATCTTCATGAGGTGATCAATGAGTGAGCAAGAAGAAAGAACAAGAGCCTAAACTGTAAGCAACAGCTTGTTCTTCTAATTCACTAATACTGACATCCTTGACATCATCTACTGACCTTTTGTCTCACGTGATTGATGCAGTGTATTGCATTGTGCATGTGCTTGTTTTTGGTCTGCTCTGATTATGGCTGTTTATCAGTGGTCCCTGGCCTGTCCTTGTCCTTTGCTGTCACGACTGTGGCCCCCTGACTGCTAGCATGGGACGACTTGTCCGTGTGTGTGTGTGTGTGAGAGAGAGAGAGCACAGTGTGTTCAATGAAATAACTTGTGTCCACTTTTGAGTGTCTCCAGTGGCCACTAAAGCAGTCCTGTTGAATCAATGCTCTAATTAACAGTCCAGCCTTTGTCCATACTTTTATCTCTTATCTGTCCTGATAAGGAAATAGCCACCTTATCAACTCACAGCATCCCTGCCTTCTAAAGTTTGTTGAAGATAGCCGTTGTTGGCAGATAGCCACGGTACTAACATAGAAATAGAGCTGGTGGTAACGCTACTGCCATATAAATAGAGGCGAGACAAAGAGGAGGCAAAACTCTCTTCAGGCCAACTCTTGTTCTTTTCCGCTGGAAAACATTTGATGGAAAAAGACAAATAATCCCAGATATCCTTTGAATGACACGTCGCCACATGTAGATGTTGCATGTGATCATTCTGTGTCTCTCTTCAAATGCTGCAGTATTAGATTAAATCACAAGCTGTCTGTGAATTTGTATTCTCCAAACAAGGTCAGATTAGCTGGCAGAGAGGGCCCCGGGGTAATAATGAGGTCTGATCCCCCGTTGACAACACAGACGCTGACAATTCCTGGTGTGACAATTTGGTGTATGCAGAAAGTATAACGTCAATATTGTAGCACATATTTCTGGGCTAAAATTATATTTAAAAAAAAAAAACTTGTGTATACTGTATGTCAACATGGACAGCAGGTCTAGTCAGTGAAATCATTGCATGAAACACAATTCAGTGCAGCGTTGTCAGAGGAGCAGGAGAATAGCGATCAGGTGGTGTTTTGTCTTCAGTTTCTCCTGAGTGGGAGGAGCAGACTGCTATGCATGCTGAACGCAAGCTTTATTGTGTGTCAGTATTATTAGTAATAAAAATGCTCTGCATGGAGCTGGAGAGCAACAGCTGATCGAGCGAAACTGCTTCCACTTTGTGTCGAGCTTTAACAGCGGGCAGACGAAACCGTCACTGTCAAAGCAGCGCTGTGACCCGTGCTATTCTCCACTTTAAGACTTTATGTAGACGAATGTACAGTGTAGACGTTACTTCAGTCCTAAATCAACCTGCCAGCCGTTTCTCTTCTGCACTGGTGGAAGTGAAGTAGCCACCGGGATGTAAAGTGAAGCTGCGGTGACATATTCCCCGTGATGAATGGTGTCCTACAGGCCCTGGTCGCCCTGCATGACAAACAGTCTGGTGGCATCACTCTTCACTACTGTCAATCCTAAACTCTTAATCTGTAAAGGGAGGCAGATTTGTTCCTCCTAATGTCATTCATGCTTCCATAAGAGGAAACCCCAGAGACGGCTCTCTCTCTCTCTCCTTCCTTATTCACGTCTCTTGGAAACAAATCTGTCTTCATTGGAATTGGTTTCATGAGGCCCTTTCATACGTGTGTCAGTAAGCTATCAACTGAATACCACACTACACTTTCTCTGTCGCAGTTATAGCTTTTTGTGGTGGGCTTTTTTCTGCACTTAGTGGGTTTGTTCACATTCATTCAAAAGCTAATTGCATCTCATGCTCACATAACCTGTGGTTTACCGCAGTGTTAGATTTTACTTCAAATGTATTCTCCATCTACATCCCTGAAACAGGTCTGAAAATGAAATACCGCAGCATATATATTATCGTAAAGACACAGATAGACCTTCCCTGTGGCCTGACAATCCTAAAAGCCTTCAACTCAGTCACTCACAGTCAGAAACCATACTGTTCCGTCCATACTGTTCATTCCCCTGACGCCATGTTGTGCTTTTTTCCGACCCCTGTTAAAGATGGGCCCTGAATGGCCGCACACAGCGTTGATGTTGAAGCAATGCTGAGCCCAGATGATCCAGCTCACAGCCTCTAGATTCTCAGGTGAGGCCATTCTGGTTGTCGGGGCTAAGATATAAAGCTCGCCGTGCTTTTGCCATCAGAACCGCTCAGCCTCAGGCTCGCCTGAGGAGATGAGGTGCACAGGCTCAGTGACTTTTTGTTAAATCACTTCCAAATCCCAATGAAAAATCCCATTTTCACGGATTTGCCTTCATGCCGTCTTTTTTTAACTGTTTATATTTTATGCCGTGTTTCCTTTTATTCGTCACATTACTCCATTTGTATTTACTGCTTTTTAATGGTGCTATAAAATTAAGTTTGTGTATCTGAACGTACATCTTGGCTAATCACAGCAGGAGGAGCATGGACCCAGCTGATCACATTAAAAACATCTGCTTTCTTAAAGGTCAAATAGTTCCAGTGGTTCTGTGCATCTCGTCTGGGCGGCCGAGCGTCTACCTGATAAACCCACGGCCTTTCAGTTGTGAATTATTTGAATGCTGGGCTTGTTAAAGCCCCCACGACTGTTCGCTCTATCCCCTGGGTGTGATTCGCCTGCAGCCTCACGCTGCGTTGTTGAAAAGCTGCTATCAGCTGGATGCTGCTGTTGCTGTTTATCCTCAGCGTACACAGTTGTATGACAGCAGAGGGAGATTTTGCTTTTATCTGAGAACGCCACAACAACACAGGCCAGAGATTACACGCGGTTCAGCCAGACATCCCGCTGTCACGACTGAGCCTCCGTTTACTGAGCCGGACATTTGTGCCGTATCTACAGGTCTGAGGTTGGCAGAGAGTGAACGAGGGGAGGTCGGGTTGTGGGAGTTGAATCACGTCAACTGTTTGATTTGTTTGTTATTCAGAAAAGTCTGAATCTGATTTATTTCCAAAGACACAAAAATGACACTGTACTACATGGAAAAAAAGTTATAAAAGTTATATTCAGGATTTAGGAGAAATCAATGAATCCTTATTATTAACTTCATCACAACACTACATGGATGACTGTTTGCCAAATGTGGGACTATTTCTTGGCAGTGCATTGTAATGACTAACCTTTAGAGAGGATCACTCAAAGGTCAGCCTCAACAGAAATGGGATTACACATTAAGCACTCATCGCCATGTGGAGTGAACGTCCTGGTTATGTCATTATGAGTTGGCATCATGATGTAAGAAAGTGAGCAGTCCTTAATTGGGATATGGCACATGTCGGATTATGCGTCATGCCTCTGGGGATTCCAGCTGGCGACTGTTCAACCCAGGATGAAGGTGTTTTATGAACTGGCATATCCAGTTTATTTTTGATTATTATGGTGATCTGACAGAATCCCTCTGGATAAATTAGGATATATGAACAACCATCCTGAGCATGGAAATGAGGAACCGTATATTTCTGTACTTTCCTGACAACACCATCCAGTAAACTGACCTTTGTGTGTGTGTGTGTGTGTGTGTAATCTGAGCCATTATAGGCCTGTTCTAGATACATCTCACTGTCTTAATAGGTCCTAAAAAAAGTTTGCAGCTTGTAGCTCCCAGCCTTTGAATCCAGGCTCTTTGACAATCACTTGAAGCTGCGGAAGGTCACATTGGCACGCTGTTCCACTTTGCTGACACAATTAAACAATGATAGACAGCCCCAACTAAAAAAAAAAACTTGCCACTTTCCCTGAGATACATTTCTTTTTCTCTCTCTCCCTATTTCAAATAAACTGAAATCATTGCAGTTGTTAGAATGGAAAATGGCTCAGAATGCTAAGATAGCATCTTAGCGGGCAGTGCATGTGAGAGAGCGAGAGAGAGAGAGATGAGCCCTTTCATAAATTCTCATTAGGAGTCACTAATCTGTTCTTTTTGTGTCGGGGGGCTTGTGTGCAGGCTCGGGCTGTGCTTTGCTAAGGAGGAGGAGGATATAATAGAATGTGCACAGAGAAAGGGGCACAGGCTCACATGTCAAAGACCGAGGCAAATACGCACAAGCTGGCGGTATCAACTGAAAATACTTAATATCTGCTGTGAACACAGTAAATACAGTATGATTAATTACAGAATCGAAAAATCTCAGATCTTCTCGTGGAAAGCTAATTTACTGGTGGACAAACAGATCCGCCGTTGCGTCGACATTTACATTGATGACATTCAGGAGAACAGAGATTCGTATATCATGACAGTGCCCACATCTGCCACATTATTAATTAATTCAAATTCACTCCATTCTCCCCCCATTTCTCTGAATCACCTGCATCTTTCTCAGGTTCCCATTGAGGTACATAGGGCATGATTTACAGTCTGCCTGTGCTCGGAATTCACCCACACCGCCGGGTCAACCTCCCCTTCCCCCTTCATCAGCGGACATGATCGAACCATGTCCAGGTCCGTGTGCCACCACTGACCCTGCCATGGCCGCGTCCCGCCTCTGCCGGCTCAGGCAGATGCAGGCGTGGGCCAGTTGGCGTGGGGCATATGCCGCCTGCCTCTGAGACCATCTGGACGGCGTCATCCACCGCCTGCTCTTCCTGCTCCGTCACATCAACCCACACGGCCTGTGTTGTCCTCTTCACTCAGTCCTGTCCTCCTGCTCTGATCCCACCACTCCGCTCCTCTTCTATTCCACCTCACATCTCGAAAATCATTTCTTGACAAGGTCAGGCTTGTCGCTCTCGTCTCATACAATAGTGCACGGAGACAATGCAAGCAGACCAGAAAAAGAGAGAGAGAGAGAGAGAGAGAGGGAGAGAGAGAGGGGAAGATGTGAAAAGCAGAGATTTAAGTACTGCCATTTATTCGACTCGGTGGGAGTCTGTGCTTGTTTTGTGTGTTCTGCTTTGAACGGGAGGAGAAAAGGCGAATGAGCCCAGCAGGACACACAGGGGGCAGAATGCTCTTCAGTATAGCAGGATGCAAAGAGGGGAAAGGAGTAGAACACACAAACAGAGAGAAAAATGACAGGCAGTATTTTTAAAAGACAGCTCACCAAATGAAATGTGAATGTATCTACGGCGCCCTGCTTCTCGCCCTGAGTCACGTGATTAATGTGAATGAGCCACTGATAGTTAGTTGAGAAGAGACAACTGAAATAACTTGTGCTGGACAAAGAATTCCATCGGAGACGCCCTAGTTCACTTTCTGCTTCTGATGACCTCAGCTGACTCACACTCACTCACTCACACACACACACATCTCTCTCTGTGTTAAACCATTCATCTTTACTGAGAGTTGATAGTATAATAAAGACACGAAGAATGCTGTTTGAACCAGGACCGTTTACCCGGCGTGAAACTCTGACATGTCCTCTGACAGTAACCGCGGCCTCCTTTCTCACCTCTATGCTGAAGTGTCTGACTGCACAAAGAAAGAATTGGAGTCTCAGAGGTAGTGATTCAGCCAGAGTGACCTCTGCTGTGCGTTCACACACCCTCAGGCGCACGGAACACTGCACACTATCTTGCCCAAGGGTAAATGGGTTTAAATGTCATGGTAATTTTGGAATATACACAAAGCATCAAGACATGAGGGAAATATTCAAAAATGTACTTTTAAAGAATTTTCATGAATTTTCAAGTATTTCTAAAATCTTTGTTAAACATGACTTTTTAATTGAATCGTGCAGTGCCGCGCAGAGATGGGATGACTAATGTATCATACAACATAGCTGATAAATTATCATGTAATACAAATTAATTATTAATCAGATACATTTACACACAAGTGTACTCCAAATGTGTACTCAAAATACTCCAGGCAACAACAAAGGTTGTAGTCCAACATAACATCCGATGTGATGTTTACAGTCTGCCAGTTTTAATACTCAAAAAACGCTACTATAATTAATTTGGATTATACAATGCATACAATAAATACAATTAATACTCTGTGTGGATATAAAATGTGTTTAAAATATGCTGTTTCACTTTTAACTACAGTCTGCAGAAGTTTACAAATTAGATGATCACATAATGCAGTTCTAGTAAAACAGTAATACAGAGAAACACATTTCCTCTGAAATTGTGGGTAGTTTGATTTGTGCCCTGCGTTTCCTGCCTCCCTCTTATTTACACACGGAGTTCACAGAATGTTAAGTTGCTGAGGCTGTGATTGAAGAGTGAGGAGGATATATGGAGCGCTGCCGTGCCGCAGACAGCCTGAGTACAGGGCAGCAATCAAACTAAATCTCTCTCCCCGACAACAGGTTCAAGTTATGAATTGAAATACTTCCATTCCAATTTCAGCGGAGAGCGGATCATGATGTGGAGGTGAGCCTGATATTAGCTTCTGTTGATTTATGCCCAGACGTGTACACTTACCTGCTCGTGGCTCTCACTTCACAGAGGCTCACCTCCGGCTGCTCCGCTCATTTACATTCCATATGTGCTGTGATCTAATGTTGGGATTTTTTCATCTGTCCAAACGATCGCCTTATACTGGCTGTCAGGGAAATGGCGTCGGTGTCAGAATGATCATTTGGAGCCATTAGCACTTCTATATCCTCTTTTAAATGAACTGATTCCAAACCATAATGTCCCACACTGGGTAACTGTTATAGAGGACATCAGTCTTTTCTCTGCACTTTGGCCAATTCTTTCCTCTGTGCCACACAGTCTCTCTAATCGTACTTCCACAGCCCACGCCCCATCCATAATCTTCATGGTGGTGTGCCGCGGGCGACCAGAAAAAAAAACTGCCATTTTGACGGGTTATCTGTTCTTGGGGAAATTCAAACCGACTGTTTTAAAGATGCATTTAACCACATATACATATATTCAATAAACAGTGTAATTAGATTCAGTGTCGAGTCCAAGTTTATTTTACACACATTGTTAGGTTAGGCTAAACTATTTTAGATGCCTTTTATAGTTTGATTATGTTTAAAATGTTCAAATTGCATCTTTTTCAAAACTCTACAAAACTCAAATTCCATTTATACAAGGTCTTAGATATAGCAAGGGCCTGTGCTCCAGCCTCTTGAGACTCCATGGCCAACCTCTTTACCCTGACAGCCTCCTCAACTGCAGGGTTTAAGGTTGCATCCATACACGGGCCCTCACCTAGACATTCACGTTCATTCCTCTTTTGTGTTTACCAGGTCCGTCCAGCAGTCTGTCCCCTGCCATCTGATCCCATTTACCACCAGATGGTGATCAGCTGACACCTCCCCTCCCAGTGGGTATTGCGCCCTGACAACACAGGTGTCAGGATCAGCAAGATGCATGAATCCACCCCCCTCGACACATTAAGGTAGCAATGCTCAGAGGGGATGTGCATTGACTCCAAAATAAAGCATGGCTTGAATTTGAACCTGTTTCTCATCTGAATTAAAATGAATAATGAAAAAACAAAGACGTTTCAACAGATGGAAAGACAAAACTACACTGCTACAAGACACGCTGAATAATCTGATGAGCACTAATGAGGCGTTTTCGATGCACTCTTGACCTTGACATCTGGAGCACAGACACACCTCAGTTACACGTCTGTGTGTGTGTGTGACAGGTGCATTGGCATGTGCTTTCAAATCAAAGTACTATATATTAATCATTTAATACTTAGTTTTGACATTGGGTTGGCTATGTCCAAATGTTGGTGTGGACCTGTATCAGCATCGTAACACTCGCCTTCATGCTGGGTTCAGTGATTAGGGGGTGGCCTGCGTGTGTGTGTGTGTGTCTCCACTCTGGTGTACTTGATGCAGCTAACACTCTCGCTCTTTCTGTACGAGCTGAGGTCACTCCAGAAGCTGCTGTCTGAAGGCAAAGTTGAAAAGCTGAAGTGTGTTGCCAGTCAAGTCAGCGGCGGCTGCTCAGTGATCATAGAAACATTTGAAAGAAGCCGTTAAGAAGAAGCAACCGGCTGTGGCAGAGCTAAACTTGGACTTTTTCTTCCACTCATCTCCTCTGTGAGCAGGATATTGATTTTTCCCTTAGCCATCACCACTAGATTAGCTCCCCTATTAGCAAGGTTGGATTTTGGATTTTTTAAAATGAAATAACAAACTACACTCTCAAACTGTCACGGCTCGTGGTGTTTTGCTCTCCACTGAAACTGTCCCTAGTCTCCTACAAACCAACTGCAGTGGGTTTCTTCCTCTTTTTTCCATCCAGCCCATTAGCTTGAGTGATTGGCTTACACATCAAGACTAGACCCAGCATATGGCATTGTCAATTCCTGGAATGTTTTGCAATATATTTAAAATTGATTATATCCCCTTTAAGCCTTGAATGTTTCCTATTAACCAAATACTTGTGATTTGTGCTGTCACTTTTTGGATGGACTCAATGACTTATCTTAATCATACAAATTGTATACCTTTACCTGAGTCTGCCAAAAAAATATAAATGTTATCACAGGGGGTCTGTTCACAGTCCCAACAGCTTCCTAAGTTGAAAACTTACAGTTCCAGCCTTGAAATAATGTCCATCATCAGTTTGGCTCTCTCTAAAATATCTCAAATCATTTCAGTTCACCACAGGCGAGGCCAGCTAAAGCAAAATTAAGTCTCCAGACCACAGTTCGGCAGATTCAAATAACAGAGGTGTCAGTTTGGTTGCTTTGTCGTTGTGAGTTGATAAGGCAGAGATTTTCAGGTGTGATTTTATCCATTCACTGAATTCTTTGTGAAGCCACAGTATCCACAGTGGCTCCTATTCAGTGGGGAGTTGTTTCATCGTGGAGGGAGCCGAATCAAAGGCATCCATAAAAATAAGCCATCCATAATTGAGCAGAATGACGAAAATGAAAGTTGCTGGAGTCTCTTTGTATAAAAAAAAATGTCAGAGACACAAACCATGTCAAACTGTTCAGAATTACCACAGCTGCCTTTTTATTTTTTTTTCAAATTCACTGCTCTGTCACATGTTTAGAGATGTTCTGTAATTTGTCTCAACAAGTCAACACACTGGTGATTCAGATCTTCACCTTGGAGCAGCTGCAGTACCTTGTGCTGATGATATGACACTTATTCTGTTATTCAGTGTAAGCAGCTCACACACACACGCAGGAAGCTCTGCACCATATGTCCTCTGTGCCCTTGTGTGACCGCGGCTGTACCCCACTGCTCTTTATGGGTGTAAAGTGGAAATAATTGGCTGGCTTGTCTGGGAGAGGTCAGCGAGATGGGGAATGAAAATGAGAGAGAGCTATCTGGGAAAGGTCAGAGAGAGGGGGAATAGAAATGAGAGAAAGTGGCATATTTAAGCCAATGGAGTGTGGCTTCCCCCAGGAGAGAGGAGGGTGCAATGGATGGATGGACACAGAGGTGAAAAGCAACCACTTTCACACCTCCACCCTCCCTCCCTGCTACAGCTCTGTCCCTCTATGTATTCATCAGGGTCACACTGTCACGTTGGGAAAAAAAAACACATTAAGCGCAGATACATACAAAGACACACGGTGGCGGTCATGGACATTTGAGTATTTCCTTTTTTCTTTTTGAAAGATTGTTGTTGTGGTCAGTCAAATAAAGGACATACGGATCACTTATCCACGATGCAAATCCCATAGTTGGAGATGGTTATCAACTTCTTAATCAAAGTGTGGTCAGATATGTATTTCGTCTATGGCAGAAGATGTGCAGACTTCCTGCTGTTCCGGCATCAATGGGCAGCCAGGACAGCAAACAGTCAAAAACATGATTTTGTCGAGTGGTTGAACAATTTCCGGGATGTAGCCTGGATGATGCGGGAAGCCACTGGTAACCAGTGTGGAGAGCAGAGCAGTGTAAGTGAAGTTGGGTTGGTAGGAACCAGGCGAGCTGTTGCATTCTGGATGAGCTGCACAGGTTGGAAAGCACCAGCAGGCGGACAAGTTAAGAGGGAGTTGCAGTAGTCAAGGCATGAGGTGAAAAGAGCCTGGAACAGAAACTGTGCCGCCCCTCTGAGTGAGGACGGCAGGTACTCCTCCTGATGTTGTGCCGCGTGTGTCAACACGAGCAGGTTGCAGTCTTGTAGGCAGTGTTGTGACAGGCATTAACAGAACATATCCGTGTCAGATCTTTGAACACAACACAGGCAAACATTTTAAACAAAATGTTTCTCTGTGATTCCATTCAGCCCTTCCAGATTCAGCAGTGTAATGGGAAGGATGGTGATTGAGTTATACATTTACTTAAAAACAGGCACATTGTTTTTTGTTTTTTTCATCTAACAGAGCAATGGTGGAAATTACAATGAGGAAGACGTTCCATCCACCCTGCAGAATAACTTTCCACAGAAAGATGATGTTCAGCACTGGGCCGTGACCCACAGTGAAACTAAGTAGACCTGGCACTGCGAAATTTGTTGTGTTCCTGCAGCACCTGAACAAGGTGTACTCAGTGAAAGAAATTGAACAATGTAATTTAGAAATGAGTGCTGCTGATAAAAGAGAGAAAAAAAAAAAAAGAAATAGAAATATTGCTGCTGAATCAGTGTGGACAGCTGGAGGATGTAAAAGAGACTTAATAAAAAGACACATCGTGGTTATGGTCACTGGGGGCGGATGGGTCAGTCAGAAATGATGGTGGCATATGGTCTGTGACTGCGGCAGGGTGGCCCTGATCATTACCAGGATCGCGCTCTAACTGTGGAAACAGCACCATACTTGAGAATGCCAGTGGCCAACTCTTCGAGATTAATGTATATGCAACACACATTCTTCACATTGCCTGTTTGTTTACATCCACATGGACAACAGTCCTGGTTGTTGCCACGATGCATATCCCAGTGAGAAGCAGCAGCAGCTAGGTACAGTGATGAGGCTACAGAAGGTTATCAGAAAGTTCACTGTGACCAGAGTGTCCCGAAACCGCAGAGAGATAAAGATACAACCATGATCTCGTCAGTGCTGCTTGCCCGCTGAGCATCTGCTTCTACTATTTAAAACTTACTATACGGAACTTTGGCCACTAGTAGAAGCAACAGCAATCCATCTTGTTTAATGCTGTCATGAGTGTGTGTTGGATCATGGGAGTCTTCACTATGACAGCAGATGAAAATCTACCTGACGCTACTCATGTTCCCAGATAATGGCTTTTATTAAAGTTGTTCTCACGTTAAGCAGCAATTAGGACCTGCCATCAATTAAAAGCACTTTCTCACCTTAGAGATGATGATGCTACATGAACATGCAGGGCGACACGAATGGATTTAATTCAGTATCGTTGGCCAACTCGTCAACTTTGCCGGCCTGCTTTTATTTCCCCCCATGAAAAATCAGAAGCAGATACATGAGTCTGCTGCTGCCTCTCCTGTGAGAAAAACTCCACCCTCCTGTCAAACACACACAGCAACATTGGGAGCTATCTTACCTGAAAACCAATGTTGTTGTTGATATGATTGGCGGCTGGCATCCTGCCTGTCGTTGCATTGCCGCCACCTACTTCATTTTATTTTCTTCTGTAGTCCTTCTTTAGTTTCTTCAGTTCCTCTCTATAGTTGCATTGCAGCCACCGCTTCCCTGTGTGTGTGTGTGTGTCTTGTCCTCCTCCTCACTGACAGATTTTTAGAGTGCCTTTTAAAATCTGGCATTTACAGTTTTTCTCAACTGCTCTGCACACAATTTTTGGTTCATGCACCAACCCCATGAACCAATTCTGCTGAGCTACAAATGCAAATTGTTGTTCTAAAACACACCTGTGAAGAAGACGATCTGCTCTGCTGCTCCACATCAGAGCTTCTTTTCTCCAGCAGATAGATCAGCTCACTGTCCTCCACTGCTTTATCAGCAGGGCTGTTGACGGCCTCCTCCGCCTGCTGTTGAAGCAGCTCCACATCTCTCTGTCTCTGCTGGAATCTCCGGTGGATTGTTTTACCCATTTTGAAGGTTCTCTTTCGATTTGTTTAGTTTACAGGCACATAAACAAAGTTTTACTCATCATTGGTGATTCAGTTTAATGCCTGTGCACATCTCTCTGATGATATCGCTGCAGGACCAATTGATTAAAGCCCTCCACTGCAGAAGGACATGTACTCATGTGCATTTCATTACCCTTAAAACCAGAAATTAATTTTGTGGAGTGACTGTGATGTGTTCACTGAAACAGAATTCTGTGTAATACTAAAAATCCAAAGCTGCCCATTGTCTCAAAGCATGCTGGGATAGTTGCACATCAAATGCCAAATTTTGAACTCAAACTGATTCTGGATCAGAATTGATATGACTTCGTTTCAAGTACCATTGACAGGATTTGCTGCCATATATTGCTCCGCTTTTAAAAACTGGCTATTCAGCCGACACTGAACTATTCCCACTCAGCTTTGTATTAGCATTAAAACAATTTGAATGGAAATTTCAGGTTTGCTGTGTTCTATATGAATGGGTTTAATCAAGCATGCCTATGAGGCATTCCCACACATACACACACACACACACACACTCTGAGCTTCCACTGTCAATGGAGAGAAGGGAGTGAGGCACAATGACTTCCATTTATCACCAGCCGCCATGTTGACCTTGGCCGTGTTGCACAGCAATTTCTGGGAGTGAGAATGAGGAAATAAAAGCCATCAAGCAACAGTCATTAGGGAACCAAGCCAATAAGAAGCATGTTAATGGACAGACCTACTGGTCTCTAGTTGAATCGTGTGTGTGACAGCACACACACACACACACACACACACACACAAGCCAGCAAAGAGACTCTGAATGTTCATTGATTCTAAATGACACGGAATATGCATAATTCTAAAATCATGCAGGCAATGCTTCATGTGGCGTTCAAAGGCAGAACCTCATTGAAATGTACACAATGGAGGAGACATGCAGAGGGAACAGATGGTTTCATGAGGCCTCTTGTCTGCAGTGACCCTGGACAGCTGCCTGTTGCGGCTACCATAGCTTTTATGTTGCGCCTGTATGTTATGTGCATCGTAATCGTCAAAGTGAAGGACTTTAAGTCCGGCAGGGCAAAACACATCCGATCTCGACTTCTTTATGTGCTGATGAGCGTTATGTGCGCTGGTGAGAGCAGAGATGAGGGGTTATTGTGTGAAAGACAATTATATCAGTACAGCAACGTCGCAAGATTCAGGCCCTCAGCAGGTCGTGCCACAGTCTGAGGAGAATAACGTGTTTATACGGCAAGTCAAGCATGAGAGGTTGCATGAGAATAAGCCCCCTAAAAATATTTTCTACACTTACAACACTCATGGGAGACATAATCCAAACAGAAATGGAGTATTTGCAAATTGAATTAATACATTGGAAACACACAAGCATGTGCCTATACGTTACATTGAGGATGCCATTACACCATAACGTCATAAAATGTTTGAAATCGTCTCCACAATCCATGTGGAAAAATATTCACGCATACATTCTGAACCTGTGTAGTAACAACACTCCAGTGTCCTTCAGCAGCTACTAATGCAAAATTCCACCAAAAGGAGTTTTGTTTATAGCAGCTTGACAAAGTTGGACTCATATCCAGGCACATGTTTGTATGTATGGTGGTCTTTCTGTTGACAGTGCACCTATTGTGTATATATTATTTTGCCAAGTTGTGTCATCTTAGTTTAGCCCTGCTGTGGGAGAATCAGAGCCAAAAGTTCTTAAAGGCAGAAAGACTAGTGACAGTCTGTGTGCGTCTCAGCTCCATTAACCTGCCACAGAGCAGCATAGCTCTCTCCATGGTCCTGAAGCGGTTGAGCAAGCTCTCCATTCAACAGTCGACCACAAGTAAAACACTGCATTTTCATTAGCTGTGCTCATTTCACTGCACAATCCCCACTTGCTCAACCACGGGGCTTACAGTAACCATATGCAAACATATTTATATATCTATACGCAGCTATTAAATATTGAACATTTATTAATTAATTTCAGTATTTATACGTTAGTGGGCTGTTTAGCCCACATTTGAGTTCACAACAGCATGATAATCACATTGCTGTTGAGCCAAATACAGACCATTTTCCCCCTGGACCAATACATTTGATACATTCAATCCAACATTCTCAAAGGCATTTTCAAACTGCAGTGGTAAAAATAAACCCATTATAGAGGACAGAAGGAAGAAAAGGGAGATGGGGAGGAAGAGAAAGAGAAATAAAAGACTAGAATAACCTCCCTTTGTTTGTTTCCTCCAACTAGTACAGTTTCAGTTTATATACTTTGACTTAAATGATGTCACAGTGAATTTGAGAAATCCTGCAGATAACTTGTTCATCAGACGTTAAAAGGTTTTTTAAGTGGTTACCTTGACTTTGACCAAACTAATATAAGTCAATCTTTCAGTCAAGAGAATGTTCCTGCCAGATTTGAAGAATTTCTCACTGAGGATTTGCAGTCTCAAAAACATGTTTTGTAAGGTCGCATCGATCTTCACCTATTTTCACTAAATTCTAAGCACCATGTTTTTGGACATTGGTTTGAAACAGACTTTTTCCTCAATAAGTCTCCACTTCAGCACTGGCCTGTGTGTCATTTAGTTAAGTTGCTTCCTTTTTTTCTTAGTGTTCGTTTTCAAGGATAAGAAAAAGAGATTGATGGAAGTTGGGGGAAAAAAAATCAACAAAATTCTCTTGCTAAGTCAACAGTAAACTCTCCAAACTCTGCTGGGTGTTGGGAGTATTGGGTGTTGCCTCCAGAGTGCAGAGTGTGTGCTAACATGATATGTCAGTATTGAGTGGAAGTCAATCAATATGCTAAAGCTAAAACATATAAAAGCCCAGTCGGCTGGAGAAGGCAAGTGCTTTTATCACATCGCACTGTGCCGAGCAACACTGTGTCCTGGAGGCAGCTCCGTGGACCAGTGTAAACTTTAATCATGTTGATGCACAGCACAAAGGGTTGCTTTGTTTGTCGCACAGCCATTTGCTAAGATGTTAGTTTTTAAGTAAGACCTTTATATTATCAATCAATTGTCATTAGCATCTGACAAAAAAAGATTGATTGTTGGAGTGAACCCGTGAGGTGAAACAAAGTGAGGATTGGTTACAACCCAATCCTCAGAAGGTGAAGGACTGTGAATATTGTGAAAACACATCCCCTATGAAATGTTCAGATAGAATTATTTTGAATACAGGCTTCTTTAAACTGGGTCATATTGTTTTTTTTTTAGATCATGTAAATACAGAGAATCAAAAAGAATATAAAATATAAAAGAATATTTTGAGATGAATTTCTTCCTGCAGCCAGATCATGATTATATAAAGTGAGGACAAAAATAAATGGAGGTTTTGACATAAAAAAAAAAAAAAAAAAAAAAAGATTGGTTGAAAATGTATCCTTCATCATAACTTTTAAAATGAATGTCAGTGATTTTGGGACAAAACTTGTTGGAGACAGTGGATTTTAAATCATTATTATATAAATGATGAAAAACACTCTGTTAAGCTTAGCGTTATCATGTGTTGTCATGGTAACTTGTGAACCTACTGCACCAGTCACTTTCTAGTGAATAGAAGATAGCGCTGCAGGACATTGGCTGCTGGTGCTGCACTGATGCTCTGCTGCTCTCTAGTGTCCCCCCCTCTTACACACACTAACTGGGCACTCTTGTCATTAGTGGCTCATGACAGTGCAGTGACACGAGTGATGAGAGTATAATGCAACAGGGACAATATGGGGAGTCATCTGTTAACATCAGCATTCATGTCCAACAGTGTCAATGTTTTAATGCAGATTTAATGAACTTCCACAATGGTTGTTCTAAACCTGCCTGGAATGGGTTGTTTTCATGGCCTGTGGAGGAGATTTATCTGAATTCATCTTTTAATATGAGTCCTCTGTAAGTCAGTAAGAAACTGAATTTGCTCTGTTACTGTCATTGATACCTCAAACTTTGAGGTATCAACCAATTCAAATTGTTTCATCACTTTATATTTCCACATCTTCAGAACCAAATTCAAAGAATTTCACAATAAAAGCTCTGTAACGCATGCAAATATGAAGCACTGCAACCACAAAACAAATGGCAATACTGGAAGTGATTCTATGAATGATGCCGCAATTAGGGACATTAACACCCATAATAATAATAATAATAAACAAAGTATCTGAATTATCTTGAGGGAGATTTGAATCCCAGAGTTTGACCCAACTGATGACCACTACTGTAGTTAGATCATTTCAAATGGTTTCCTCTGGTGATCAGTGAATCAACAGACCACTCTGACTGATTTGTGATGTATAGAGACTTTGTTGAAACTGTACGTGTCTGTTTTAAGTCAATTGAAAGTCTTCTCGAGCTCCATCTTCTAAACTTTATCTCGGAGACAGAATCTCTTCTCTCTGCATTTACAACAAGCCCGACATAATTACCATTTAGCCATTGACTTTCATGAGGTCTTAAAGTTACAAAGCCCAAGCGAGTGGCTGTTTAATTTGACTTTGAGATGTAAACACCACAAAGTCAAATTCAGGATGGTGGCTCTGAAGGGCAAACGAGGAATCACAACAGCAAATCACAACCACATCAGTTCTACCAGAAGAGGAAGGTCCTTCCATGACAGGGATCTCTACTGATTGGACAGAAGCACTGTCCTTCTTTCCAACAGGTGGGGAAACCAGATGGGATTTGGTCCAACCGAGTGTTCCTAACTGAGTGAAATTACCCAGAAGTCTTTCAGCAGCCACCAGGGCTGCTGCTCCCATCACACACTGTGCCAAGGGCACAGAGTGCTGGAGGCAGCACCAGAGCTACGATGATCATCATAGTGATCGGAATCATTCACAATGACAAATCGTTGAGGGATTGAGAAGCCTCAGAGACTGTGATATCAGTGTCTTCAGACCCAGTATGTAAATCAATTATTGGCTCTCTGCGCTTTGCGTGTGCCTGGAGAGCTGTGCAGGCAGGCTGGAAACTTTCCCCTGGGCCTGGTGGTGCTGTGGCCGGGCTCTCTCCCCATGAATCCCTGCTTTGGAATGAATTGTACAAGCGTGCTTCTACAGTTTCCCACGAGTCGCTGAAAATCGTTTTTCTGTCTTCAGCAGAGTTTGTTAAGATTTATAATTTTTCTTCTCTTGTGTTTGCTTCATGTATCATTGAATTGTTTTCTAATTTGCATTTTAGGTATTTAATTTTAACAATGCATCAGCATTGATAATTCAACCTTTGCCCAAGGAAAAACATCCTTAAAGAGCTACTAATTTAGTGGTTAAATACAGGTCATTCAGTTAGGAATGGTTTCAATGTACCCCATCTGAAAGGTTTGGTTTTGTGATTGGCTGTTGCTCTGCTTCCTCTGCCCTTCAGATTGATTTTTCCCAAACTCCGCAGGCAGCAGTCACTCTCTGTGACAGCCACCTCACCGGAGCATCCGAATGCACACATATCACCCAGTTCTTATTAGAGGGGTTGCTAATAGTCTGTCTTTGCCATTCTCTCAGTCCTTCAGCCCTTCTCTTTCTCTCCACCTCCTCCCTCAATCCCTCACTCGCTCCACCCCACTCCAAGCGCCAAGCTAAAACCCTTCATCCCTCTCTCTGTTGTTATTTTAGTTTCCACTGCACTCATGCCGGCCTAATGAAGTGTGGATGAGCGCTATGGTGACTGGATCCCATTTATCATTGACTTTGAGTTTAGTTTACAGAGCTCTGAATAATTCATTATGTATGAATAGGGGTTTAGAGTCTATCACAGTTTGATAATATATTCCTCCTTGAAGCCTTTCCTGAATCCTGATGAAGCAAGCGGAGCCTGTGCATACACTCTCTCTCTCTCTCTCTCTCTCTCTCTCTCTCCATGCATGTAATGTAGTTGCATACGGTGGGCCAGTGTGTGTTGGGAAAAAGATATGCCCTGATTCCTTTCTAATTGCTGCAGGGCAAAGTTGTGTTTTTTTTTTTTTTTTGTGTTTTCTTAAAGCATTGACATCTGGAAAGATAAAGGAAGATTAATATCCACCAGACCAAGTTTTCAACTTATGATGTATAATAATGTATTTTCACATCATCATTTAACACTTTAAATGCCCCAAACGTAAAGTGGTAACCAATCAACAACCGTTTGAACATAACTAACAGACCTTTGACTACACAAATAAGCTAGCAACACACACAAAAAAAACAATCTATCACAATAGATTAATATACACACACAGTTAACTTCAAATAATAACAAAATCAAACTAAGAACTTTCAACCCATTTGAAATCTAATCCCCCCTCTTTAATCAAGGTTTGGCCTCCTCCACTTCCTGTGGGCTGGGCTTAAAAGACCACTTCCTGCAGGCTTCGGGCCTTTTGCCAGTTGTCAACACAGCGATGTCCGAGCATGTTTTAGAGAGTCGGGGAGATATGGGACAGCTGATGGCCAACACTTTGATGCTGTTCATCTTGCTGAGCATTTGCATGTGTTTTACAGGTTTAAATGAAAATACATTTTCATAAAAGCGGACCATGATCTACCTGACCATGCTGCCATGTGGGCTCACCAATCATCATCAGCCAACAGACAGATAAAGAAGTCTTACGTAATTTCTCACTACTTGTTAATTATTTGTGTTCTATGCTGCGATCACATTCATAAACTGAAATGTAGGTTGGATGTGGGTTCCGGGTTAGGAAGTGAAGCCACAACAGCACAGTGGGAAAAAAGCCAAGATCCTCGAGGGGCTGAACAGAAAAACGCAACAATTGAAATGATTGTGATCTATAATGAATGCACTCATGACCTTAGAAGGGCATCGTGCAAGCACATTATTATTCACACACACATGTCAGATGTCTGGGTTAAAATCCTGCTCGATTAAACTGCACCACATTAGGCAGTGTTTCTTCACCCAGCTAAAATAAACAATCCTCTTGTGGTTTGTGTAAAGCACAGGGAGGGTAACTGGATGATACAGAAACAGAGAACGGTGGGGTAACATCTCTGATCTCTGGCATCAATCCGTTGTAGAAAATAGCACATAGGAGGGCCCCGCCCTGAGGAGAACTCTGGCAGGAGAACACCTTCAACACCAGCGTCACTAGCCAGCATGAACTGTCTGGTGAAATCAGGGGAAGCCAGAACAACAGCCATAGGGGGCTCAGAGAAAGCTGGAACACCTAATGCTCTGCCCCCCGCTAATTGGAGGACGATATCCTTATTTTGTTTTAGAGTTGGAAACAGTTGAATTCTGTCAGCATCGGCCTCCAAGGTTCAACGCTATTTGAAAAAGTAGGTGTGCGAGGAGCTACGTTTGACATGTACACGGAATTTTTTTGCAAAATTAATATGATTTTAATTAGACCAATCGCATAATTTCATTCACAGCACCTCTATGAGTTATCGTGATCTGCGCCCTAGTTAAGCGTCCCATCATGATGATCAGCACTTGGATTCGGTGATTGAACACTGCTCGCAGCCACTGCTGTCCTCCACTTGTCCTCACCAACGTCCACACCCTCCCAGATGCAACGAATTAGGGTTCATTATTAGCAGCATGTGTCTGAGTGAGTGTGTGACCACGAGGGAGCGGCCACACCGACCGGGACTCTCCTCAATAACAGAGCCTGTCACCGCACGTTAACAACTGTTGCCATTGATCCTGTGAGAGTCCTGAAGTGGTGTCAGCACTGAGACGCTGGGAGCTGACTGACCCTCAGCTTTTATGCTTAGAAACCTTCCTGAAGTTTAACTCACATTCATTTCAGCTGGGGTACAGCATTTGGCCTCTGACATACTCCTGTTAGCTACCAGTGACTTAATTTAATGCACGTGAATGCATTCAAAGTTGAATTTAAAGTGGCATGTGTGGTCGTCTGCGCCAGGTTGTGGCAGCTCCTCAAGCCAAGATTTAGCAGCATTGTTTGGTGCAATGAGTGTATTGCACACAACCATAGTGTTGTCTTCACTTGTGGAGCCTTATTCTTATCTTATATTGGGTAAAGTGAAAATTGGAAGAAAGTGTCTGGCTCTAATGGAGTCTGTTGCAGGGTGTATTATTTCGAGCAGAGTGGTTTCGGTAACTGGCTTGGGATTGCATCCAGGGTTTTTTTGAGGAGCGACTACACGAGCATTCACATAGTGAGGACGTAATGAGACAAAAGCCAAAGTTGTTTGGAGAATAAAAAGTTGCCCTCGCTGTCAAAGAATATTCTTTGATTTGTCCCACGACAACAAAATCATTTTTAGCTACACACAATATCATTTTTAAGTAGAACTTGTTTCGAAACGAATCTGAAAATCTGGGCTATGTTCCAGGCCAATATATCCAGTTAGCTCAAGTACAATAACACTTATTACATTTGGTCTTTCTCAACATGAACAACACACATTTGCCACTTCGCCACTTGGTATCCATGTAGTGACAAGTGGCCTGATTTTGTTCCCAGCAGCACAACCCTACTTTCTAGAAGTTATAGGACTTTATGTCATAACCATACATTACTGTCCAATGACTTTGTCCATTCAGCCCATTCAGGTATTTCCTGTCATAATAAATCAAGCATGGAAAAATTTAGTCTACACAAAAAAAAATCTGTGCAAGAGATAATGTGCCACATTTCCCTACCTGGCAGCCACAGCCACTCCCTTTCAACCACTGTCGTTAACATGCATAACAATACTTATTCTGCTGGGATGATTACAGATGATAGTAAATTATTCAGCCAACCTGCCAAAGGCACTTTAAATCATATTAAGTTGATTCAGACAGCGGTGGAAAGGATCCGGGCCTGTCGGCAATTATCCACATTAAAGCCCAAGTGATGCCATTGTATTCAGAAAATGAGGCAAATGCCCACTCACAACAAACCACAGCTCACCAACAGGAGTGATAAAACCACTCCCCTAAATTGCCTTTGACAGAAGGGCTTTAAAATGCTGGCTCCTCTTTAAATCTGACGCGCTGATGTGGATTGAACGATAAATCAAAAAGGCAGTGAAGGACGTGTTATGAGACCAGAGGTGGGTGGAGAAGCCAAGAACTGCACTCAAGTAAAAGTAGTTATTCAGCATAACAAGTACTTTATAGTAAAGGGAAAACTAAAGGTTACTGCAGTGCAGGTGTGTGCCTCTGTGAATCATTGCAGTTTCTATGCTGATATTTCTACATACTTCGATTCCATTTACATGCCTTGGTCACTGTTGCCTTTGATTCACAATCACTTTATCTTTGAGTCAAAGTGGAAACTGATGAACAGTTGATTGTAAAGCAGTCTTTATAATCAAGTCCAAAAACCAGTTTGTTGAAGCCAGCATGACCCTTGAACACTGGAACCTACACCGAACGTTCCACTGTCAAAATATTCAATTCATTTAAACATCTAAAAATCAGGTACAATTATTCACTACTAGAAAGCCAGGAAACCTCTGATCTTTACAAGACACAATGACTTTGTATCTGTCAACACATTACACACATTAACAGTATTAACATATTCAGACAGGATCAGATCAAACAGTGCAAACTGATCCATCACATAATATTTGTGTAATCTTTGGAGTCACGCGATTCCCACCTTCTGACACGTAAAATCTTTGAAGAGCATTAAAAATGCAACAGACACTTACCTTGGGTAAATTGGGCCTCCTGACCTCTCTCTCCACACCAGCCGTGTAATGATGGAGGATGTAAATGGTATTTCTCAAATGACATTGACTGGCCGATGAAGAGAGACGCTCATCCTGTCATTCAATCATGAACTCGTTGGTGGCGCTAGTGGCAATAGACTTAACACTGTAGTGACTGAATTCAAGTGTTCAAACTATTACACAAGGTTAAAGAATGTGGTGATTGCGTAATAGTTGAGTTCATTTTATATTTTTTTAAATTTAGCATTCATGGCTTGAGGTCATTAATATCTTTAGTATATTTTATGGGTAATTCATGATAATACTTCATTTGGATTTGGCTCATTTGTTTCCCTGGCAAGTGGGTGTAAGCATTGGTGCCTCCTTTAAATTTTGTTTTAATATATTGCTAAAAAACATTTTGGATCTTGCTTCTGCAGTGTTTTCTTAGTGATTTGTGATGTGTTGACGTTGCTTTAAACTTTTAATGGTAATTTATAATACTGTTGTGTGTGTGTGTGTATATATATATTTATATATTATTATATATAAATCTTCTTTTGTTTGTCCACAGTTGCAAGGTGCGGCCACTCTTTGCTGATTAGTGTCCCATCGCTCTTAACACTTTTTCCCATGGTGGACTCTGTGTGACGTTGGGTGCTATTCTGTTGCTCTTTCTCCAACTCAGCATGCAGCCATCTTCCTTGTTTCTCATCCTTGTGTCTGGTCTTTTCTCTGTCTCTGGTTGCTTGGTCCTGTTCCATGGTCTTTCCGTCCACTTTTTCCACTTCTGTTTTATGGTGACTCCTCTTAGATGCTTCACGTGCAAACTGTCACACCATTAGGGGCACTGACAGGACATGGACAATATGTATACAATAAAAAATAAATAAATAAATAGTAACCTAATCACAAAACATTCAAAGTAAAAATATAATGCCTCTTACGTGAGCTGTGCACAGAAGAAATGAGGAGAAAAATGAAGACATGAGAGGAAATCATAGTTGAAGGCAGGGAGGAAAGAGCAGGGAGGAAAAATGAGTATGAGAAAACCTGTGAAGAGAGAGAGGAGACAAGTGGAAAATTTAGTGATGGACTGGATTTAAGGGATGAAGGGCAGAGGAGGAAATGAAATGTGCTCCGGACAAGTGATGGAAAAGAGAATAGAGGAAAAGAAGAGCTGAGGTGCCAGAAGCTGATGTAAGACAGTCCGTTAATCATTGAAACTGTTTTCCATTTTACGGTCATGATAAATCTTCGTACATTTTTTTTTAATGAATGAATGAGTGGAACAGAGAGAAAAGGAGGATGGCAGCAGAACAAAGTGAGCAGATCAAAAAAGGACTGAAACATAAATATGCATATCCAGGATGTGTCTGCTGTTCCCATAAAGACACCTCAAATAATATCTTCCTCATTTGTGTTGAATTTATTCCATTGAAAAAAACACATTGACTCAGCCTAATATCAAGTACTTTGACTCACACTAACCAGTGTCAGTTGAACTGAAGATGGATGCTGAAGACAGTGGGTGAACAATCAGATGGAAGACAGGGTGTGGTCTCAGGTTGATGAAAGATCAAGGCAGCAATCAGGTTTTCCCCAAATGTTCCTCAGTCCTGACTGAGGAGCAAAGGTGAGTGTGCATTTCTCTCTCCGGGCTCTCACTCTCCCAGGGATGATTGCTAACTCCTCATTTTAAATATATCTTATAAACACTTTTATAGATTTTATTAAGAATTGTTATTAATTTGAATCTAGTGAATCCACGCATAATGACCCAAATAAAGTTAAAAACAAATTTAAATGTATCTCATAGGAATATAGCTTATGTTCATGATACAGTGAGTACTACGTTTACAACAAAATGAAGTAGTATTCAAGCTTTGCAGGACTGTAATAGTCTATAAGCTGGTGTAGTTACTTTCAAATAACCTTTGCAAATATGCAAGTGACATTAAAAATGTTTCTTCAAAAAGCATATGGCCTCTCTTTTGCACCTTGTGCCCTGCACCCTCAAACAAACTAATAAATGACAAAGTGGGGAGGAAAAAACAAGGGTGAGAAGAATGGAAATTCCATCTGTCTGCATCCTAATGAGGCTGTGCAGGCTGCGCGTGTGTCTTTCACAACTCCAGAGGTGAAACTGTGATATCCAAACCAAATGGCTGGGGAGACGTCACAGGGAATTGTTTTTGTTTGTTTGTTTTCTTTTTTTGTTCCCACCATTGCCGGTTGAGGAGGGATGAAGGGGGGGTGGAGGGGGCATGCAGCATGTCTGTGTGTCTGCGTCCACCTGTACACCAGGCATGAGCTGGACTGTAGTTGGAATCCGACCAAGGGTAAAATATCTCACCAGATGCCTCACTCACACCGCTCGCCTGTCACATTCGCACGGGGCAAAGGTCAAGTGGACGGCCAGCATTCCACTGCAGCTGCCTCCTGTCACAGGGAATTTCATTTTCATCATGTATTCTTCCGCTCAATTATAACGGACCACGCATGCTTGCACACCCCATCCCTAAATTCTATTTTTAATACCCAGGAGTCTTTGCAGGTTGCAGTCTGAAACCTTGTTGTTCATGAGGGCTGTGTAATTGGTTCTGCCTCCACTGGCATGAAAATACCATCTTTTTTTCCAAAGACTGTTATTTCTGACATAAATTATTTGGATAAGTGCTGGCTTGTTATAAAAAGGTGGCGTTTAAATGAATTCCTGACTCCTGAGACATCATTCTTCACGTAACAATTATTAACCGTCGACCTTATTTTGTGCACACTCAAGCTTGGATTGTCAACAGCTCGGGAACATCTTTGTGGAAGTGCAACTCATCTGTGTAATAAGCAGCAGGCTCCAGAGGTGAGCCAGATGTTTCGCTTGATGCTTTCCGCCAGCTCGCTCTCCCTCATAAATGAAGCACTTTGAGAGTAAATGACCTCCATACGTCAGGCGCGCACACTGGCCCGTCCCCAGAAATCAATTAAGCCACTCATGAGGAAAGAGAATGGTCCGAGGCTCCCGTCCTGATCCACGACACAAATATAACCGTAATATGACCAAACAGAAAGCAGGCTTTAAAGTTTCACTCCTTAGAAAAACTGCAGCTTAGTCCTGATTTTATTCAAGTCTACATTTTCCCTCTTATAATCTGTCTGTCTTCATGTGATTAACTGGATGCATGGGTTTGGCATAAGGGGTGCTATCCTGCTAGCTGGTCCCAGGCATCGGTTTCTGGAATGCCCATGTTCCCTTCACTTCAGCAGCAGCAGTTTGACGACTGGACCCAGTTCTGTCCTCAGCCTCCAGTTTGAGAAAATTGGTAGTTGCGGGTTTTTTGTCAGACTCAGGACAGTTGGAGCTTGATTTGCGAAGCGGAGCCTGATGTTACCTGTTCGTGGTTAGAAGAGGACATTAATATGTTGTAATATTTGAGACTAGTTATCTCACACACTTGTGGAGACAGAGTATTATGTATGACTAGTGCAGTGCAGGGCTGTTTGTTTGCTCTGTGTTACTGCTCTCCAGCCATTTCAGACATTAGTGAGCCTCCCACAAACAGTTGTCTGATACGCTGTCTTTTTTATTGTCGTCTGCAGTTGATGTTGTGTGAGAGATTTTTATAAGTTGATAATCTACCTGATTTATCTAAAATTTGTGTCCTGGCCTTGGTTCCTAGGGCAAAAGCATCACCCACCTTACTTAACACCATACTGACTCATTAGTTAGCATCAGTGTATTACAGTACTACAATCAGAGAATATAGAGTCGAGCATATCTGCGTTTGTCTCCTAGGTAAGAAAATATCACCATCCCTTTACATGAACTCCTGATCACCCACACTAAGCCTGGGAAAGTGTGATTTGCACTGTGTTTATGCAAGAGGAGTTTCCTTACCTCATCAGCAGACAATTATAAAACACGGTATAACTCCGGGAACCTGAGAGCTGTGGGACTGACGTACGTGCACACACTCTGTAACTTGCAGGATTCATCGAGTGTGAAGGGCCTCACGGTTGCTTTGCAACCAGTCTGGGGCTCCAAACTTTGTGCTATGCAGCCATTTGCTGAGCTTTCAGTCAGCCATGTCTGGCGCACCTGCTCACGGCGCACGGAGCAGCCTCGTGCTCCGTCACCCTGTAATGACTGCTAATGTCTGATTATCCAGCAGCCAAACAACAGCCGCAGCATCGTGAGCTCTCCATCAAGCCCTGCAACAAGCAGCTCTGCGTGGATACACTCACATCATCCTGGCAGGAGAGGGACGCTGTGCTGACCGCACCAATGCGGCAGCATTCATCTCTGACCTATTTTACATTCACAGGAAACTATTTCAATATTAGGCATTAAAGTCGTGTTTTCTCATCACAAGCACCGTTTACAGTTTAAAGAGGTCCAACCTATGAAATAATAAAACACAGAGACCATGTTGTTTTGTTATACATTCTATAATATTCATTTTGAACTGGCCCTCATCACCTATATGTCCCAGGAAGGAGGTGACCCCTGAATTTGTGCCCTTTTTTTTTTTTTAAGTGTGGCTGTGTGGGCGTGGCTGTGTGTGTGTGTGTGTGTGTGTGTGTCCAAACCATAGATAGAGTAACCATAGAATAACCAGAGTCTGCCCTGAGGGCCATCGTGATCTCGTTAGATACGCTCTGTCACTGTGTATCTGTCGCTTTACCTCAACGGTGCAATGGGAGTAATAAGTAGAAAATTGACCATTTTCCTATGCATTGGTGAAATCTGTTTCAGGCGTCTGTGCATGCTTGACCAGAAACACAGACCCTGTTTTGCTTCTGTTTCCATGCCGAGTTCACCCATCAGATGCATTCACGTCTCTGAGTGTTGGTTTAAAGTGCACGGCCACAGTAAAGAGAATGCACTCCGACAACATGAGGTCATCTGGGCTGAAGTGTAAAATGGGGGCGTCTGCATTTCACAAGATTAAATGGCACATTCTCATTCGGGCTTTCAGCCAGAGTACATGATCTCGCAGTAAGAATATACACACACATACAGGTGTCTGATCTAATAGAAAGTCATTCCACTCAAAAATTATCCCAAGCCAACGATGTGGAAAATAAATGTCGGCTAACTTCAACACATGGGGTATTATCATAATACGCACAATATAACTATACCATATATTGAAGTAGCAAACCCAACAAGTCCACCAAGGCTCATACCTCTGACTAGGGAAGCAGTCAAACTTATCAGTCTCCATCAGCTGGTAATAATAACTATAATAATAATCATATATTTTTATAGAAAATTACAGAAAATAGTTTTATGTTTGATAATGCAATCTATTAAAATATTATTTTACATGCACAGTCATATTGTTTAAACAAATACAGCACATTTCGGGAAAAAAATATATTTTTACAATATCATCAGTGGAGCTTGTGTTGATGTGGATTTTTAACAACATCATTCTTGTTTTCTCTGTCGAGACATTTTAATGTGTCATGTTGGTTTCACCCTGTCCTTGTGTGTGTCGTCTGTCCCTTTTTCACTCCTGGTCCTGTCTGACTGAGTCCTGTGTGTGTGTTACTGCTGGTTTGTAGCAATAACTCAGCCGGTTTGCCGTCACTTCACCTGCCCACCATTGATTCATTCAGTCATAAATGCAACCTCTCGAGCGCCGGCTGTCCCCAAGTCATTCAAGCAGACTCCGTCACACTGTTCATTCTCCTTGAGTAGTGATACACAATAACACCCACCTCTTGTCTGTCTGGTAGTCAGTATGTTTCATTTTCTTTTGCTTCTTTTCTAATACTGGAGAAAATATCTTGTCGGAGCTTTGCATGATTTCTCCTCTAACAACCTGCTCTGTTGCTGAAAATCAAAGCTCTGGGTGCCAGTGCCTTCTCTTATGTCTGAACCCCAGGTCAAGTGGTTTTTGTACTTTCATGCTTTCACTTTCTGTTTGTTTTTGTAACAGTGCTGTTCTCCTTATTTCAATGTATGCTTACATTGTAGGGCAAGGATCTAACATGTTTGTGGACCCCGTCATAGGAAATAGCCACAAAGGGAAACATATGGTCAGCAGCATAGAGAGAGAAAATGGAGAATTCCCACAATATCCAATAAGATACAAACACCCACATGAAACATCTCGTTTCACCAGCCTCCGGAAAACTTCCAAAACAATATTGCTCCTGTCTTTGTTCTAAAATGGTCCCCATCACATCGTGATGTCCTCAGAGTCAAAGTCTGAAAGGTAGCGCACTGCTAAGAAGCATTTTGTCTTAGTTTGGACGAATACAAAATAAAGCAAATGTGAGACTGAGCCACGTCCACTGTCATTTTATCTGCACAGTGCATATAGCGAGATAGTTTAGTATGTAAGTATAAATACATGCAGTCAATCTGACATTGATATATCAATGTATGCAGCGTCTATAATGAATAACCCTCTAACTTTCCACTGGCAGCAGAAAATTATTCTGCATAAATTATACTAATCTGTACTCACACCGTCTCCCTGACTCCTCTTTTTTTCCTACTCTAATTAATCTTTTTTTTAAATAGATCACAGCCACCAAAGATAAGAGTGCAAATGTTATTCCGTGTAACAGCTAACTTATGACTTTCCCTGACATTTTTTAGAGAGAATTATTAAAAACCCTAGACAGATGGTCCCTTTCTTATGTAAAACTATGCAGATAAATGTATTTTCTTTTAGCATATATTAAAGTGTCGGAGACAGTGTCAGGGTGCCTCTCGCAGGCTCTGCACGCCTTTACTTTGCACCCAGAGACAGACTCCACTAATTAACTGCAACATTAGGCAGCACATTATGTGGTGACAACTTCGACTCTCAGCAAGTGAGGGTGGGAGAGAGCAAGAATCTGTGAGGGAGTTGAAGGAAGGTACAGAGACAGACCGATGGGGGTGATTTGGAAATACCACTGTCGCTCCTGGAGTCAGACCCCATCACTTTCTGCTCACTTTACTGTGTCGCGGATCCATTAATCTCCTCCCAAAAACCTATAATGACAAAGTCGAAGGTTTGAAAAGTGCTGATTTATTAAAAATCCGTCATTCATTTGGAAAATCGTGTGTTCAGGCCCCTTCATTTAGGACACATCATCAGTATAGAAAACAAATTAAGCAGTAAGTAAATATCTAGTAACAAAGAAACTCCAATAAAAAAAACTGTAGCCATGACATGACAAGTGATTACTGTCTGATAAAACCTTTCTTCATTAAATAAACTTTTATTACACTGATGAGCAGGTCGGCGGTTTGATCCTGTGTGCTGGAGCGTCCTTGTGCAGGAGTGACAGTGACAGTGTGTGTGTGTGTGTGATTGTGGTGAAGGATAAAACCCACAGCTGAGAGCTTAGAGTGGTCACCAAGGGTAAGAAAGTGTTCCATGAATTCAGCCCATTTCCTTTGCTTTGTGCAGATGGAATTTGTGACTGTTCCATTATTCTGTGCCCGCATGGTTAATTTACAACCGTTAAAGTCGGTTGATGATTTGGTTTCGTGCTGGTGTTGTGATGTTTGCAGCTGCTGTGTTTTCTCCATGATGATCTCAAACAAAGCTTGGTCCGCCTCATGAGTCAGTGAACGGGCTGCACCCATGAATTAGTCCTTCTGTGCTGCTGGAATCATAACGTGTGTGTGTGTGTGTGACACAGTGGGCTGAGCAGGTTGGAATAAGACTCTTCAGGCAGTACAGACTGTGGTGACAGGAGTGAGACAACAAGCTCCCCCAAAGCCATGCTGTAGACCAGGTGCACAACTCCCCATGTTGTAAACACAAGCTCATGACTTCCTTTGGCAGGAAGCATCTTCACTGCAAAACAAAATAGAATGAATTTTTTTTTTTTCTTTTTTGAGTTTTTTATTGTTGTCATTGTCTAAAGGTGACCATGCTCGTACTATCCTATCAGGGCCCCTTAGCTTTAGAATGACCCACACGTAGATATAAGGGCTGCACTAGTCGGTCAGTGCCTTTAAAAACACATTTGATGGCCTTTCTTTTAATAGTTTTACTGGTCTATTTATTTCCATTGTCATATTGCTACTTTCATGCGTTCAAGCTAAGTTACATAGCTCTATATTTATTCATTTGCTATGAACCCTGCTTCGTTTCCAGCCATCTAACCCAGGTTGTTTCTCTCTTTTCTCTCATATTTACTTTTCTTGCTTTGCAAACATTTTTTTTATACTGTTAAAAGTAGTCACATGCAAGAAATGCACTAAGTTGCGAATAATTAAATACAGACAAATGCATTTTTGTTCAATGCTCTCGGCTCTAATTGGCCCAGGCCCCAATGAATGGCACTGCTGTTTTATTCACTTCTGTGGAGGAGTAGTTTTACATTTTTTTAGAATGGGCTCAATGGAATCAGTGTGAACTAAATAAAATATGGGAAAAGTTCATTTCACTGTCTAAAGAAAATACACAGTGATGCTTCCGACTGTATTTCTCCTGTCCTCCTCATCCACAGAGCTAACGGTCGTTCATTTTGCTCCTGCAGTCACGGAGCTGCTACTGATTGAATTTGGGTGTATTTTTTCAGGCGTAAACTCTAAACAACAGCCCAGGGCTTCAGAGATTAGGACGTGGCTCACGAACCGCGGAACGCAGTTAGGCTAAAGCACGACTCGACCAATATATCTTCACAGGCTTATGTGTGCAAACTGCTGAGCGAGAATAATAAGCATCTCACCGTTTAAATATGTGCTCTATTCACACAAAGCCCTGGACAGTGGCATATTTATGCAGATTAAGTAGCGCGTGATGGTCCAGGTCAGTGATACATTTCAACACACACAGTTTGGGTTATGGTTCCGTATTAAACTGTCAACACGATCTCTGCTGTAGATTTGATTACCATGACGACTGCAGGGTCTGACACGTCGTCTTCAGCACATTACAGATGTTTCTGAGCAGCTGCTTTGCGCAAAACAATGCCTGACTTACGCTGACATTTCATGCAACTTTCCATAATCCACATGCAGAGGAGGCTCGGTTGACAATTTTCATGACTGCTCAAACAGTTCTAGTAGTCTTGTATTCGTCCCACAGAGCTTTGTAAAGCAGCCCACACAATCTTCAGACAAGTTCCCTAACTTAATGAAATCTCTGCTCTTCAGCTCTATAAAGCATTGCAGCCTCATCACATTTCATCAAGTTGTTTTCTTAATCTCCTCTTCTTTTAGAATCAGCCACAGGATCAGGTAACATTTAAAAATTAAAAATTGTTTAAATGTGTCCTGGTTATGTGAGGTCAAATCATTCAAATCAATCAGTAGTAAAGGGGACCTGCTGTGAATGTGTGTGTGTGTGTGTGTGTGTGTGTGGCAGGGGTGTGGCTGGCTGCAGCAGCCACCTGCTTCCACTCAGCTCATCAACCTGTCTATAAAAGCCTGGTCTTCACTTGCTGCCAACTGGTCGTTCTTGTTTGAACGCCGAAGTAGAGTACATCAAGGAGTATATCAGCAGATTCAGTCAAACAAAACAAAAACACGTTTTGGTGTATTTGTTACTTACAGTTGTACCTATATTGTTTTAATGTTTTATTCTCAAAAAAAAAAAACATGGCCAGAAATTCCAAAAATGGGCTGAAACAAGCTGGAGAAAACTGCCTGGGGCATGCATGTATGAAAATCTGGTCCAGGCACTGGGAAACACATCCCAGTCCACCCAGCAGAGGGACACACTTCTAATGGCTCAGTCCGCTTGGTTCCTTCAGTTCATTTGTTACAGCAGCAGATTTTCACACTGAGGTAAACAACCTGAAAACCACCTGGCGAGGGTGAAAATAACCAGTCATTTACTGAGCTAAATCAAAACACACCTTTCCTCCACACGAGCTCGGCACGGTGTCGCAGCAGGATGGCAGCTGGAGTTACAGTGTCAAATACATTTCAATGTCGTCATGCTGTGAGTGCAGATCACAGACAGTGTCTGGCCTGAGGGTGGCAGTAGAGGTCAGGTCAGGAGGTCATCACCATTTGGAGAAAGTTTTGGGGGGAAACTTGAACTATAACCAATCAAATCCACTCCATCCAATGTCGTGTGTAAAGGTGACATTTTGATCTGATCAGGGACAGCAGGTGTCATGAGGTCTTCAGTATTAGCAGGAATGACAGTAACTGTGCTCACCAAAATCCATGGTAATAGATTCCATATATTTTTTTCAGAGATAAGTATGAGACAGAGGTGGTGTTGATCCTTTGACCCAGTTTGTCCTGGAAATAAAAATAAATATGAGCAACCATTTGCTCTATAGGTTGTCATTTCACACAGAAGAATATAGACCTTGTTATTTGTTTAGGCTTTTCTTTTTAAAAGGTCACATGTTTAGCCCCAGTGGGTAATATTTTCTGTGCCAGAAGATCAATCTGATGTTCCTTCTACCTGGAGGAAATGAAAAAGTAAGCCAATGACTTTTGCGGGGCAAAAGTTTCTGAAGACAGGACTAATGTAACGTTGAATGACAGATGAAAACACGCTGAGTGACTGTGTCTTGATCGATGGCTCAATCTTTCCTGTCTGTCCTGCAGTTGTCAGAGGTGTTGCTTTAAGAATGTTGATTGATAAAAATGTAATTTTAGCTCTACTCTTTGTAACTAACGATGGCGGCTGCTGAAAGAACGAGCCATGTCCTAATTCCGTGGGGATGTGTAAGGCTTCCAGAAAATATGTCCTCAGTAACTATGGTATAACATAATTAAGATTTGTGCTTTTATTATTCAGAGTGCGACAATGGTATGAGTGCCTACGCAGAACAAAGTAACTTGGAAAATGTCGACTAAAATCAAAAACTAACCAGAACAGGTCATTGCCAAGGTCATTGGAAGAGTATTTGGCAAGGTTCCCTTGCCATCTTTTCCCCTCAAACACTTGAGTCTCTGCCAGGAATTATCTCTGGGGGAAACAGTGGAATAAAAAAAAAAAAAACATTTTTTTTTTTTCATTGCAACTTACGCTGTGCCATCCTCAAAGACTAGAAACACTTCACCACTCAAAAGAGGAAGATGCTGAAAGAGCCTTATAAATTCTTTTCATGTTTATCTGTGAGTTATGAAAAATGTATTGATCCTGACCTGTCAAGAATCTTCCCGGTGTAAAAACCCAGCCTCCACCATGAATGTCACCTTCAGTGCCTGTGGAGCTGCTCTCCTGGTGCAGGCTCCAGGAGATGCAGAACCCTGTGCTGGGGTGAACCCAAGCCACCAGTCGTGATAGGGAGTTCTTTGCTTTCAGAATATCTATTCAAAATTAGTAAAAAAAAAAAAAAAAAAGTCTATATTCATGAGACAATCATGGTGCCCTCTAGGCAGTGTGTGAGTGTGTGTGTTGGTCTCCACCTGCGCTGTCTCTCACACACCACTGTGCCACTGCTTGGCCATCGAGACACTCCAGAAGAGAGGAGTCTCTTCCAATGTGCCAGTTATTTTACTCAATCAATTTTTCTTCTTCATAGGGAAGAATTTGGCTTTGAGATAATTTGGCATCTTAAAAAAAGATTTAACCCCCTGAAATCATATTAAATCCTTATTTCTCCCAGCGGCTTTATTCTTGAGAAAATAAATCTTCCTTTAGTGACCACATTTCCTCTCCTGGATGATGGCTGCCTTAAGGGAAATTTCACTAAACTGCACTAAAAAAACACCCTGTTGATGTCAGACAAAATGTTTCATCTCTAGCAGCTCGCTAGTTTGTTTGAGATGGTTTTTTGGGCCACAAAAATCTCTCTGGCATGAACATTCTGCACATTTCTGATTTTCTCAAGGTAAAAATTTCTGGCAACTTTAAGACAAATAAAGGAAATAAAAGTTACAGTAAAACCAGGCTGTGGTGTTCTGTGTAATCCATCTTGACATTGCCACCCACCAGTAAGTCAAACCGAGCTGAGAGGAGAATCACACTGCAAAGTACAGAAGTTAGGGATTCCAGAACACAAAGGAGAACAAAACGTTTTCAAAAAATAAGCCAAACAGAGACATGGACCTGAAAAATGACCATCTCATCTCCAACTTCAACCACTTGTCCATTACTGGGTTGTGTGTGTGTGTGTGTGTGTGTGGGGGGGGGGGGGGGGCAATTTAGATTGACCAGTGAACCTGACATGCATGTCTTTGGACTGCGGGAGGAAACTGGAGTACCTGGAGGAAACCCATGCAGACGCGGGGAGGATATGCAAACTCCACACAGAAAGAAAGGCCTGGGTCTTGAACCCAGAACCTTCTTATTGTGAGGTAGCAGTGCTAACCACTTGTGCTGCCCTGAACAAAATAGTGTTTCCCTTCAATATCTTTGTTTCCAAAGCTTTTCACAGGACATGAACACATCCTGCTCAGCTGTATATATATTTCAAAAAACCCACTTCTGCTGTGACACAAAAACAGACTGAATAGCTCTGTTTCAGGTCTGTTGGACGTGCAAGTCTTTAGTGTACTGAACAGCAACCACACTAAAGCTGTCGGACAAAACAGCCTTGACGTTAACTGTGACTCCCGAGCTTTGGGTCGAGCTTGTTTTCAAGGCCTTTCTCTCCTTTTAATGGGGAAGCTATGCCACTTACCACCAGACAGTAAAGAGGACTGTGAGGCTTCGCTCTCTCCTATTAGCTCCAACTACTGCTGTATCCAATTTCACCTGCTCTGTTTCCCTGTTGGCCCCAGACAGAAGAGAGCTGTGTGCTGTAAACAGTGGGAGGATTGAGGCAAAGGAAGAACAACATGAAAACCCATTTGCACAGTGTTTTTTTTTCTTTTTCCTGGAAAGTAAAAAAGAAAAAAAATAGGTGAAAACATCATCTCTCTTGTGTTTTTCTGAATCTAGAATTGTGGAAGGAGAACAACAGCACGGTAACAAACTTGCGAAGAAGTTGTCTGAAGGAAGCTCTTTAGAAAGCCTCCTCTTTTTGGCTGCGTCTGCTTTCGGTGAACGCACTGAGAAAAAATGTCGCCCCCCTCCTCTACTCTTTCTCTCTCTGTCTCTCCATAAGCCACCCTGAAACACTCGCAGGATGAGGATTACAAGATCCCTGTCGGCTTTGCAGATCAACCAACTCTCACAGACAATATTGGACGGTGGAGGGAAAAAAAAAGCCTCACACAATACGCTGCTGTGGAAAACTGTGGAGCATCACGCTTTACCTTCTATTAAGTAATTTTTAAAATGGCTTTTTTCTTTCTTTTGAGACCATTAACAAGAGATGACAAACACGGTGAGAAGTAATGGTAAGGACTACGGAGTGGACATAGCGGTGCTTGTGTCTGATAACAGATGTAGATCCTGCCTTATTGTGGGGATAGTGTTGTCAACACAAAGGACAGAAAAACCCTTTGTACACAAGCACGGAGAATAAAAGTGTTGGGGGGAGGGGGGTTACACCTCTGTTTTTGGAATGATCTCCAGCGGGGGACAATTTTTCTCTAATTATGTGGAGAGGGTTGTTATTCCAGATGCTCCGCTGCAGTACGAGAGGGGCTGTGCGTCTAAAGTATTAGTCACCATCAAAGGGAGCAACCGATACCTCCAACCCCCTCACATAAGCCCTCTCATTAAATCGCTGCTCTCATAACACATGAACGTGCGCTGACTGACAACCGCCAGCAGCGAACTTATCTGTGACTTCTTCTCTAACTTCTGACTTTATTTATTTTTTTTTTTTTATCAGACTTTATCTAGTTTGTATGTACTGATGGCTATCAGGACGTGATGGATTTTAACAAATAAGATTAACTGGTTTGAGAAACAAATGAAAATAAATCAAATTACTACCTAATGGCAATTGCCTTGAAAAAAAACTAGATGACCCTGTTTTGTTTTAAAAGAGAACTTTACACACGCACTGATGTCATTTTAAAATGGTCATAGCAAAGACGTGTTTACTCTGCCTTACATATTTGCGGCTGTGTAATAATCACGTTCACATCAGGCCTCCAAAGAAGCACAGCAGTGCAGCCAAGACTTGGGACACTTAGCTTGGGCAGAAAGCAAAGATTTAGCCTTCAGCGCGTCCGTCCCCCAGCTCAGGCGCCATCTCTCATCTGAGCCAATGAGAGGAGCGCTGAAGCGTGCAAAGTCTGGACACTCTAAGACCTGCCAAGCATGAAACTGGATTATTAGCATGTCGGCGCCATGTGTACACACTTGCTTTTTGGCCATATCAGCACTGGAGCAAAGAGGTTAACAAGTCAGCCGGGGAGACAGGGCGAGAGTCAACGAAGCATCAACACCTCACCCCACCGTTCATGTCCACATATCAAACCATCTGTCTGCTCATCATCCTGACACTGCTGGACCTCTATCTGCTCATTGTCATCAGCATCTCTGCATTCATTCACTGGACTTGGTTTTTATTCACAGCTTCCACCCTTTGCTTTCACTTTAGTCATGTTGTGTTCAGATCGGAGAAATAGAGCCTCAGTTAATGTTTTTTTTGGGGGGCATATCAGTCATCTAGGGTTTCAGGGCTGCACTGAACAATTATTCTCAACGCAAATGTAATATTTTAATTGATTTTTCTCCCCATTCAGTCAGCCTTGTTTTGGGGGACGAGAATGAATTCACACTGATATAAAACACATTCACCATCCACCAATTCAGAGTGGCCCATGAAGGAAACATGAACAAAAAACCTTTAGGCTGATAGAAAACCTTTTTTTGTCCTGAGTATTTGAAAAATATTTGGTCAAAGGTGAGATGTCACACATTTTAGTATCCATGGTCCTACAATTCACAGCCTCAAAAACTAAACTGTGGAGTGAAAAGACTTTCTGTGGACCTCAGGGATAAATAATTATGCTGGGCAATAGATCAAGGCAACATAACAATACAGGCTAACGCACTAGCACACCATGAACGGGAAACACTTGATAAAGTTCCATATTAAGACAAGAACCAGTTGAGGCTTATTGCAGTAATTTCTCTAAAACGAAACAAAACCTCTGCAAAAGTGAACCACATCGATCTATTTTGCTCTGATGGAATCAAGGTTCTATAAATATAAATGCAGTGAATAAATGAAAGATACATAAGGACGATAGTGATCCATAATGTAACACAACTCTTTGTTGGTATGTTTTTTTTTTTTTTTTTTTAGTTTGAGTGATCTGTATGAGTGACAAGGTTTCTGACTGGAAGACAAATGTGTTTTTTCTATCAGTTCTATCCATCACGCATTAGGGATGTGAGATGAACTGAGCTGCAGTTCCGTGAAGACAGCTGTGTGAAGGGTGTGAAAACGTATGAGTTAACAAGCTACTTGCAAATCATTCAACCTCGGGTGGTGGACTCTAGTTTGGGTCAGAGGTTTAGGGTCGTGTCTCACCACTGTGTTTAACACGTTTCATTTTTCAAAAGACAACAAAGCTAAGATGTTATTAGCTGGAATTGTTGGAGCTTTTATATCTTGCTCTGCCTATTGCTCTATATTCAAACACAGGGAGGTTTGCTGGTTGCTCCCAAAACCCTTTTAATTGGTCATTGGGTAGAGCTTGCTCTTGTAGGATTTCCAAACTTTAATTCTTTAATTCTATGTCATCTCGTATAATGTGTATGTTTCACATGATTTACAATAATTTAGTCTTGAAAAAAAGCTAATAAATAAAAAGTGTGGAAATCAGCTCACGTTTCCACCAATTTCAAAAGTTTGAGAATTTAATAACATCAGTGAGCTTCCAAAAATGGTTAATCTCTTCTTCATTTGTCACTCCACGTTTTACCTCGTTATGGCCAAGACCGACCTCACACTCATTCTCATTTCTTCCTGTAATGTTTCACACTTCTCATGTTTTTCTGGCCTAAATGGGGCAATTTCTTTTTTGTTTTCTCTCAGGGACCAGAGACAAAGCAGCTCATCGTATCACTGCCAATAAAAAAGCTACCAGGCTTCACGGGACTCTACTGCCCCCTGCAGATAATTTATCAGACTGCGCTGCTGGCACAGCCCTCGTCTTGAGAGAGGAGGGAAGGCGTTAGTTCTCCCAGCATCCTCTTGTGCTCATGAGCCTCTTCTCTGCTGCTTCTCTGCCTCCCACAGGCTTTGAAAAACTCTGCAATTTAATTGTTTCAAACCTGAAATGCTTCACTGGATTTGAAGAGGGTATGTTTGAAAAAAAAAAAAAGTACAGACGTTAACCTAACAGAAACCAAAAGTGTTACTCAGTAACGTGTTGACAATACAAAAATAGTAAAGTAAATCGACATGTTAATGATGTAGCTGGCTGATGCAAATAAATCAGTATGTGAAACAAACTGAGACTCATCAGTTAAATACAATTGTTTTTGTTTGAGTAACTTGAGTTTTCAGTTTCATTGGCATTCACAAAGCATAATGTGCTGTCCTGACAATACTATTCAAATTGTTAACATGCAACAGTTTAGTGCAAAGAGAAATGCTTAACTTACCACAAAAACATTGTCATTGATGCATGCGCGTGGTTTATTATAACGACAATTATTAGGTATATGACCTGTGAACAACAGCACCCCCTGCTGCATATGTGCTGCAGCTGCATTGTCACTGCTGTATTACTTACGACAACAGGACACTCAGAAATATTATGTTTACATAAGTACACTTTTGGTCCTGCACAGCTCAACCTTTATTAATATAAGGAATGTTCCACATTAGTTCAGCTAGAGGAATATAACATAGATAAAGAACAATGTGGTAAATAAATTGAAGAATTTGTTATTTTTCATTTGGAGGTCACTCATCTTTAATAATCTTCTGGGATGTATTAAATTTAAGGGATTATCACAAATAAGTTCATTTATTATGGAATGGTCTCAGGAATCCATTGAGGCCCATTTGTCAGGATTAAAGTGTTGAAGTTATGTCTGTGGGTTAATTACTGTGTCCTGCTGCTCTCATGTGGCATCATGGATTTAATGACTAGGGAGACAAACTTGTCGAACAGAAAAAAAGCAGAGTGTGTGTCTAAAACGTCTGACCAACGTGAAAACACACATTACTGATCGGAATTGCATGGCTCAAAATGTCATTAAATGTACACCAAAATGACAATAAAGTTTGTTAGAGTTAAAGTTGATGATTATAATTCTGTTCAAAGAGACACACATAATGCATGCTCTTCACACTGAGAAGAAGATAAATCTCTCTGCCTCACACTTAGAAGACACCTACAAAGATGTCAAGAGAGATTTTGGTGATGAGTTCCGAGTGGCTGCGCAGCAGAAAAAAATATGTTCTGTCTGCCTCTGCCTGCTCCAGCAGCCCACACCTGAACGCCCCACAGGTTTCTTTGTTGTTATCCAAGCTGAGAATTTCCTACATTGTCCATGTCTGACAAGCAGTATACTGACTCCTGCTGTCACTCATCTCTCATCCCACTGGTTAATATTAAACCCACATCACTACCTAACTAACACACCACTAATTATCACTATCTCTTTTCAGTAAATGATACATACTACTTTCTCATAATTTGTGTATTTCATTTGTTCCCTGATTACACTTCTCATTGCCTCCAAGAAGAGATGTTGAAATCAAAATCATCATCACTGAAAAAAAAAAAAAAAAAATGAAATGATTTAACTTAAGCAAGTGACCCCCCCACACAACAAGCTGGGTTATGCAAAAGGAACGAGCCTGTTGCATGTTTCATAACAACATCCCAGTAGGAATTTTAACACTGAGGGATATTGGTGACGATCACAGATCAAAGGATCACTGACAGATACAGATCACAGATACACTGAATTTGTGTCTGTGATCCATTCATCGAGTGTGCGTGAAACAGATCACAGACACAGTACTCGTCTCGGACACATTCTATCCGTTGTTACATCATGACCTTCACATACCCACTATGTGTATGTGGCCGTCACTGTGCCTAACCGCACCGACGTTCAAAAAAGACATCAAATATATCAAAAACCGATTAGAATTATTCAAACTATCTCAACTATATGACGCTATCAAGAAGTCACGCGTTGTGATTTTGAGTCACTGTATAGAGTTTTTCTAAACGGTTAAACCACTCAGGCAGTAAAGAGACAGCCCATTTTGGGGTCCTTCCGGCGTTCCATGGTGCAACATGTGTTGGATAATTCCAGAAGAAGCTCCATAGCTCCGCAGTTGGTTTAAACCAAAGACGAGCGGCGTGTCTCGGACTTGAGCTCTGCGTTTCTGCCCCTGGACGTCTGAGGACACCTGGACATTCCGACTTCTTCTACCCGTCTTCCTCCTCCTCTCCTCGGCAGTTTGCGGACTCTGACTTCAAAGCGCCCGGACGTTTCTTTCTTCTTGTAAAACACTGCTAGCCTGTTAGCCGAGTTATCAACATGTTGAGTGTGGCTAAAATCGTCTCAAGGACTCTCCCGTCAAGGAGCTGCACACGAAACGTGTCATCGGCCGTCAAGAAGGTGAGTGGCCCACACACTCATATTATATATTATATCTGTAATTGCACACTCGTGCCATGTCGGTCATTAGTACAAGATGGGCAAAAGCCGGTCTCGTGACGAAGCCTGGTTAGCTTAGCATGCTAACGGCGAGCGTGAGGCCGGCTTGCTCAATCTTGAGCACCTTCACAGCTGTCACTGGATCGACTTGAGAAACGCGCACATTACACCGTGCTAATGTTAAAACAGCGTCACCACTTCACCTTTGCGTCCTTGCTTTAGCCCGAATGACAGAACGTGATCTGGTCCGTGCTAGCTCAATTCTGACGTCTGACCTGTCACACAGCGTGGTTTCTAAGCACCATGCTGCGTCGAGCTTGATTTCCAATGGTTCTATGGCATTCTAATGTGTAGAGGAGTGGGTGTGATGTAACGTTGGTTCACCACCTCCTCGCGGCTCGAGCGGATGTGTTGATCAGTGACCTTCAATGATGCCCCCCGCCCCCTCAAAAAACGTGCTGCGACATTTCTCCACATGATAATATCTTCAGCATCTGCCAATCGCTCTTTTTATATATTCATTTTTATGTAAAACATCTTCACCACTTTTAAAGGCATATTGTATCGAATTGATAATAGCTAGTTTTGAACACCTTGACCTTACTCTCCTCTTCCAAACATGAGAGAACCTGTGGTAGCGTCAGTTGTCATGTTTGGTCTAATGTAAAAAGGAAAAAAAAAATAAAAAATCCAGCCCCTGTAGAGCTAAACATGATTGAAACTTACACACTGGATCTTTAACTGGTCTCACTAGGTTTGTTCTGTTCCAAATTTGCTTCTCCTGTCATTACCCTTCCAAACTTTCCTTTAAATTATTTTAATAGTAACACTGCATTCCATTACAGTCACTAATTTCAATTTATTCTACATGGTGCAACATCTGGTAACAGCTGTGTAACTCTCTCTTGATGTGTCCTCAGGCCTGCTGGAGCGGCTTCCAACCAGACGCTCTCAGAGCCCTGACCAGGAGAAACTATGCGTAAGTATCAACACTTAAATGACATAAATGTCTTGACAGGGATACAATGAATGAATATGAATTTAATGCTGTTGGTTGTGAGGTTTGATAAATTATATATTTCTTTGTATGCAGTTATAATAACTGTACTATTTGAACATGTGTTACAGGTCAGAAGCCATCAAAGGTTCGGTCATCGGCATCGACTTGGGAACAACCAACTCCTGTGTTGCCGTCATGGAGGGGAAACAGGCTAAGGTGAGCATGATCAGACACTGCCTACCGTGTGGTCAGTTTCAGTTCATGTTGATCTTCAACCTCCGCCACGGTCCAACAGCCCCTTTATTTAACCACATGTAAATATATAATTAAACTAAGAAGCTTTAATCCTGCCAACTAAGTAACAAGCTAATCCAGATAAAAAACGTCCTTGGGGAAGTTAACAACGTGCACGCACCTTTTGTGTATATAGGTGTAAATATGTATTTCTGAACCACAGGACATGACATTAACATTTGTGATCAGATTAAGATGATTTGATGGGGTTGTGATAGGTGCAACAAATATAAACAGAAAAGAATGAAACTAAGTAAAAAAAAAAAAAAATCCCTTGTGGCCCATAGTTGTAAACAAGACAATAGTTGAGACTTCTTTGCACCTGAGACTTCTGTGCAAATATCACCAACTAATGCTTGTATATATTTAAAATATAATTTGTTTGACAGTTCATTCTATTTACTCACTAATGCTTTGAAATTCTCGCCTACCTTTTTTATGCCCCCAATTGTCAATCAGCCAAACTATGGCATTATCTTGTCTTTACTAATGGGTCTCAATGTAGTTGAAGATAAATTCGAATGTTAATCTAAAGTTGTTTAGTTAGTCAAATATAGTGTTGACATTTGCTCAAATATCAGAACAACAGATCACTCTGAGAATTACTTTAAGTGGGAGATTCCCCATCCCAAGTGATGCTTGCTTGCCTGAAGGAAGGAATACATTTCTGTTTGATTCTCAGGTGCTGGAGAACGCTGAGGGAGCCAGGACAACTCCATCAGTCATCGCCTTCACTGCAGATGGGGAGCGTCTGGTGGGCATGCCTGCCAAACGGCAGGCTGTCACCAATCCCCAGAACACTCTGTATGCCACCAAGAGACTGATTGGCCGTCGCTTTGACGATGCAGAGGTCCAGAAAGATCTGTGAGTTTACATTTGACCTTTGCTACCTCATTGCATACCAGTATCTAAAGTTAGGTGCGCTACTCAGATACCTCAAAGACTCAGTGTATTGTTTTTATTTGTAAAAGATAAAATTGAGCAGAGACTGAGTAAAAAGATCTGACCACCCTGTGCTTTCATTAACAGGAAGAATGTACCCTACAAGATAGTGCGTGCGTCTAATGGTGATGCCTGGGTCGAGGCTCATGGGAAAATGTACTCCCCCAGCCAGGCTGGAGCTTTTGTTCTCATGAAGATGAAGGAGACTGCAGGTATGACTATAGTTGCCCTAAACAAGGATTGCTTTGCTCTGTTGCCAACATGTGAGCATGTGAGCAAAGGTGATAATTTGTTCTCTGTGTTGCAGAAAACTACCTGGGAACCAAAGTAAAGAACGCTGTTGTCACTGTCCCAGCCTACTTCAATGATTCTCAGAGACAGGTACACAGACACACACTGGCTGCACAATATTAGGAAAACACACTCTGCATATTGCAGTGACAGTATGATTTGTGATAAATAAACAAATGGTCGAGTAAAGTCTTTCTGCTTGGTTGCACTGCACACATAGACCCCCATATAGTCAGTGGTCTATGCAGACACCAGGAATAAATGAAAGCATTATTTTCTGCCCCTTTTCTGGATTAGAACAAATTGAAACAACAATGTTAACTGTGCAAGGTCAGATAACAGCCATATCTGATGTGTTTGTGAACAAAAAACAGTGTCAAGGCTGAGCAAATGTTTACCTCCCACACTCTGATGCATTTATTTGATTGACAGGCCACCAAAGATGCCGGTCAGATCGCCGGTCTGAACGTCCTCCGTGTCATCAACGAGCCAACAGCAGCTGCTCTGGCCTACGGACTGGACAAAACCCAGGACAAGATGTGAGTAGAGCGGAACCCCAACAACAGTCAGGACAAGTGAATTGAGGATTTCTCCTGGTGGATCTTCTGTAAACATATCTGTGTCTGTTTCCAGTATTGCAGTGTATGATCTTGGTGGAGGCACGTTTGATATTTCTGTCCTGGAGATCCAGAAGGGAGTTTTTGAGGTGAAATCCACCAACGGTGACACTTTCTTGGGAGGAGAGGACTTTGACCAACACCTCCTCACACACATCGTCAAAGAGTTCAAGAGAGAGGTGCATAATTAAAACACTCTTGACTTTTGATATAGGCCTCTGATCCTGTAGCTCACTCTGTGTGTGAGACTTAATCACATGTGCTGTCGTGTCTCATCTTTCCAGTCTGGTGTGGATCTGATGAAAGACAACATGGCCCTTCAGAGAGTCAGGGAGGCAGCTGAGAAGGCCAAGTGTGAGCTGTCATCTTCAGTTCAGGTAACGGATGATCAATGCTGGTCATACACAGGTTCTACGCACGTTTCCGATTTAATAATGTCAATCAGTGGGTGAAGTTCATTTATCCTGAAACAGTCACTCACCATTTGTAGCCACATGAGTATTTTAAAGTTATCATTAGTCTTGAAGGGACAATTTAGCCTTCACCCTAACACTGTTTTTAAAAAAAAAAACAAAAAAAAAACTCCTAAACTCAAAAAAACCCAAACCTCTATATCATACACATATAGCCAAGCAGACTGTTGAGTAATGAATCTAAAAGAAAATGTCATGTTTGTTTTGTCACAGACGGATATCAACCTTCCCTACCTTACCATGGACGCCTCTGGTCCCAAACATCTCAACATGAAGCTGACACGTTCACAGTTTGAGGGCATTGTGTCCGACCTGATCCGCCGCACCGTGGCTCCCTGTCAGAAGGCCATGCAGGATGCCGAGGTTTCCAAGGGGGACATTGGAGAGGTGCTGCTGGTTGGCGGCATGAGCCGCATGCCCAAGGTACACCCCATACTGTACACACTCGTAAGGATTAATTGTCCACAATAAGCGGTTAAACACCCATTGGGTTGACTTGTAGTAATGTTTATTACTCTTGATCAGTCTGGCGTGAAGTCAGAGGCACTAAAACAAGCCCACATTTTGTTTTCCTGTAGGTTCAGCAGACAGTTCAGGACCTGTTTGGCCGCGCTCCCAGCAAGTCTGTCAATCCAGATGAAGCCGTCGCCATTGGGGCAGCCATCCAGGGTGGCGTCTTGGCCGGCGATGTCACTGATGTGCTCCTGCTGGATGTGACTCCGTTGTCACTGGGCATTGAGACTCTTGGCGGAGTCTTCACCAAACTTATCAACAGGAACACCACCATTCCCACCAAGAAGAGTCAGGTACTGAGACCGAGGCTGAGCTCTTTCCCCAGAGATGTACTGAGAAAGTACCTCCACAGTCAAAAATGCAAATGATGTCACCATAAATGTCTGACTCTTTGTGACCCGTCTGCTTCCAGGTGTTCTCCACAGCAGCTGATGGTCAGACACAGGTGGAGATCAAGGTCTGTCAGGGAGAGAGAGAGATGGCGGCAGACAACAAGGTCCTGGGTCAGTTCAGTCTGGTGGGGATCCCCCCGGCCCCACGCGGAGTTCCACAGATCGAGGTCACCTTCGACATTGACGCCAACGGTATCGTCCACGTCTCTGCCAAAGACAAGGGAACCGGCCGCGAGCAGCAGAGTGAGTTTCTGCAGTCAGTCTTCACTATTTTACAGTAGATTTCAATTCTGATTGTGAACTGTTATGAGGTGCATCTCCTTCATGTGGTGGCTTTTATTTGTTGTTGACAAATGTGTATCAATGTCATATTTGTAAACATCTTATCTCATTTTGTCATCAGTTGTTATCCAATCATCTGGAGGTCTCAGTAAAGACGACATTGAGAACATGGTCAAGAACGCTGAGAAGTACGCAGAGGAGGACAGGAGGAGGAAGGTGAAGGCTCAAACTCATTAACACAATTTATTCATATGGATTCTATTCTAAACTGTGACCGAATGTTAATTCAAACTCTCACTGTGTTATTGCCTGCAGGACCGCGTGGAGGCCGTCAACATGGCAGAGGGAATTGTTCACGACACAGAATCCAAGATGGAGGAATTCAAAGACCAGCTTCCTGCTGAAGAGGTAAACCATGAGAGAGTATGGGATTGTGCTGTCATCGCCCTGAGTGACCCGTTCACAAGTTGTCTGTTCACACCAGGAATTAAATTGTGTCCTCTGAACATGACCCAAATGATTCAGTGAAAGTTTTTTTTTTTACATGAAACTAGAGGGTCACATTACCTGAGGCGTGTTAGTAGCAAGTCTGAACAGGTCCAACATTGTAAATCATCATGTATGCACTGCATATATAATGTTTGTAAGAGTGAGTGCACTATAGAACTGCTTTTAATACAGTGAGCTTCTGCTGCACGTATTTTTATTTTTTGTTTGTTTATTCACGTGTACCCTGGTCATCTACTTACAGTGCAGCAAGCTGAAGGAGGAGATCGCTAAAGTCAGGGAGCTTCTGGCCAACAAGGACTCAGAAACAGGAGAAAACATCAAACAGGCGGCCACCACCCTGCAGCAGGCGTCACTCAAACTCTTTGAAATGGCCTACAAGAAGGTAGGGAGCTTATTTCCACTGATGCAGTCTATCACCTTGGTGATGATGCATGCTCCCAACAGACTGCTGTGCTTCTCCCTCTCTGACGTTACACAATTGCAAATGTACTTTGTTCTATGAATTTTAATATGAAGGGAGCAGTTCACACATTTACCTGTAATCCTCCTTGTCCACCTGCAGATGGCAGCAGAGCGCGATAGCAGTAGCAGCAGCAGCAGCGGTTCAAGCTCATCGGAGGGAGACAAGAAAGAAGGACAGCAGTAAAGCCTTGTGCTTGGTTGTCACATGGTTTCCATGACATAGGACTGATGGGTTAAGGGGTGGGACTGGGGGGGGTGGGCATGCGGCAGATTGGACAAACTGAATCCTCTTCATTCTCACCGTAATATATTCTGCTGTGTTTCTGGCTGTAAGATACTCTTGTCAATGAAAGCTCCTCCAAGGTCCTGTTATTCTGTCTGTAATTTAATTGTTTCAAAACGCGTCTTGTTATTTTTGTTTTTTTTTTTTTTAAAGCAGTTAATTTACATTCTGAGTTAGTATAAGCAATCATCTTGTCTAAGATTTCATCTAGGTTTCATCTTTTGTGTTGTTTGTTCAGTTAGCTGAATGCTTGGTGCAGAGGACAGCCCTGCTTCACCTCCATCATAATCTGGCACAGCGCTCCACAATGGGTACAGCTCTCCTGCTTTAACAGTGCACTTAAAACTACTCTGCGGTGGGAAGCTGCTGCACTCAAATATTTAAATACATTGAACTATTTATGTCAGAAACTTGCCACCTGAAGAGTCCCGAATGCACTGTAAATGTAGAGCTGTAGTTTTTATTCTTGAAAATTGCAAACAGCATCAACACAACTCAGTGGAACCTCTGCTCTGTTTGATCCGTCTCTGACAGTTAAAACATGCCTGCTTGGCCCTGTCTATCATGAAGTCACAGACTTGATGATGTTAGAATATAAATATTCAACCTGTATTTCTGTGTGAGAGGATACGATCAAGTGTCAATTCCTCATATTTCCTATTTAAAAAAAAAAGTAATGTTAAGACTTTATCTGTACGAAATCCTTCAGTGGAGTTTCTCCTTTGTGTTTTGCGCCCGAAGGAATCACTGACCAACAGTTGAACTATAAGAGTTTTATTGCACAGCAGAGGATGAGGCCTTAGTTTACCTCCCCGCTCAGACATGCCAAGCAGCAGGGTACATGAAAAGCAGCGGAGGTGTTGAGAAGTGAGCCTGGTTGAGTCGGTCTCCCTCCAGAATGACATTATGTTGCTGCTTACCTGCCAAGTAGATTTCGCAGAGGTGGCTACATAGGAAGAGGTAGGCAGTATAGACGTAGTAGAGACGGTATGCTGATTGACAGAGGGGATGGTTCTTTCTTTTCTTTTTGAATAATGTGATTATAGGTTTGGAAAGTAAAAATGAAGACATGTTCTTTTTCTAATAAAAATCTCAAATACAACATGTGATTCTGCGTTGGTCACTAGTGGATTTACATCGATTTACGCCAGCATTTGCATTCAGATTGACTTAAGTAGTTTGATTACTGTACTTGCAAAATTATGCAGTGTTTGAATAACAGCAGATAAATTGACACTTATGCACTTAAGTCAAAGTACAACATAACTTTCTACTACTAAAAGTATCAGGCTTCATCCCAGTTATGTGTTTATCGTGCGATATATATCCCGTTATCACCACTGAGATCTAAATCCATCATAAAGCCTTGAAGTGAGAAAGACAATTAAATGTGTAAATTAACTTTACAAAATCTCCATATATATATATATATA